>JAYKKM010000173.1:1657500-1731754 GCA_035772405.1 Chrysogorgia sp. JL179-B06
TTATTGTAATAAAGTCTGTCTGAAGATCGCATCAGCGTGAAACTCAGAGTTACAGAAAAGCATGTCTTGTCTTTGATTTCTTACAATATAGTATCACGCTCTGCTATACAATGCATCGAGCACTTTCGCAACAGCGTAGACAAATCATCGAATATATATATATTGCATTTTTCGCAACTGGTCCCGGTTTGGTCTTAAAATGTATATATTCCAACACTCGCAATTTTCCTTCACCATAAATCCTTAGAACCTGTAATTTAATGGAGTGAAATACCAAATATTACCTATAATATACCCAGAATCTTATCTCGGCATTACCACCACTATATATATACAGAACTCGTGACTAGACTCTCGGCAACGGCTTCCGTAGCTCTGTAGTCAGAGCACTGCACTAGCATCGCAGGGCCGTCGCGGGTTCAATTCCAGCCGGAAGGCCGGCCTCTAAGTTGCATTTTTCCATTTTTCGCAACTGGTCCCGGTTTGGTCTTAAAATGTATATATTCCAACACTCAAAATTACCTTCACCATAAATCCTCAGAATATATATATATATATAGTGTGTACTGAGAAAATGAATTTAATAGTATTCTAGTTTCAAACAACCTATTGTAGTTGTTTGAAAGCCCTATAAACACTTCTGAGCCACCTGGGAAATTAAGATAACTTGAAGTTGGTGTAAGTATTTAAAAGCCTTTTTCTCTTCCTATGATTTAGAGGTGTCTAGGGCTTTCAAACTACCACAAATCCACAATATCGGTTGTTTTAAAAGAATACCAATTAATTTTTTAATTCCCAGTCTTAAATTTATTGATATACTTATATTAAAACCGAAAAAAAAGTTGGGGTCACGGGCCTTGTTTAGAAGATATGGCATATAGGCCGTAGGATGAGAGTCGAAAATATGCTTATAAAACAGATTCCGTTGCACCCCTCGTGGAACTAAGTAATTTTTGCTTAAATCAAAAGATAAGAACTTATTTTATCATAATCCACTGTTCCCCAAGCGATAAAGTTGCACATATTGAAATAAAAACCCTCCGAAGTTCGCTGTGTTCGCCTTTCAAATTCTACGTAATCCGCCATTTCGTGTTGCTATGCCACAAGTGCTTTAGTGTGATTGGCCAGTTGAGAACCGTCAGCCAATAAGCAAGCGCAAAAGACCGGATGTTGCTTCGCAAGGTAAACAAACGCGATGAAACGTGGAAGTGTTGCAAGGAAAGCACTGGAATAAATAAATATTACGGTGAGTTTTTTACACTTTATTATGTTTAATAGTCTCAGGAATATTTAAGAACAGTCTAGTCTTCTGACAAACCGATTGGATTCTTACAATCTTGAGCATAGCATCCACAAACAGGGTGCATCACTGGTTACTTTAGCAACTTTATACATCCACATGAAACCAAATCGTTGCAGGATACTGGCATAGATGGTAGAGTTAACCATTTTACGTCAAGGCTTCCCTTAGATACTTGCCACCCACCAGTTTCACTCTAAGCCAACAGTCTGTTTTCCAACTTCTATTTGCCGCGGCTGTAGCCAGATTTTTTCTTGCCAATAGGAAGCGACACTACAGCTTACCACTAGTGCATGAAATCCCAGAAGATTACTTATCTGCTGGAAAAGTTGTTGAGCAATAGTGTGCACTGGATAACACTTTCTTTTCGTAGCAGTTCCACCAAGCACCCATGTTTCCACATCTTGATTTTGTCCTATGAAATGAACTAAAAGCAATAACACATCTGGTCCCTACACACTACTAAAAGCTTATTGTAGCTGTTACTAACTGCATCACAGCATGCAAAACAATATGTGTGTCAGCTTGTTCATGGTTGCATTTCGAATGCACTGTGTTGCCTGAACGTGTTGAATGTGCCTTAGTCACAAGTGATGGATTCAAGGACACAACTCACAACCAAGACACAAGGTATGCTTTATTTCAAGTTTTCCCAGACTTGTGGCAGTGGTAAATCATCTTGATCATAGGTCTCTTATTTGTGCTTTGTCTAGTCCTAGCTAGTCGCTATTTTTGTTGATTGCTGGACATGTATCAAAAAGTACATCAACCCACTTAACATTTGCATCAATGTGGCGAGTAACTGTCTTGAAGAATATTTTTGCATAGTCCTCAAATATTTTGCTATTATGCAGTTTAATAAGGTATTGAATAAGGCCATGACCAATTAATCAATAAATATGTCAATTGTTACCAGAATTTCAATATCACCTGTCAAAATATCATGCAAATCTGAATTGGATGTGTTCATATCGCCATTTACTTTTGCCAATGGCAGTATTGAGACCATGACCTATATGTTTTGGTGGCAGTTTCCTTTCTGAAGCTGAAAATATTATACCTGAGCTATATTACAAGTTTAATTGTGCAACGTATCTGTACCTGATGACTGCTGATCAGAATCTAAAACATCAGTGCCACCAAGTAGTATAATAGTAGTGAGGGATTTTGGTTAACATATATGGCATCAACACCCAAGAAGTTCTTGGGTGTTTTCTAATTTGTTTTTGATGTGCAGGACACTGTGAACCAATTGTTGCAATAGGTTGTCTTGCAGAGGGAAAAGTTCATGTGTTTCATCTTCATCATCTTCCATTGTAATAGCTGACAGGTGCTGTTTATACTTATCCATGGATATATTAACAGATGTACCTTTGGGTCAATTTCTCAAACAAAACCAGCCCGCCCAATCACCCGTGAACTGTTGAACATCATCATAGAATGTTTTTCTCCTTGATCTGTATAATCTTTGGGGAAATTCCATATTAAGTTTTGTAATAATGAAGCCATACAGTTCCCATATCATACACAATACCTTGATCCAAATCAGACAGAATATATCGTAGGCATACCTGACTAGTTATGTCTGGGGGCAAAACATGTTTGCCTGTAAAATTAAGAGTTGACTGTCAATCATCGGATGCAGTGTGGCAGGTGTAACTTCATATGCGACTAGATTTCTCAGCAGTTTCCTCACCAAAATAGGGGAGTACCGGTACTTAATCTATTGTATGTTATTATTAACATAATATATTATCCTTAGTATAATTTTAAACTGGGCAACTGCAAACAACTCTAATATATTATGTTAATGTTAAAAGAAATTACTTTAATATTAAAACAGTTCTAAATATAAATGTTTCAAAAAGTGAGCGAAATTTTCATTTTTCAAACGTTTGGGGAACATTTGGCAATTTCCCCCTGCCTGGTACGTTAACTCTACCATCTATACCAGTATCCTGCAATGATTTGGTTTCATGTGGATGTACGAAGAAATACCACAGCGCAGCTTGTATAATAAAGTTGCTACAAAAGTAACCAGCGATGCACCCTGTTTGTGGATGCTATGCTCAAGATTGTAAGAATCCAATCGGTTTGTCAGACGACTAGACTATTCTTAAATATTCCTGAGGATATTAAACATAATAAACTGTAAAAAACTGACCGTAATATTTATTTATTCCAGTGCTTCCTTGCAACTCGCGTGTGTTTACCTCGCGAAGCAACTTCCGGTCTTTTGCGCTTGCTTATTGGCTGACGGTTCTCAACTGGCCAATCACACTAAAGCACTTGTGGCATAGCAACACGAAATGGCGGTCAACGTAGAATTTGAAAGGCGAACAAACCGAACTTCGGATGGTTTTTATTTCAATTTGTGCAACTTTATCGCTTGGGGAGCAGTGGATTCTGATAAAATAAGTTCTTATCTTTTGATTTAAGCAAAAATTACTTAGTTCCACGAGGGGTGCAACGGAATTACGTCTTTTCGATGCTCATCCTACGGCCTAATATCGCAGATCACCTCTTACTCAGTATGGTGACGTCATTGTGACCAATTTACGAGTTGAGTAAAACAGCATTGCACAACTTTTTCTTGAACCTTTTGACAAAGATAATTTTTTGTTTTTCGCAACTAGTAATTTTATACAAGAAAACATGGTATTTTGGGGAAAAAGAAATTACAGTTAACAGGGTTTATTATGATAAAGAAAGGTCGTTTCCCATATTCTTTGACATGTTATTTGAAGAAACATTCATCAAAAATGTAAAATATTGTAAGTTGTAGAAATGATTTTTCTCTAAGTTTCTGTCATAACACGTAAAAGTGGTAGAAGAAAATAATTATTAAGGAACAAGTTATGCTCACCGACCTTCTTTAAGAACTATGGCCTTAAACCGGCATTATCAGGTAGTTTACAAACCTACTTACACACAGAGGCCAGAGGCCTAGCTAGACTTATGTAAAATTGATATAGTCGCTTAATAACTCTTCCTATACGAGTGCATAAGCGGCCATTGTTAGATTTGGCACTAAATTGTCCTAAAGTGGTCGGAATTGTTTGAAAGTGTTGTATAATGGCCATAAAAACACTGATTATTGGATGTGCTTAAAGTTATCTTAGGCTAGGTTTACACTAGTACGGTACGGTAAGTGATCCGTTAAAAAGTCAATACGTTCCTTTGAGTTGTGTTTACACTGTACCTGCCTAATCCGGAGTGGTACTCCGGATGTAAATCACTACGCTATGGCAAATTTACGTAGCGTAGTAGTGTAAACATATGCATACGCGTTTAATATGTTAGCGGGGAAAACTGGCGCCAGGTTATTTTGGTTGTTTATCGGCAGCAATTTTAATAATTTCATCTGGTTTATATGGTTATATGCAAGCATTAAACCTCTCTGCAATCGCGAGTGCGGAGAGCTTCCGGCGACAAAGAAAACGGCTTGTAAACATGCTTGACATCAGCTTTTCGCTTCGCCATTTTGTAAAATATGTCGGGCAATACGCATGTGCGTAGTAAAAAAACTGCTGATGTCAACGAAAAACCTCGCTTTGTCCTATGTAGTGTACTCCGGATCACTACCTACTCCGGATCCGTACAACCTACTCCGGATCACTTACCGAGGTCAAACGTCGAACTTTTCATGAGTCGAACTCAATGCAAATGAACTTAAACAAAAGAGTCTCCTAATTACTCGGGCAGTAGCACGAGTTTTAGATTCGGCTTCATTATTATTAGTCGTATTCGTATTAGTATTATTTTGGGGGTTCCGTAAATTTGCAAAATTGCGCAATAACTCGTACCCAGGGTCTTCACCCTTGCCTCAAATTGTGAAGATCAGATGTTATATGAGAAAATGCGTAAGCGATTAAAGCGAGACTCGTCTTTAAAATCAAAGGACATGGCTTCAAGATCTATTCGTCGTTTACCCGATGATTTAATGCTTTTATGTCCATTAAACCGATGTAATGTCGTAACAGATATGTTTCGTATACCTTGCCGTTGATTTTTATATAAATTTTGACACACGAAGACCTTCAATCGAACAGATATTAGAAAAAATAGCATTGCCGTTGTTTAGTGTTTACATTAAATTTCGTCTGCGTGTCAGGCGTTCTGCATTGGGGGGAGGGGAGCTAGCCTGCGCGTAGACGCCTGATTTTTCTTCGTCTTCATTTCTAGCCCAACTTGCTTCTAAAAGTTTCCCACTTTAAACGAGCGCTGCACAATGCCTTCAGTGCCTGATTACATAAATCAATGCATTCAAAATTATCCTTTGTAATACAGGGTGTATCAAAAAAAGCGCTACCTCGGAATTTCCCAAGAAATCCACTTTGTTCCTCAGGGAATTTAACTGTTGTTGATACTTGTAAACTAAACAACTTGCCATTAAATAAATGTATAAATTTCGATTCAATTCTGCTTTACGTGCTCGAGTTTGTAGTAATTAGAGAGTTATGCCCCTGGAATACGATTACAAGCTATTTTAAATTCCAAGGGGCGAAAATCTTTTGTGTTTAAGAACACAGTGGATTTCTTGGGAAATTCCGAGGTTGCGCTTTTTTTGATACACCCTGTATAAGACAAGTGAGCGGGTTTTCTAATTCCAACTGTCTAACATGCGTATATGCCACCAATGCATACCCATCTCCGCAGGCATTACGCATCAGTGGTTCAGCGGTGTCTAGTGCTTTCAAACTACTACAATAGGTTGTTTGAAAAGAATACTAATTCGTTTTATGGCAGTTCCGTTTGTTTATACACATTGTATAGCATAATATATATATATAGATATAGATATGTATAATTGAAGACTTCGTATAACGAATAATTATTTACTGTATATATACCGCATATACAAGGATTATTATACATACAATAAAACAAGACAGCTTACAGCCGAAGAAGTTTAATCCTGTCATTATATGGCCGACGACATTATGTATATAATCGAGAAACCCCAGGAGAGGTTCGTCGACGAAACACGTAATCTATCATTGAGCAGTGACGCCTCATCCACAGACGACTTTCCCTGTATCTCGTGCCTCGACGACACCATACTTCCGTCACAACGTAAGCTTCCTGAAAGTGTAAAGCTGAAACTATCGAACGCTGCTCGGATTCTCTCGATTATCACCCTCGCATTCACCTTGGCTATGACCGGCTTTGCTTTCTTCATCTCCAACGAATCCGACAGCGCGGCAACATTCGGTTTCGCGTTCGATTCGTTTTTTGCGATGGTTTCCGCCTGTATTCTGATCTGGAGATTTTCGTCGAAAACCCAGGATAGTTACACCATTGCCAAAAGAGAAACACGTGCAACCGCAATTGTCGCTATATGCATTGTCGTCTCTTCGATCGCGGTGTTTGGCCGTGCTATATTCTGTCTCTACCACTCCAACAAGCCACAAAAACCGGTCGAACTGCTGATACTCACGACTGCGAGCTTCACCATTTACCTTACATTGTTTATCGTAAAATACACTATAGCGCAAAAGCTGGGAAGTGGATGCTTAATGACGGATTCCATTGACTCGCTATGTGGTGCGATTTTTGCAATTAGTATACTCATCTCTGCAATCATTTTAAATTACACTATGCAATTGTGGTACCTCGATTCGTCTATCGCCATAGTAGTGTCCGCGAGTTCGTTCGCTTACGGATTAATCGTCATCGAGAAATTAATACGTGTATTCAAAAAACGAGAAGATAGGGCGCGTCGCGAATCCGAATTCAATGAGAAGTTCGTGGCCATGTCGAAGCCAAATATCGAACAAGATAAACAGCTACTTCTGAATGCAGAATAAGAAGTATTCTTGTGGTAAATTAGGATGGAAAAGCTCGTCTAATATGGGATTATTATATTGTAAGAATATAGTTTCACTGGAAATTCCCTAATTCCCTAAGCACTAATCAATCACTGTTATATATACTTAGGCATTAAAAATTCCTCACGCACTTGTCTATATACGGTTATATTCAATGTTTACCAATGATTACTTACCAATGATTACATACTCATGATATCACGGCTTATAGCTGCAGCAATATATATATATATATATATATATATATATATATATATATATATATATATATATATATATATATATATATATATATATATATATATATATATATATATATATATATATATATATATATATATATATATATATATATATATATATATATATATATATATATATATATATATATATATATATATATATATATATGGGCTCTCGGCGGCGGCTTCCGTAGCTCGGTGCTGGCGTATATATATATATATATATATATATATATATATATATATATATATATATATATATATATATATATATATATATATATATATATATATATATATATATATATATATATATATATATATATATATATATATATATTATATATATATATATATATATATACGTGTAGGTTTTGGTCTACGAAATGCAAAGAGTGCTCAACAACATATAGTTAGAGCAAATAATAGATTTTCGCTTACAACAAAACTGGTCTGCTACAACAGTTGTAGCAGACCAGTTTTGAGGTAAGCGAAAATATATATATATATATATATATATATATATATATATATATATAGGTAATATTGGCATTTCACTCGATCAAACTACATGTTTGAAATTTACGCCATATAAATTAATATATCATTATATTATTATTTGACGAGCCATTTTCATGATTTTAATTTTGCATAAAATCGGGGTGGAACTTCGAGTGTTCGTTCAAGCCGGGCCATAAAGGTAAATATTTCAATACTGAAAACCGTTTTCGTTATTAAAAACGTTTTCAATCGGTATCGTTTTGCCTTTTGAACTCGTGTGAACAGGTCAATACCTTGAAACGTTAAAAATTCAAGATATAGCAACTAAAAGCCCATTTATACTAGCGAGTTTTGGTGCGAATTATCTCCTCCTGGTGCATACGATCGAGTGGATTCACTTACAAAGCTATTGTACCCTTTGTGCAAAGCTATGGATTGTTTGCAGTCGATCCCTTGAGACGCAGAACACAAAGGTTTATTTGATGGACATGTTAATACCACAAACAAAAGAAGTAAATGAATTATTTGGTTGAAGTTCCTCCAACAATATGAAATTATACTTTCATGAGTCATCCACTCAATTGCTTGCCCCCTGTGATGAGCAAAATCGTACCAAAACTCGCCATGCACGAGCAACATAAGCATAAGCAACGAAAAGACTTTTGAACGAAAACAAATGTGACTATCACGAATCAAAAATATGAATTAATGAAAGAGTGGAAAACTGCTTTACTTTAACTGCAGAAGACATTTTATGGAATTGTGTGACAAGCTAAAACCCCATTTATTTGGGTTAAGAGGCTATATATCTATATATGCCTGCTATAAGAGATCATTTCTGTTGATACAAAAGTGGCAGCAAATTTGCATATAATGGTAGCGATTTACTATGTACCGTGTGAGTAATGGTGGATTTCGATTAAGCGAATTATAGTCGCGCGGTGACTTTTCTATTGTACAAATTGAATGGTTTTCTAATGGTTGCACACGAGCGCAACAAAGGAAAAAGACTTAAGACAAAAGGAAAAAGTCGTTCGCACGACTAGGGGGTATTTATATGAAGGAAACTTAAATTTGTTTTCGTTTATATGAGAGGAGGGCCAGCCCTCTTTAGCGCGACCTCGCTATTGACCACGCGTGTTCTCGCCTATGAGGGCTGGAAATTTTCCATGTAAACGCATTACTTGAGGCAAAAAGTTCCAGGCCCCTACGCGGTTTGCAGGTTGAGGTGGGAGGGTTAGCAAGACACTTAAGGCGGGGGGTTAGGGTTAGAAAACTCATTGGTTAGGATCTAAGTTGTTTTGGGGTTAGCGGTTATTTTATGGTTAAGTGACAAAATTCTGACGATTATATACCTCGATTCCCTTAATGTTATCCAGTTAATGTGACTGCTGACCAAGAAGCTTTCATGCTCATCCTCGATGGTGTCGTTTTCAAGCGTTTTTATCTGAAACGCGTTTCAAAAAGTATCGTTTTCACGGGGTGTTCACACGAAAACGGATGAAAACGACGTCAACTGACGAAAACGTTTTCAATAACGAAAACGATATCTGATAACCGTTTTCGCTATTGAAAACGTTTGGAACTGTGTCGTTTTGCCAATTTGTTCTCGTGTGAACAGGGGAAAATTAAACCTTGGGAAAACCCTGAAACGCTAAAAATTCAAAATGGCGGATATTATGATATTATTTTTGTTCGCCGGGAACTTGATCTTTCAGCTGGCAACCCTGGTTGTGAACTCGTTATTAATAACAATAACAACAAATAAAAGAAAAAATGCAGCCATTCAATTATTTAATGAGTCAAAAAAGCGATTAAAACGGCATTTTAAAAGTCTTAACAGACGACAGGCCAAACTGTAAACAATGCGATGGATATTGCGAAAACACTTCGTGTGAACGGAGTGCCAAAACGACAAAATTGAAAACGTTTTTGCAGTATTGTAGCTAGACCTTATAATATTTTTGGTAAATAACTTACTTGAACCATGGATAGCTAGTAAAATAAATTTATTTCACTATCCATGATTGAACTGGTGAATCGCTCAGTAACGCACGCCATCTTCAAAACAAAAACACAAACTTTCGCCTATGTTTGGCAAACGTTTTCTTCAGAAATAAACCACCCCCAAAGCTATAGAATATATTAAAGGAAATATAAATGATCTATTAACAATATACGTACAGCTTTATCCCTGTAGCTAACTTAGTTTTCTTTAAAAGCGGATAATCGAACATGCCCAAAAATATAATTTTCGTCACGGATACCATCTTGTAAACAAAAACACGAACTTTCGGCTGTCTTCGACTAACATTTTCCTGAGAAATAATGTACTCCCTAAGCTACAATATATATTAAAACAAAGATAAATTATGTGTTTACAATATGCGTAAAAAATACAAAAAATGTACCTGCAAACCGCGCGGGGGCCTGAAACCTTGCCTCACTTTTTACCCGACTTATGACTGGCGACAACTTTTAATAGGGCCAGCCCTACTTCATGTAAACACCCCCATAGAGTGTCAAGAGAAAAAGCTCTTCAAGTTATCTTGATTTCCCAGGTCTATAAAGCCTAGTTCACATAAAATCGGTAAGCAGTCGCAGACAAAGCCGCCGATCCGTCGCCGACGGCATGCATGTTCACATAAAATCGGGAAGGTCGGCGAAGAAGGCGGATCCAATATGGCCGCTGCAACTCATAGGCAATTTTTGTTGTGGAAACTTCATGTTATTGGTGCGTAGAAGAAGTAAGGAACGAGAATACAAGTAGGAAAAGCAAACGAAGGTTCTGGGTGAGTGTTACAAGAAAGACTCATGAATTATGGGCAATATCTCTTTCCACGCATTCATATTCTTTCTCTGGTCCTTATGATCTTTAGCCGTTTTGTCATAAACTCCTGAATTCGCACACACACGACATGAGTAATTCGTCGCTATCCCTTCCATCGTTCTCCATTTTGCTTTGCTATATCTCGCCGAGTTCCTGTGGTGTATTGTGGGCTATAATTTTCTAGCAGACAGTCACCGATTATGTTCACATAAAATCGTATAGCCATCCCAGACTGTCGCCGACGCAATTTTCCCTTTCGTAAACGGTCGTTACCATCCCGAAGGGTTCGTTACCAGGCCAACTCTCATAGAATGTTGGGTAATCGGAGTGAAATTCCTCGTGGTCCCAAGGTTCCCGCACACTTTATTTCGCGGCTCCTCGTGTTCTTTCATAATATTTCTTATCTAAAAAGCGAACAAGTATCTATATGGTGAGTTCTTTGAAAAAAAACAAATTTAAACAAACCCGAAACAATCAAGAGGCATATTTAACGTTTCGAGCGGCCCTTCGTCAGAGAGTGAAACGTAAAGTGAAATAATAACTGAGTGATTATTTCACTTTGTTTCACTTTCTGACGAAGAGCCTTCGCTCGAAACGTTAGACTACTTACACGCTATTTCGGCAGTACGCCAACCTTTTTATACATTTTGATTTGTATTTATACACTGCCTACGCAGCACAACACGTTTTATCACTTGTTTAAAAGCATCTATGACTAGCAAGTGAATTTACGAATGTTTTTTCTTTACTGTATAAATGTAAATGCAATGCGCATATAATAGTTTCAGTCGACAAATATATTTGTCAGTCCACAAATATATTTTATCAGTCCACAAATATATTTTGAAACCTCGCATCATACGTTGTTGCGATTGATATTTCGAAATCCCGAATAATGTCGTTTGCCTTTTGGCAATATCCGTTTTGACTATCGATGACAAAATCAAATTTACTGGTCTAGGATTGAGAGTTTGTCGTGTATTCTTCTGCATGAATGGTCTTCTCCACGTGCGCGTGTAAAGATACTAAATATTTACATATTTTGAAATGTGTGGTAGATTTACGAGCGTTTTGCGACTGTTTTACGACGAACATGTCACCGCTGGGTTAGTGGTGTTGGCGGGCTCAACATCGTTCTGGCGACTACTGTCTAGTTTCTGTCTAATGCGCACCAAACAAAGTGTGCAGGAACCTTGGGACCACGAGGAATTTCACTCCGCTTACCCAACATTCTATGAGAGCTGGGATGGTAACGACCGTTAATTACGAAAGGGAAAATTGCGTCGCCGACTGTCTGCGACTGCTTACCGATTTTATGTGAACCAGGCTTAAGACCGTGTTTTTCTTACGCATCTGTTGCGCAGAGGTGTCTAAGGCTTTCAAACCACTACAATAGGTTGTTAATTTGAAAAGAATATGCTGGTTTCGTTTTTTTTATACACACTGTACATACCAGTCAATACTCTTCATCTCTTGGGGCCTTGCTCGATTGCAATTTTGTCGTTTTGACACTATGGGGGTGTTTACACGAAGGAGAGCTAGCTCTCTTGGTAGGGCTGGCCCTAGTAAAAGGTTGTCGCGTGTACGGAGCTTTGACTTATCAGCCCTCTTGAGTGCGTTTACATGGAAAATTTCCAGCCCTCATAGGCGAGATCTCGCTTAAGAGGGCTGGCCCTCCAGTTCTCTCATATAAACGAAAACCAATTTACGTTTGGTTTTACTGAGAGGCGGGATCTTGGTAAAAAGCCCGTCGGTGCAACCATTAAAGTTCGTGTGCAACCATTAGAAAACCATTCAATTTGTACAATAGAAAAGTCATCGGCGCCACTATAATTCGCTTAATCGAAATCCACTTAAGTCGCACGTTTCACACGAAGATGTTGCCATTATATGCAAATTTGCTGCCACTTTTGTGTCTCTTATGGCAAGCATATATATATATATAGCCTCTTAACTCAGACAAATGAGGTTTTAGCTTGTCACACAATTCCATAAAATGTCTTCTGCAGTTATAAAGTAAAGCAGTTTTCCACTCTTTCATTAATTCATATTTCTTGATTCGTGATAGTCACATTTTTGTCCGCCATGGTCGACAGTCGACACCATAAAGTCCGTGGCTTCTTTGGTAGTTAAACATATTTTAAATCGTTATTGAATCATTAAACGGCATTCGATAGGCTACATATTTTGTTTTATTGGTTGTTAACGATGTTGTGCAGTGACAATTACAAGCCAGCTAAAGAACCAAGCTAGCTTACTCTAATTAGTGATATTCAAATTTTTCATCTTTGATGTGCTTTTCTATTGAACAACATGCTTAGTGCAGTGAATCATACCGTCAAAAGGGAAATATACTGCGTGGAAAGATCGATGTGGAGAGGCTTACAAGTAGCGAGGGAAACGAAAAGAATCATTCTTTACGAACAACGACAACATGAGGTTCGTATTTGTATAGTGTGGGAGTTCATGCATGCATGTATAAAGAGGGAGGCAGGATGAATATTAATCAGGTTGCTATTATAATAAAGTATTCCTTGCTTCAAAGTATTCCTTGCTTCAAGTATTCCTTGCTTCAAGTATTCCTTGCTTCATTCCTTGCTTCATTCCTTGCTTCGGTTGCTATTAAAGTGCACCTGACATCAAAAAATTTTATTGTTTTATTTGGAAGAACTTTTAAAATGATAAAGTAACTTATTTTAAAGATTTCGTTTCTTCGCTTTCATTTTGAGATATATCAGTTTGTTTGATATGCAAATGTACGGAATTTACGTCACACATGCATAATGAGTTATCAGAGAATGTTATATATCTTTGCGTTCATCAAATAAAAATACTAAAGTGAGAATAACACGTGTGCGTGTTTCTCCCACAACACCAATCCTCTCAATTTTAATTAAAGGATTTCGTTCGAGAATGAAAGAGATACACACATTTCTCCAATAAGTCATTTACTCTAAACTTGATCCTAAGCAATTTGGATCATTAAAAGGCTGTTCCGCAATGGATGCCCTGATTAGCATGTTCCACTGCTGGTATTATAATACAGACGGCAATGGTAAGACCATCCGCATCTTTTTACTCGATTTTAGCAAAGCATTCGATAGAATAAATCATAAAATACTGGTTAAAAAGATGCTCTTACTCGACATCAACAAATCCTTAGTAAACTGGGTCATCGACTTCCTCACGCGAAGAAAACAGCGAGTGAAACTCGGAACTAAGATATCTGATTGGCCCAAGGTACAATCCTTGGACCACTCCTTTTCCTCATTATGGTGAATGACCTTGCCATTAACCATGACCATTAACCATGACTTGACCAGTAATATTTGGCATTTCACTCGATGAAAATTCTGAGGATTTATGGTGAAGGAAAATTTGGAATATATACATTTTAAGACCAAACCGTGACCAGTTGCGAAAAATGCAACTTCAAGGCCTCCCAGCTGGAATTGAACCCACGACCCTGCGATGCTAACATGTTCTGAGGATTTATGGTGAAGGCATTACCACCACTATATATCGCAGTGGAGGTAATATATAGCCTCGTACCCATGCTGTTATGGTTTTATAGGTAAAGTAAATATTTATAACACTTCGGAAATTACAATATTCTGTTGTCAATGTGTGTCCTGACATAAACCAATAAACTAAATTATACAATATATTAATAATCAATATATATATATACATATTGTGGTTGTAGTGTAAGAAATAATTAACAGCAATGGTTCTTCACTAATTAACAAAATAATTAAAATTCATATATACAACTATCCCGAAACAATATAGTTGTAATAGTTATGATAGTTGTAATACCAGAGCAGCGGAGTTATATATATATATAAAAAAGTAGAGTGCTGCGTAGACAGTGTTTTGAATATATAGCAAAGTGAAAAGGTGGTAAACTGCCAAGAATTTAGTGACGAGATACTGACGTTTCGAGCGGAGCCCTTCATCAGAGTAAGTATATATATATATATATGGAGCTCACAATGAGCTTGCTGGACCCATGGATAGTAAATAGATTGGATAGGAAACTAGCTGATGTCAGCGTGAAAATCTAGTTGAAAATCGTGATATCACGAAGATGTCACGAGTATGCAGATTTTGCTGAGTTTCTCTTTGACTTCTCCATATTTTCGTATTCAGGTAGCTATATTGAGATTCCAAAAAGTTTCATCGTCTCACAATTAACCTGCCTAAGCCACGACTAAGGGTTCGAGGTAAGTGTTGCTCGTCTTTGTTTCAGCTGTTTTCGTTTTGTTGTGAAGAAACTGGCGTCGCAAAAACTACCGTTGTTTTAGTTGAAATTTGCGACGCATTTTTCACCGTCCAAAGTTTGAACTTTTCGCCTAAAATGAGTAGTGGTTGTCGGATATTCCATCGTAAAGCGGCATTGTCATATTTTTTGGTAGTTTGACTATCATTTTTAGCTGTATTATTGCTAAAAGTTGCGATTTATGGAGATTTTGTGACATCACGATTTTCAACTGGTTTTCACGCGATCAACTGGTTCCTTATCCAATCAGCACGCTGGAAACGTCACATGTGATCTTAGTTTCCTATCCAGTCTTTCTACTATCCATGCTGGACCATAGGTACTCTGGGGCACTCTGGAGTACGTTAGACATCATGGGACCCCTGCACACGCTTCGTCCGCCCCCTTGTTTACCCCCCCCCCCCCTGTGTTGTAACCGTTCGCAACATCTATTCCCAATAGTGTTCGTGAACATGTGTAATATTTAACAGATGTAAGTTGAACAGTTGCATAAAAATGCAGTTGAACATAAAGATAAAATAGTTGTATAGCATAGTTCTCCGTACAAGGCTTGCATAAAAATGCAGTTCAATATGAACACAAAATGTATTAGCGTAGCGTCGCTGAAACAAATAAATAGTAAATAAATAAATAAAAAACTAATAATAAAAAAACAACTGGGTGTTTCTGTTCATCTCATTAATTTCCCTAAAGTTAGGCTAGCATTCGACTCAAATAATAATGAGTAAAGTCTGCGAATCCCAGCATGAAAGCTTCTATGGTCATGTGGTTTATCAACATGATTAAGTGATTCAGCCACTGATCTCAAAAAATAGGACTGGATTGAGCTTTCTATTGTATCTGATGAGATGATTTTGAAGCTGGAATATTTGCATAATGTAAATTAACGAGAGATCATTAGAAGCTCCGAGTTTGCAACCAAACAAACTGTGACGCTCGCGAAATAGGTTTAGTGTCTGGTTGAGCCTAATTTGACGTCTCATATTAGGCTTCTCTCACTGGATAATTACAGCCAACGGTGGCCATTACTAAGGGACCAAAGTCGCAGTAAGTCTGTAGGTAGGCCATGAATCGTTTTACCCAGTAATTTGAAAAATGTCTTCTGTCGTCTTTAAAATATTCTTTTATATGCATGCAAATTAGCCTTTCTGGCCTCGTTAGAAAGCAAAGATCCTTTGGAATTACAGACATACGAACAACTAGGTCAGAAAGGCTTATTTAAATAAATATAAAATAATATTTAATTTGGGTGCATTTCATTATAATGATGATTTCATTATAATAGACCTCTATGATAATTCAAAAAGGTCTATTATAATGAGTACAATTATTGAGTCGAGTCCGCGCTGTTTATAAGTTTAAGACTGTCGTGTCATTAGTCAATCAGTAAAATTGATTGCAATGTTATCCTAAACTTAATCCTTATGTGAAACTTCATCCTAAATAGAGAACCATACCAAATGTCAACCGGTAGCCTCTATGCATGAGCAGGCTGGTCAACGATTTGATCAGGCAAACCTTTTCCGTTCATAAATTTACGATAATCCCTGTGCAGTTTGATAATTTGCACGACACAGTATGTTCCATATACGAGCGAAAACACAGCCACTCCAAGCGCAATGCCGGAATCGAGAAACCAAGCATCAGTCGTAAAGTATCTCGTCGTACTTGTGATGACGATACTGAGTGCCAAGATAGCCCCACACAGTGCATCCATGGAGTCAGTGCGCAGGGCTCGGCTACCTAGCCGTGTGGCTAGTCTATACTTGAGTGCAAACAAAATGAGGTAGAAAACAACTGCAAGCGATGATAATACGAGGAGAGCCGTCGATTTCTTGTGCTTTTCTGTGCGAACGAGTGCACTGATTGCTCGGTAAGCTATCAGAACCCCCGTGACAATTAAAGACGTGGTGATAATCACGAGTGCTATGAGTTCGCGTTTTCGATCACGATTTTCCAGCCGTTTCAGGGACCAAAATCGCCACAAGATTATGGTCGAGGTGAGACCGGCGAGGAACGAATCGAACGCGAAGCTGTAAGCAGCAGCACTGTCGGCGTCTCGGGACAATATGAAGCTGAGTATGGTAAATACACTGGTCGCGAATAACGTCAACACGCTGAGTCGTTTCACTTTGGTGACATACCGGTTCATTTCTCTCTTCGTAATGTGTTCCTGCGAGCAAATTAGATCGCTCATCGCATACGTAGAATATCTGTCTTCGGATTCAGCGAGCACCGATCGACCGCTATCGGTAGCGTAGCCGTTGGCCTTCATGTCGTGAGAACCAGAACAGAGTAGCTTCTCAGTCTCCATGTTTGGGCTGATCTTCAGCGATAATGTAGTTGTACAAAAGTAACTAGGTATTTGGAAAAAAGTTGACGTCTCTCAAGTCTCAACAGTCCCCCTATATTGGATCCTTCTACGTCCATGTGTGACATCCACGATGGTCTGTGCCCTGTACTGTACAAAACTCACACCTCAGTCTTGTGAAACGACGATAGCCTTGTCAGTATATTGCCAATGGCAAGACAGACACTATAAGATGTTAAGTTTCAATGCAAATATGCATAATTTAATACAATTAATGGCTTTACTAGTGAACACAGGTTCCGGTCAATGTCTTAGTTGATGTCAAGGTCAAATAGGTCAGTGTATTAGTTGATATCTTAGGCTAGGTTTACACTAGTTCTGTATGGTGCGGTAAGTGATCCGTTAAAAAATCAATACGTTTCTTTGTTGTGTTTACACTATGCCTGCCTAATCCGGAGTGGTTTGCCGTAGCGTATAGTCACTACGCCAAGTACTCCGGATGTAAATCACTACGCTACGGCAAATTTAACGTAGCGTAGTAGTGTAAACATATGCATACGCGTTTAAAATGTTAGCGGGCAAAAATGTCGCCAGGTTATTTTGGTTGTTTATCGGCAGCAATTTTAATAATTGTAGCTGGTTTATATGGTTATATGCAAGCATTAAACCTCTCTGCAATCGTGAGTGCGGAGAGCTTCCGACGAAAAAGGAAACGGCTTGTAAATATGCTGTTTTTAAACGTTTCCGGCAGCCGAAAAAATCGCCATTTAGTAAAATATGTCGGGCAATACGCATGTGCGTAGTAAAAAAAACTGCTGATGTCAACGAAAAACCTCGCTTTGTCTTTTGTAGTGTAAACAGACGTAAATTTCACAACGGTACGCCAACCTAATCCGGATCACTTACCGTACCGTACTAGTGTAAACCTGGCCTTAGTTGATTTATAGTTAATATAACCCGCAGAGTTGATTATAATAACTATCCACTCTGGTCCAGAAAAACGAACATTCCTGGGGTTGGGAACGCGCTGAAACGGCAGGGGGACTCCAGAGCCTGCATTGCTGGCTATGTACAGCGGGCAATTTCTTTTCAATTTTGACATCATCAGTCCTTTATGTCTTTTGTTCCTAGCACGCAATGACGTCAAAATCCCCGCTGTAAATCTAGTTGAGCCGTCGAGCAAATTCCAGAATTACACAAAATGGCTGCGTCCAGAAGCATAAAATACGAGAATGAAAACGTTATTTCTCGAGTACAAGAGCAGGTACCGTAAAACTATTAACATTTCTAAAGATCATACAGTTCCCCTTTTTATCGGGTTAAAAACACGAGATGATAAAACCGAGTGTTTTAGTCCTGAGACGAACCATTTTATACGTTCATTGGCGTAATAATATTAAAAACCAACGTTCTCACTGAAGTTAAGCTAGCATGGCTCTTGACTTGAAGACTGAAATTTCCTGTTTTCCAGAAATGTTGTCCAAACTAAGTCAAATTTACCAAACATATTCATACAGTAGGTACTAATTTGTAATTTTGTTTCCATGACAACAAGGTCACGTGACTCATTGACGGCCATGTTGGATGAAAACCTAAAACCTCCACTGATCTCTAAATAAAGACTGGATTGAGCTTTCTATTGTATCTGATGAGCTGATTTTGAAGCCTGCATATTTGCATAATGTAAATTGACGAGAGATCATTAGAAACTCCGAGTTTGCAAGCAAATCAAACTGACGCTAGCAAAATAGGTTTAGTGTCTGGCCAATATAGTTTCTTTGTTAACATTAAATGCATAAAATCTTAAACCTAATTTGACGTCTCATATTAGGCTTCTCTCACTGGATAATTAGAGCCAACGGCGGCCATTGCTAAGGGACCAAAGTTGCAGTAAATCTGTAGGTAGGCGATAAATCGTTTTACCCAGTAATTTGAAAATGTTTTCTGGTCCTCTTTATAGTAATATTATTTTATTTTGTCGATCATAGGATTCTCAGTTGGTCCCTTAGTAATGGCGGACTTCCGGCTTCATTTTCTGAACAAAAGTTGCTCGATCCAGTCTTTATTTAGAGATCAGTGAGCGCCACACTACTACACTCCGACTAGTTAAAGTGTACCCCAAAAAATAAATTACTTTTAAATAAAAGGCATTTAAGTATAATGTTTAGAAATCTTAATAGTTTTACGATATCTACTCTTGTACTCGAGAAATAACGTTTTCATTCTCGTATTTTATGCTTCTGGACGTACGCCGCCATTTTCGAATTTGCTCGACGGCTCATGATTGATGTACAGCGGTGGTTTTCTTTTCAATTTGACGTCATTGAGTTCCTTACACTCAAGTGACGTCAAAATTGAAGAGAAACCCCCGCTGTACCTTGAATCTGAGCCGTCGAGCAAACTCGAAAATGGCGGCGTCCATGGCATAAAATACGTGAATGAAAACGTTATTTCTCGAGTACAAGAACAGATATCGTAAAACTATTAACATTTCTAAACATACTTAAAGCCATTTTATTTAAAAGTAATTTAGTACTTATGCTTCGTCGCCAATTTCCTTTAAAGTGCATATAAGCCCTACAGGGTTTTCAGTTATTCGTGTAGACCACGAAAAATGACCTGATAAAGTATTTTACAGTTTTGGATTTGGTCCTTTCGTTTCCGAGATATTGCTCTTCAAACATAGCCATTGGCGTTGAAAGCCGCGCGTGAGAGAGTCCTGGTACTCGGGGACGGATTATATTTCACAAACAAGGAATACATAACGTTTTGGACAACAACAAGTTCAAAAGATCATATATCAAGTGAAATCGGCGCGATATTACACTCAAATTCAGACTCAAATAAGTATGAAAGCCCATTGTCTAGTTCAGATAATATAATCGAGGAAGAAACTGAACTATCGGCGAAATATGAGGACGAGTCTGATGACTGTTTCATGGACGCCTACGCTGATGAGCCGTTGGCTGACGAAGAATGGCTTGCCGCGTATGAAAGAAGAAGGGAGGAGGACAAAAAACACTTGGAATAACTTACTCGAAGGTGGAATGGTGCTGAATCCGTAAAATCTTGGTACGTTCATTGCGCCATATTTGTCATATCTTTCATTAATTTATTTTATGTACAGTATGGTAAGGTGCAACTAGTGGGAGAACTGTATTGATGTCGTTGTAACTGTAAAACCCTACGGAATGTTGTTGCTGCACAGAAATAAGAAATGTTCGACTGTTTTGAGCGACACTAAACTGATTGTAGTCGTAGGTTAACAGCCTCCGTGCATGACTGAACATCCTGGCTTTGGTCCTGTTTGTCTCAACAGATGAAGTTTGGAGTTAGCGGCAAACACTTTTCAGACACGAGATGGACGTAATATGAGAGGCCAAACTATGTTAAAATATTTAGCAAACAACCTTGTCAATATTAAACTACACATAGACACCTATTATAAAATGGAATGGTAAAATTAAATATTGTCTATGTGTAGTTCGATATTGACAAGGTTGTTTGCTAAATATTTTAATAGTTTGGCCTCTCATATTACCTTTCTTTTGATAATATTTGATTGTATGGACGTCCGTCTCGTGTCTGAAATGTGTTCAAACTCCATCTGTTGAGACAAACAGGACCAAACTCCAAAGCCAAGTTATGCACGAAACAGTCGAACATTTCCCTAGGGTTTTACAGTTACAACGTAGGCTATACAATAAACCAATAAACCCGTACCATACTATTGATGAAAGATATGACAAATATGGCGCAATGAACGTACCAATATTTGACGGATTCAGCACCATTCCACCTTCGAGTAAGTTGTTCCAAGTGTTTTTTGTCCTCCTCCCTTCTTTCATACGCGGCAAGCCATTCTTCGTCAGCCAACGGCTCATCAGCGTATGCGTCCATGAAACAGTCATCAGACTCGTCCTCATATTTCGCCGATAGCTCAGTTTCTTCCTCGATTATATTATCTGAACTAGACTGTTTTCATACTCATTTGAGTCTGAATTTAAGCGTGATATCGCGGTGATTTCACTTGATATATGATCTTTTGAACTTGTTGTTGTCCAAAACGCTATGTATTCCTTGTTTGTGAAATCTAATCCGTCCCCGAGTACCAGGACTCTCTCACGCGCGGCTTTTTTATGCAAACAACGCCAAATGGCTATGTTTGAAGAGCAATATCTCGGAAACGAAAGGACCAAATCAAAAACTATAACATACTTTATTAAGTCATTTTTCGTGGTCTACACCAATAACTAAAAACCCTGTAGGGCTTATATGCACTTTAAAGCGCATGGAGATATCTGGTCTAGAATATGTCAATCCTAAAAGCGATCAGTAAGATAATAATAATCGACAATCGCAGTATTTTCTCGATCTCCATACTCGACAACCGCAGCACATTCTCGATCCCTGTAAACTGCAACCAAGCGAACCAGCACGGTGACCCCATAACAAACAGAGAAAGCAGAAATCACCATCGCTAACGCCGAATCAAGATACCAAATGTCAACGGAGCATTTTAGGACGATTGATGATATTACAAGACTGGACGCCAATATTCCTGCACTCAAGGAATCGATAGCATCGGTCATTACAGCGGCACTCCCCATTCTGCAAGCCACTCTGTATTTCGCGAAGAATAAGAGAAAATACGCCACGCAACTCGCCAAGGATAGCACTAGAATATAATCCAACTGTGTTGGCTTATCATCGGCCCGTAGTGATTGAAAAGCACGGAGAAATACAAACACTGAAGAAACTACCATACTCGAAGCGACCATAATAGTTGCAATCGTTTCTCGACTTGCGTTTTCCATCATTTCACCCCATTGACTGGAACAAAACCTCCATATGATCACGAACGAAGACACCGAAGTAAAAAGCGAGTCGATGGCGAAACCAAAAGCCGCCGAACTCTCAGAGCTTTTCCAAGTGAGAAGAGCCATTATTGTAATTGTCAGGGTAAGAGAAAGAGTGACATTCGCTAAATTCACAGCCATGCGACAAAGATGTTGCGCGAAAAGCGGCGGTAACTTCTTTTGACGTGGCAGGATCGCTTCGTCAACAAACGAGACGCACGACGTCGCAGCCGTATCGTCAGTTTTGTTTTTATCTTCGGGACATTCGCCGTCTTCTTGAGGACGTGTTATCAGATAAATAAAACTATGTCGAGAGTTCGTGAATAGATGTTCTTGCGCCTCCATACCAGATGCTGCAACGGAGGCGGTCTATGAAGTATTCAGCTATCGCTGTGTATTTTTTACTTCCAAATCCGCTGCCCAAGTGAAGATGCTTGTTGTAACTTGACCCAAGGTCAAATTACTTCCCTGTTAGGTAGCCCAGACCTTCTATTAACTGTGCCCAGACACACATTGCAATGCGAGTATAAATACTGTAGATATACAGTCGACGGACTCCCGATATTTACTCGAACCCTCGCTAACTCGAACCGCGCCGGCTAACTCGAACCAAAATCGATTTCCCCTGGATTTCCGTCATATATACATTTACTGTAATTTTACCCTCGGTAACTTGAACCCTCGGTAACTCGAACCCTCGGTAACTCGAACCACCCGCTAACTCGAAGCAATTTTCGTTTCCCTTCCGGTCATTTTCTATATATATAATTTTACCCTCGATATAGCTCGAACCACGTTTGTCAAGACGATATTACAAGTCAAAAAATACAATACTGTAGTGCAAAAAATTGAATTTCTTTTGAAGCTGCCGTGTATTCGATCTGGCTCTTACTTCGTGTACCGGACACAGAATATTACATCATTGAAATATTTAGTTTAAAAGTAGGGTTAGTATTTCTTTATTTCAGGGTTAGGACTAGAGTTTATATTTGGGTTATGGTTAGGGTTTTTCGGTTCTTGTAAAGCTTCTGAATCCCGAGAAAATAACCTTGATGTGCCTATGACGTAGTCTGTGTCCATTGTGTGTCCGGTACACGAATGAGATGCCTGTATTCTGTCTTTTTTTGCATTACAAAAAATGTGTTAGTCCAAGTTCAGATATCTTCATCAAGCTTTGCCCTCCAACTGTCCAGTAAATACGTACCTAAAATGAACAGGTTTTGTGATTGGCTATGTGGAACAAAGGTGGTTATGGTTAGGACATTGGTTTCTTTGTGGTTGGTTCTATTGTTTTATTATTTTAATCAACCAATCACAAAACTTGATAGTATAGGTAGGTGATGACCCCAACTGTCATCAGACACGTGTACGTTATGCGTACCTATTTTTGTATTTCCCAGGTTCGAGTTATCGGGAGTCGTCTGTACAGTTATATTACTATTTTTTTATAATTCATTTATTTACCGCATAAAAATGCATACTGTTCGCCTGTAATTATTCATATCCTCTTTCATAACATCAATACCGTAGAATCTCGAAAGTAGCCCGAGCGGCTACTTTCGAAATTAGTGACCTCTAAGGGCGGCTACTTTCGGATGGGCGGTTACTTTCGGAGGGCGCTTACTTTCGGGTTGTTATTTTTAGCGTTGGCCAAGTTTTAATTACCACTACTGTACATGTTGCACAATGTTTCAAAGTTTTGTTTTATTTTGATTAAATTACATAAGAGTTGTTACTTATTATCTAATACGCTAATACAGTTTACCGTACTTGATACCGAATATTCAGATACCGAGGATATCTGTACTTTCAATTATAAAAGTTTGTGGTATGTTTTCACAGCGATCCGGCCCCCCGATATAAGCGAAAATAAGCCAGGATACAAAATAATCCAATATCCTTGGAGTCACGTGACCAGCCTTTACCAGCATCCCATCCCGGGCACTGAGAAGACCCTGGGTACGAGGTTGGCTGTTCAGCAGCATTATTATTGATGGAGTAACATGAAAGGTTAACCCTGGTACCAAATAACATCACCGGATAACATCAAGAGAATCGAGGTGGGAGGGTTAGGAAGACACTTAAGGCGGGGGGTTAGGGTTAGAAAACTCATTAGGTGGGGGGTTAGAATCTAAGTTGTTTTGGGGTTAGTGGTTATTTCATGACGATTATATACCTCGATTAATTGATAACACCACGACTGATCTCGAAAGAAGACTGGATCGAGCAACTATTGTTCAGAAAATCAAGCCGATGCTCTTACCATCGACAAAATAAAATAATTTTACTATAAAGAGGACCAGACGACATTTTTCAAATTACTTGGTAAAACGATTCATGGCCTACCTACAGATTTACTGCGACTTTGGTCCCTTAGTAATGGCCGCCGTTGGCTCTAATTATCCAGTGAGAGAAGCCTAATATGAGACGTCAAATTAGGTTCAAGATTTTATGCATTTGATGTTAACAAGGAAACTATATTGGCCAGACACTAAACGTATTTCGCGGAGCTTGCAACGATCTCTCGTCAATTTACATTATGCAAATATGCAAGCTCAGGGTTTTTTTTAACGTGCAGTTCTACACAAAATGTGCAATTCTAAATCAATTTGTGCAACTCTAAAAAAAATTATGTGCAGTTGAAAACTAAAGTAATCGAAGGTAATCGAATACATATAGCTTCAATAACAAAAGCAGAAGCAGAATATTTATTTTCTCATAATAAACTTAAAGGACATTGGCAACAAAAATTAAGTTTGTCTAATATGAAAGAACTCGTAAAATGATAGAGCACTACCTTTTACAACTTTTCCGTATTTTACTTCGTTTTTGAAATATTTAAGTTTGTTTGATATGTAAATGATATGGTCTCTGACGTCAGGTGTGGGGTGGAGAATTTTCACTCATTAAAATATTAGTTACATCTTCAAGTTTGTTCCACAAATGTACTTGAAAGTGTGAGTATAATAACTCCCCATGATAATGAACGTTGTAAACTTAGCAATCACTGAGATATAAAATATTTTTTAATGAGTGAAAATTCTCTACCCCACACCTGACGTCAGAGACCATCTCATTTACATATCAAACAAAGTGAAATACGGAAAAGTTGTAAAAGGTGTTACTCTATCATTTTACGAGTTCTTTCATATTAGATAAACTTGATTTGTGTTGCCAATGTCCTTTAACAATATAGTTGTTGTTGACAACTTTCTTTACTTAACAATAACTATAATGTTCTCTTTTTTTTCTTCGCCGGTCAACCTCGTACCCAGGGCATTTTGCCTCCACGGCGGAAGGTCGGCGAAAATGGCCCAGCTGGGATCGGCTGGTCCATTCTATAATCCGATTGGCTTGTCATAAAACTCAATTAATTCAGGCGATATAATTTATTCATCTAAATCTGAATGTTGTCTTCAAATTTTCCAGCAAATTAGAAGTGATAGCTTTCGCTAAATTGGATATATGCTTCTTCATAGCTTTTGTTATGGATGTATGGTGGATTATTAATCTTCTTAGCTGCTTTTAATATGCCTACGAATGCTGACACGAACAACTCTGAAGAGCATTGAATATTTTGCAATTATTCAGGTCAACAAAGTAGACAAAGGCAATGGAACAAAGACCACAAAAATTATCATATCTAAACACCCAGAAATTCTGGGTGTCATGTGACCAGCCGATCATGTGACCAGCCATTTTCGCCGACCTTCCACCGTGGAGGCAAAATGCCCTGGGAACGAGGTTGTTCGCCGGTATCTGTTCTTCTTGACAATCTGTCAACTTCTGCTCGGATTTCGAAGCTTTCTATTTATACTTTAACATTTACTTCGTAGCCCCAATTGAATCGAACCTTATTCTAATAACCGAATATAATAAATAATTAATAACAATTGAATTAATACTGTATCATTCTAACAACCATCGTTAAGAGCTTTCTAGTTTTTTATAACCATGCAAATATTGTGCAATTATTTTAATAGAAATTGACCCTTTCTAGTTCTCGTCAGATCACATTTGAGGACATTCCCATGGAGGATTAAATCGCCTGGCATTACTAGACAAACTGAAATACTAAAGTCAGCATCGTTGATATTTGTACGGACGAGAATGGATAACACATATGCATGCAGCAGACCATTAAGTTCAGCCGACTCACCGGGAGATTTCCCGTACGTTGTATTCCCCCAAGATCTTATCGGCCCTTGAAAAGAAAGTTCTGTCAGAGAACCCCCTTCTAAGATATAACAATACCTTTGGATGTAATATATGAACAACGAGAGCGAGTGTTTCACCGGGATATCCAAACACGAGAAAATAATGGTGAAAACACGAGCGCGCAGCGCGAGTGTTTTTGTCCATTGTTTTCGAGTGTTTGGATATCCCGGTGGGACACGAGCTCGAGTTGTTTATATAGCTTCTGAAATGAATGGAGAGGTAAGAGAATGTTTTCGTTTGCTGATTTGAATAGAATTTCTAACGAAGGATATCGTAATTAGGAATTCTATTGAGATATTACACAATGCATAACTGAAGTGGGTTTTCCACGATGAATAGATAATGATAAATTAAATAGTGGAGTTGAGATGATTGTGATGCATGGTAGAGGGTTTTGTTTCTGCGAGTATTAAACTGGACAAGTGTGTGTTTACTGGCTGTAACATTAGATTTGTGGTAGACGACAAAGAGTGAATAAAGGAATTTTGTGTGTGAATTTGTTTGCTGACTTGATTTTGCATACGTAATTAAGATATTTGATCCAAACACTAGTGTTTGGATCAAATATCTTAATTACGTATGCAGCTGAAATCTTTTGTCTGGCGGTGTTTGACCGGGGTATCCAAACAGCATCATGTGACCGAATGCTTACATGCTATTGGTTTAATTACTCATGAATTATTAATGAATTTTAGAAGTAATATATGAACAACGAGAGCGAGTGTTTCACCGGGATATCCAAACACGAGAAAATAATGGTGAAAACACGAGCGCGCAGCGCGAGTGTTTTTGTCCATTGTTTTCGAGTGTTTGGATATCCCGGTGGGACACGAGCTCGAGTTGTTTATATAGCTTCTGAAATGAATGGAGAGGTAAGAGAATGTTTTCGTTTGCTGATTTGAATAGAATTTCTAACGAAGGATATCGTAATTAGGAATTCTATTGAGATATTACACAATGCATAACTGAAGTGGGTTTTCCACGATGAATAGATAATGATAAATTAAATAGTGGAGTTGAGATGATTGTGATGCATGGTAGAGGGTTTTGTTTCTGCGAGTATTAAACTGGACAAGTGTGTGTTTACTGGCTGTAACATTAGATTTGTGGTAGACGACAAAGAGTGAATAAAGGAATTTTGTGTGTGAATTTGTTTGCTGACTTGATTTTGCATACGTAATTAAGATATTTGATCCAAACACTAGTGTTTGGATCAAATATCTTAATTACGTATGCAGCTGAAATCTTTTGTCTGGCGGTGTTTGACCGGGGTATCCAAACAGCATCATGTGACCGAATGCTTACATGCTATTGGTTTAATTACTCATGAATTATTAATGAATTTTAGAAGTAATATATGAACAACGAGAGCGAGTGTTTCACCGGGATATCCAAACACGAGAAAATAATGGTGAAAACACGAGCGCGCAGCGCGAGTGTTTTTGTCCATTGTTTTCGAGTGTTTGGATATCCCGGTGGGACACGAGCTCGAGTTGTTTATATAGCTTCTGAAATGAATGGAGAGGTAAGAGAATGTTTTCGTTTGCTGATTTGAATAGAATTTCTAACGAAGGATATCGTAATTAGGAATTCTATTGAGATATTACACAATGCATAACTGAAGTGGGTTTTCCACGATGAATAGATAATGATAAATTAAATAGTGGAGTTGAGATGATTGTGATGCATGGTAGAGGGTTTTGTTTCTGCGAGTATTAAACTGGACAAGTGTGTGTTTACTGGCTGTAACATTAGATTTGTGGTAGACGACAAAGAGTGAATAAAGGAATTTTGTGTGTGAATTTGTTTGCTGACTTGATTTTGCATACGTAATTAAGATATTTGATCCAAACACTAGTGTTTGGATCAAATATCTTAATTACGTATGCAGCTGAAATCTTTTGTCTGGCGGTGTTTGACCGGGGTATCCAAACAGCATCATGTGACCGAATGCTTACATGCTATTGGTTTAATTACTCATGAATTATTAATGAATTTTAGAAATAAGTGATGAAGCACTCTTCTGAGTGTTTCAGATATAGCACCTCAAACAAATCGGTATTTACGAGAAAATCGAGGTGAAAGTTCGATTAATTTATGTAATTTCTTCCTTCAGCATCCCGACACGGCAATGATTTCCTTTGTGCAATTACTAATGATTTGAAATGTTGACATAATTTGTTTTGATTATATCCAGTGGCGTAACGCACATTAGGTAGGGTTAGGTGGAGAACTAAGGTCCCCCGACCAAGTGGGGCCCTGCCAAAAATGAAGTGGAAGATTATAATGAAAAATTACGGCTTAACAGCGACATTACTGACATATATTTCACCGTGATATTTAGTCAGAACTAATTTACGGGGTCCCCGACAATCGATTCTCCCAGACCACCCAACGACCTCCTGCGAATCTGCGATTTATGGTGAAGAATCATTGATGTCCTGGGTTGGGAGATTGACCTTCCGTTGATAAGAAAGAGCTGATTTACCGATTTGCCACGTTAACTCGAGGAAATCAGGAATATATAGGTGTCTAGGTATTCACGATTGTTTAACATTGTACTGTATAGTGATAATATAGAAGTTATAGTCAAGCATTCATGGGGCCCAGACATGCATATAGGGCCCCCGTGTCTACCTCTGTTAAGGCGGATTTCCAGTCCTCGCACGAAGCAACTCGCAGCTCGCTGCGAGTGTTTTAGCCCTCGTGGCAGATAGTTGAAAATGTTGAACTATTTTTTACTCGCAGCAAATACTCGCAGTAAACAACCAATCAAAACAAATTATGTCAACATTTCAAATCATTAGTAATTTATGGGGGAAACTGCGCAAAGGAAATCATTACCGTGTCGGTGTGTATTATTGAAGGGGAAGAAATTACATAAATTAATCGAACTTTCACCTCGATTTTCTCGTAAATACCGATTGAGGTGCTATCTCTGAAACACTCAGAAGAGTGCACTTCATCAGGATATCCAAACACCTCGAAGTTTGTTAAAAAAAACCGCTGCTATCGCTTCATCAGTCTTGAAACCCCGCAGCTGCATGTCCCGCAGCGAGCTGCGAGTTGTTTTGTGCGAGGACTGGAAATCCGTCTTTACGCCACTGATTATACTGCGAGTACTTGCCGCGAGTAAAATGATATTGCAAAATTTCCAACTATCTGCCACGAGGGCTAAAACACTCGCAGCGGGCTTGCGAGCTGCGAGTTGCTTCGTGCGAGGACTGGAAATCCGCCATTGTACAATAGTCTCAATGCTCTTACAACAATACATTCTTAAGTTACTTATCGAACTAGTTACATTTTATTATAAAATGATCAAAAATACTACATTTATAACGAATGCATCTATGACAACTACAAAACTATTAATTCTAAAAAAGGAAAGTCTTAACTGCTGACTTAAAAGTCACTAGTCGAATATTCCATCGTAAAGTGGCATTAATTGTTATATATTTTAGCTGTATTATTGCTAAAAGTTGCGATTTATGGAGATTTTGTGACAAATTATTAAGTCAGAATTAGTTTTGAGAAAAATTAGATCTTGTGAATTAGAAAAAAGGTCCTGTGATATCTATTTTCCGGTTTTTCTTTGAAAGCCGCTACGCCGCCCTTGTTGGGCAGTGATTCGTGACTAAATGATGCAAAGCTACAGCCAACAGTTGTTCTGGCAGAGTGACGCCTCCGCTAAATCAGTCATGCTCGTCTGGAGAATAGATGGACGTATTTACCAACTCAAGACACAGTTTTATATATGTGATAGAACGTCCTCAAGTACAAAGTCTTGCACTTGAAGACAAAAATGACGACACGACTACCTGTGTCTCGTTTGTCGACGAAGCGATCCTACCGCGCCAGAAGAAGTTACCGAAGTTCTTCGCCCAACGTCTATGTCGTATGGCTGTGAATTTAGCCAGTGTCACTCTCGCTGTTACACTCACCATCGCAATAATGGCGTTCCTCACTTGGAAAACCTCCGGTAGTTCGGCGGCTTTTGGTTTCGCCCTCGATTCTCTTTTTACTTCGCTGTCTTCGTTCATGATTATATGGAGGTTTTGCTCCAGTCAATCGAGTGGAACGACGGAAAATGCAAGACGAGAGACTATTGCAACTACAGTGATAGCTTCGAGTTTGGTAGTCTCTGCAGTTTTTATATTTCTCCGTGCTTTTCAATCGCTACGGGCCGGTGATAAGCCTACCCAGTTGGTTTTTATTATCGTGTTGTCGTTGGTGAGCTGCGTGGCGTATGTTCTATTATTCCTGGCGAAATATAAAGTGGCTTTGCGAATGGGGAGTGGCGCTTTGATGACCGATGCTATCGATGCCTTGAGTGGAGGAATATTGGCGTTCAGTCTTGTGATTTCGTCGATTGTCCTAAAATGTTCAATTGGTGTTTGGTATCTTGATTCATCGTTAGCCATGGCGATCGCTGCTTTCTCTGTTTGCTATGGGGCCACTGTGCTGGTTCGCTTGGTTGCGGTTTATAGGGATCGAGAAAGAGCTGCGGTTGTCGAGCATGGGGATCGAGAAGGTGCCGTAATTCTAGAGTATTATCTGACTGATAGCTTTTAGGAGTTAATTAATTGCGAATTAATCCAACACCAATGGGACAGTGACTTGGTGAACAGTGACTTAGTGAACAGTAACTGTGTGATTTAGTGGTGGCGTTCAGCCAAATTGTTTTTCTTTACGCATTGGACATTTCAAGCCTGCGTATGTCACATTTTACAGGGTGCTATTACTGCTCCAAGCAGAGCTAACGTTATTAGAGACCATATGTATACGCCAACTAAGGCGATTAAATATATATGTATAAATTTTAGCCTTTAATAAATGATGTCACCGTGATGACTTGCTAAACTATACGCTGTGCGATCTCTGATTACGCAACAGGGACGACGGCAACCTAGCTGCACGTCGACGTCGCTCAATCAAAATAATCTTTATGCGAAACAAAAAGAATGAATAATTTTTATTCCCATGGCCATGAAGTAATCTCAACGCCGTCCTCGTTCTGTTTATAGGGAGTTTACGAAATTGAAGACGACGACGGCATTGGCTCAACAGCATAAAACATAATATTCTAAACCCCGTGAGCAGATCGTTATATACAGACCACTTTCAACTTATGTTTTCAGACACTTTTGAAGCTTGACAGTTTTCATATTCATTTCAGTTAGTGTGCAGGGTATAAACTTGACTAAAACTCGAAGCGGGTGACCTTGTCCACATAACACGAAAATGCTCTAAATGAAGTCCTGTTTAGCAGGACGTCGTCGCTGAAAATTCTCTTGGGACTAATAATTAAACTTAGCCTTTGTTCAGGATGAAAAAATTGCTATACAACACCGACACTACAATCATTTTAGAAATATTGAAGCGTTTTGGAGATCATAAAACAAGCTTTGAGTGTTAGATACGCTAGTCAATCGACCGTCGTTTCATTTATATGCTAAAATATATTCCTAGGTTGCCGTCGTTGATCTTAAGGTCCACAATGTCGTCCCAACTGACTGACGTGAAAATGGTCGGAGTGGCGGCTTTGTAAATAGAATGGCGATTGTGTTGAGAATACTTATTGGACAATAGTTAATTTAGATATATAATGGTCTGGAAACTTGGCAAACGTCAAATTAGCTGTGATTTATGTGTTATATGTTAATTTATATTGAACAGCACGGTTGAGCGATTGAACGCAAACAGTCATTTTTTCAGTGCTATTGGTACACAAAAAAAACAATATGTTCAGTAACCGTCACCGTGTTATATTTACATGAAGAAAATTTAATATTTTATGCAATCCGATCAAAATGGACGCCGCCCAATGGCGTTGAAGTGATTGACTTGAGATTGAAGTCGAAAGTTTCCACCGATGTACTTCATGTAAAACACGGTTTGACTTGAAAAGGATTGATGTGCCATGCCTGAACTTCCGGCGTGGGAGGAAAATGTTGCAAACGAAGAAACCCGCACGAGTTTCAGCACCTTTTTAGCAGCAGATATTCCAGATCTGGGAGAGCCTGGTTTAGGTAAAATAAAGGGGTTTAACTGGTTTACAAGAATGTCAAATTCATCCTTGGACATATCCTGAAATTTCTTTTCCATGAGTGTGATTCTGAACAGCATCCATCTCCACCACTTTTCTGCATGCTCGCCCAGGTTTCGTCGCTTTCTTTGCAAACCGTTTCTTTCTCCACGGTTTTATTTAGCGAATCCTCTTGTCTGACAGCACGAACATGCTAGGTGAAGGCTAAAACGGATGGCTCAAACGGACCTTTACATTTTCTAGAAGTACTAACCCTAATCTAATTATCTCCCTATCCTAATTTGTAGAACCTAAAATTCCAGAAAGAATCACCAGATATAGTTCTGAATTAGATGTGTTAGTTCCCAAGTGTCGTACTTAACTCTTTCAAACTAGTTACTTTAACCGTTTATATACCTAAGCTATGAAATAATCTACCAAGCTTAATACGAAATTCTAATTCAGTTAAACATTTTAAAAGTCAACTTTATAATCACTATACTAATGCTCTAAATAATAATTACGACGTACATAACTATTGCACTTGGAAATCTACTTGCTTAAAATGTCACGTTTCACGTAACGTGCTCTCTTCTAACCCTTGCTGTTACTAATACTATTGTATCTTACTATATTGCTTTGATATAATTATGTACATACAATATATATTTATGTATACACTCTATGTATTGCAGTTGTTGTATCTATTGTAATTTATGTTCATTTTTATCATTTAAAGGGCGTACTTAATTTGGAGCCTAGCTCTGTTGTACAGGGTGTATAAAAAAAAGCGCAACCTCGGAATTTCCCAAGAAATCCACTTTGTTTTTATTAGCACAAAAGTTTTTAGGCCTCTGGGAATTTAACTGTTGTTGATACTTGTAAACTAAACAACTTTACGTGCTCGAGTTTGTAGTAATTAGACAGTTATGCCCCTGGAATACGATTACAAGCTATTTTAAATTCCCAGGGGCGAAAATCTTTTGTGTTTAAGAACACAGTGGATTTCTTGGGAAATTCTGAGGTTGCGCTTTTTTTATACACCCTGTACAGTGTGTATCAAAAAAACTGTACCCTTAGAAAACGGTCTTATACACCTGGAAAATTAAGATAACTTGTAATCGTATGAAGGAGCATAACTGCAAAGGAACATGTTAAATATATTAACGTTTCTTTGCAGTTATGCTCCTTCATACGTTTACAAGTTATATTAATTTCCCAGGTGTATTAAGACCGTGTTTTTAATTTCCCAGGAGTATAAGACCGTTTCTAAGGGTTCGCACCTTCTTGTATCAATTAGGTGAAAGTCTAATAAATAAATAAATAAATAAATCCTAACCTAACCCTAACCGCGTAGCTAACCCTAACTTAACGAAAAATAAAGACCAGATAAAAACAGAAAGGTCCTTTTCAGTCATCCCTGTTAAGGCGGATTTCCAGTCCTCGCACAAAACAACTCGCAGCTCGCTGCAGGTACTCGCATGGTTTCCACTGTATTTCCACCACATGCAGCTCGTTGCTATAACTCGCGGGGTTTTCAAGACTGATGAAGCGATAGCAGAGTTTTTTTAACAAACTTCGAGGTGTTTGGATATCCTGATGAAGCACTCTTCTGAGTGTTTCAGATATAGCACCTCAAATAAATCGGTATTTACGAGAAAATCGAGGTGAAAGTTCCCATTAATTTATGTAATTTCTTCCCTTCAATATCTATGCAAATACCCACCGACACGGTAATGATTTCCTTTGTGCAGTTTTCTCCATAAATTACTAATGATTTGACATGTTGACATAATTTGTTTTGATTGGTTATTTACTGCGAGTACTTGCTGCGAGTAAAAAATAGTTCAACATTTTCAACTGTCTGCCACGAGGGCTAAAACACTCGCAGCGAGCTTGCGAGTGCTCGCACCGAGCTGCGAGTTGCTTCGTGCGAGGAATGGAAATCCGCCTTTAGCCATCCCCAATATTGGCTCAGTGAAGTAATAATTAAGAGGCGCCGTTTATATGAGGGCGGTAAGCCATGAGTCATGTGCAAATATTTACATGTAGCACAATTATGCTGCAACATATTGCAGCATAATTGATGCTACATGTAAATATTTGCAGTTTTGCACAAGACTCATAGTGGCTGTCACGAAAATCTTTCCTAAACAGAGAGAGAGAGCGCCATTCCGCCCATTTTTTCGCGAAATTAAATGTTAAAACTCACTGCAGGCAACTAATTAATCTATACAGGGTCATTAGGGAGAACAGCTTATGCTGATAATGTTTCCTGTTTAAATAAAGCTCATTATTATTATTATTATCATTCCCTTTGCTTCGCATGATGAATCATCTTGTTTTGAAGTCGCCGTCATGGACTCTGAAAGCTTCTCATATTATTGTCGCGATCGTCCAAGTCGTTTCAAAAAATAATTAGGCGATCGGGAGGATTATATGAGAACACTTTCCAGCGCTCATTCTTCACACTGACATGTAGGACGTGGTGTCCTCCCGAACGAAATTAAGGGACGCAACCTCGAGAAGATCCGCGAACATGGAAAACGATTTGGCCAAAATGCAATTATGTTCGCAGCCGTCTAAGGGGTAGTTTATATGGAGGAGAGGGCTGACTCATGTCACGAAATTCTTACTTCGGCCGCAAAAAGAGATTTGAATTAATGTAAAGATTTGTTTACATCTAAACTAAACCAATTCTCCTTTGTAAATTTAGTTTATACACGTTTCAAAACCACAATGCGATCCTGGGGCTAGCCCGGTTAAGGTCATCTAAACAGCCCCTGATCTCCTACGCTGCTGCGTCTATAATAGCTCCTAATATTGTGCTGATTTTCAAAGGGCCGTGTATACAATACATAAATATAAATATAATACATATAAGAATCTACACATTTCACAGAATATTACAATTAAAAAATTAAATTAATTTAATCTAATATAATCACTTAAATGCCTCTTAAAAGATGATACTAACGAACCTCGTAAGTGCTACCAGTTATCACGCGCGCCGCTCTCTTTTGTAGTTTAAATAATTTATTAATATGGCTAGAACAACCATCATTCCAAATAGTAAATAAGAACACAAGAACATGAAATATTGTTGCATTTGAAAGGCATATATGTTGCGTAGTTTTGAAATAGAAGGAAGCAACAACATATAATATTGTTTCATTCAATAGCGATATGTTTCATTTGAATTAGTTTTTAAAGAACGAAGCAATACAACATATGAAGTGTTATTGTTGATGTAAACGGAGGATGTTGACGGGTCGTTAATCTGTGATTTACGACCCCACAGCTGGTGGTGATATTGATTAACGACGCGCATGATTAAGATAACGAGTCGTGAAGTTTCATTTACGAGTCGTATCAGGTGGAGTAGCTTCACGAATGTAATGGGTTGTGAAGTTTCATTTACAACTCGTGTCAAGTGGAGTGCCTTCACGAATCGTACGGGTCGTGAAGTTTGGTCATGTATGGAAAAGTTGTCTTAATTTATGGACGTTTATCACCACATTTACCAACAACGTCTCGGTTATGATTTTCCTTTGTGTTTTCCTCATGAATTATCAATGCTGTTGGAAGGCGTCTGGCGTCCAATGTTCATACAAGATCTTCTCAATTAACTGATTTTAGGCTTCGTTCTATCAAAACTGAGGTAGCTAAGTTGAAGCTATATGTTATAGTGCTGCTAATTTTTCAACTCACTATCTTTCTTTATTTAAAAAATTTAATGTAAATAAATTCTCATGTAAGAATGTAGTTGTGTCATTGCAACACCTAATACAGTAAACACCCGCTACGAAGAACCTACATTTTTCCAAACCAGCCTGGGATAGGTTCTTATATATTTGATATCTAACAAAAAATCAGGGTGTTAGGTTCTTATAAATTGGTTTGTAATTATTTTACCATGCAAAAAACTGGAGAAAGACAACTCAAGTATACTGTATACTGTAGTACTTTATCTCTTAATTAATGGTTTGTTTAATCCCTATAAGAAAACAGTAAGCATCTGCAAACTGAACAGGCTATAATTTATTGTGATCTGAAATACTGGATGTACCGAACTAGAATTTTGAGATCTACGTCAACATGTAAATGCATTGTACATTATTGTATAAAAGATAAGGAACTGCAACCAGATGTTGGTGTCATCCTCATTTGGGACTTTGCTACAGTGGAATTATAAATTGATTTTGTGACATAAGAACCTATTTCAAATATCAGGCTCAAACAGGTTCTTATTGAGAGGGGCACAAAATCCCTAATTTCAGCCTGAGGTTCTTATAGGTGGAAGGAAATAACCCTCTTGAAATAAATGTTTTATTATTATTTTGTTTTGTATTTCACGGTAAATATTTGTATACCGGTTATTAGCCATCACTGACAGGTTTATTAAACTTTAATTAAGCCAATGGGTACTTCTGACTTTCTTCAATTCATCGATAGCACCTTTCCGAGGATGTTGGCTGCGCCTAGTAACACCGAATGTTGTAAGAGCAAACGTTTCCGGATTCGTCACGAATCCGGAACGTTTTGGTACCGGATTCGTTTTGCCGTTTACACACAAGAGGATGAATCCGAAATAAAACGTCCCGGTTTGGTCGCGTCTCCGGAGATTTTGAATCCGGAATCTAAAGTGGAAACTTTGTATCTGGATACTTATGAATCCGGAATCTTTTGTAGTGTAAACGGGTATTCCGATGAATCCGAATATTTTTCCGCCCGCGATCACACGAGTTTGCGGTGCAGACAAAATGGCGGATGTTGTTGTTATTGCACTGTTGTCGGTAGTTGGTAAAATGTTGGTTGTCTGATTTTGTTGCAGGCACATATGATCCATTTTATACGCATCCATTTAGTACGCACGAACTACTCCAAGAAGTAGTTCTACTTCATAAACACTCTCTGTAACATCCTTTCTAGGCTTCTTTTTGGGCGGCATTTTGGAGTTGTCTTTTCGCGAAATGCTTGGTAACCGTTCCCGCATAAATGTTTCCGGATTTCATCGGGTGTGTAAACGATATGAATCCGAATACTTCCGAGTGTAAACAGCTTACCAATTATGATGAATCCGGAAACATTTACGAATCCGGAAACTTTTGCTCTAGTGTAAACGTGGTCTAAATCTTAAAATCATATGCTATATCTAGTTGTACGTTTGAGGTAGGACTGTAGATCCTTTGATGCTGAACCGCATAATGCACCTATTATAATTGGTACTACTACCGGTTTTTTTTATTCTACATTCTAGCTACTTCCACTCGTAGTTCAGAATAGTTTTTTACTGATTTATCGAATTTTTTCTGCATCAGATTATGATCGTCGAAACGGCTGTTTCCGCTCAGGGGGTAGGAAGCTAGCTAGTTGAAGTTGGGGGTCCGAATAAACTGCGTAGAAACGCGTTTAAAATATAATACTGATTTACATTGACTTTATTGTTAAGGTAGCAATTGGGTTATCTGGCATCGCGTCGTAAAAAACCTTGCATCGCGCCCCTATTAATGCGATCACAACTTGTTATACATCAATTTAATGCAAATTGATCATAGAAAACAGTATTAAAACCTAATTTTATTGGGGGTGAATTGTTCAATTGTTTTATTTACTAAAAGAAAAAATAAGTGTGTTGGGTTCGTCTGGTTAAAGTCCTTTGGAATTTAATTTATGGTTTTCCAGTTTATACCGTTGTAACCTCCGATAAATGACCAGCAAAAACGTATCGGCGATTTTTGATACGTTGCGTGTTTTCGTTTTTATCGCGTTTTGAATTTAAAAGATATGAAATATGTTGTGACTCCCATGAAAATCATTATTAAAAATTGAACGAAACAGAATTTCAAAAATCGCCGACACGTTTTTGCTGGTCATTTATCGGAGGTTACAACGGTATAAACTGGAAAACCATAAATTAAATTCCAAAGGACTTTAACCAGACGAACCCAACGCACTTATTTTTTCTTTCAGTAAATAAAACAATTGAACAATTCACCCCCAATAAAATTAGGTTTTAACACTGTTTTCTATGATCAATTTGCATTAAATTGATGTATAACAAGTTGTGATCGCATTAATAGGGGCGCGATGCAAGGTTTTTACGACGCGATGCCGGATAACCCAATTGCTACCTTAACAGGAAAAGGACAATACGTTTTGTGTATGGGGAAAAAGAAAACAGTTACAGAATAAACTAAAATACAATTGTAAAATAAAAGGGAATACAGTTATAGTAGTTATAGTACGCCGAAGGGACAGCTGGCTCCAGCTGAGCCATTTTAAGATAAAATCGCTGTATCTTCGCAATGGCTGAATGCTTTCCTTTAATATTTTTTTTCTGATTCTTCTTTAATAAAAGGAATATTATATAAAGGAATCTATGAGGCCCTCGCTGTTTTAGATTTTTCTGGTTAACGTGCAAAAGTTTAGACATCGAACGTCTTCGCGTAGATTGAAACTGGAGACAGACTTGGCTTTTTATAGTAAAATCGTTATATTTTCGCAATGGCTTTGTGTATTGCTATAATATTTTTTTTCGTTCTTCTTTAATAAAAGGTACATTATATAATGGAATCTATGAGGCCCTAGTGGTTGTAGATTTCTCTGGTTAACGCGCAAAAGATCGATCAAACGGCTTCGCGTAGCACTCAACGCGCCGTCGCAAGTAGTGATCGTCACAATAAAAATCAATCTTTGAGGCAAAATAGAAAAGCAATTCGATACTAGTCTTTTTACATTCGTCTTGAAGTCTGTTAGGATAACATCCAGTTGTTAAATGCCGTATGTCGCTTCTATATTTTGCACAATAACTTGAACAAAATGGTTTGTTAATGCGCGGCCAGACATTGTTTAAGGATATTCCGCCCCCCTAAATGAAATATTGGGTGGCTACGCCCTCCCCCCGCTTTACGTCACTCCTTCCGATCAAAGTGTCGACGGTAACGCACGACCATGGTCAAGGTGCAGATACATGCAGGGGGGCCGGAAGAAATTGAGGGCAGCAGGGGCAAAATATCGAAAAAGAACACTTTCACCTTACTTGGCAAACAAGCGAAAATTTTCATCTAGTTTGTCTTTTTTATTTAATATCTATTACTGGACTCACAGTAAACGTTTGTCAATAACAATATTTAAGAATTAATGCTAAGTGGATATATGTAACATAATAATTTATTTATAATATTTTTAATAGAAAATGCTTGCGTCAGTTGCGTGCCTCTGTATAACCAAATTACACAATCTATACGTCGGAAATCGTCGACCACGACGACCAGCGATGATTAGTTTGGGCTCGTTCCTCCTCGTTTTCCTCATTGCGCATCTCGTTCGTAAATTTAAATGTTTTTGCTTAATTTGCGAATTTGGGCAGTATAAATTTTAACTTAGAGTGATAAAATAAATTCAAAACGAAGTATAAGATATTGTAATTGTACCAAACTGCACTGATGGCTGCCCCGCGTGCGTCGGTTTGCGCGCGATTTTCTCGGCTTACTTGTGATGTCGTTTTGATTTCGGAAGTTTCGACCTACATTAGGACAAATACGCAAACATATAAAAATAAACATAATCGGCGAAAAAAGTGGGGGGCGGGCTCTCCCCATCCTTGGCAGCCATATTGGACACAGACACGAGTCTGCGAGCATCGACCGGCTGTTCAGCAGCATTATTATTACCTCTAATGCACCTCGGGCATCAGCAGCAGAATATCGTGTCTCGAACAACAAAGTGTGCACGTTTATGGTTTACAGAAGCTGATAGTTATATTTTTAAAATTCTTCTGGCTTTAAAGACACGTTCGTTTGAATGGCGAGTGATCAAGTGCCGGATCTTAAGTCGAAATCGGCTATCGAAGAGAAATCGCCCTTGCCCAGTTCGACAACATCGCTTCCTTCAAGCACCACCACACAGTCACAGATTAATAGCAATGCCGTGCACAGCACCAGTAATAATTCCACTACGACAAAAAGTACTTCAGATACTAAGGTATGAAGTTAATATATCATTTTGATGGTTGAATTGGTCTTGTCTTGGTGGTCACTGTAAAGTTCATTGCAGTATATATTGGCAACGAGTCAGACGGGGATTTTAATATCGTGTATTGGGCCCACGCGCACACTTGTTGAGCCCCGTTGATATACACTGTACAGCATTACTATTCTAAAATCAGGGTTGGTTATTATGGCTAGGCTGGTATGAAGGTTACTATTAGGGTTATTTAAATTAAGGGTTAGCTTATATTTATCTTTAAATTCTCTCTTATTTATCAGTTCAAAATGGCTCTATAAATTTGTCTATAACCGCTGACATTTTGGCTGTCGTTTCATATATAAAGTATCCTGAATTCAAACAGTCCTAACCCAAACCTTAATCCTAAACCTAATACTAACTCTTACGATAATGCTTTATTTTAGAAATAACAGCTGATTTTAATTTTGAATTTTACTGCTGATAGTCTGTGATGTAAAGGGTTAGTTATAGGGGGCCTGTGCCCCCTCAATAATTTAGAGAACTCAGGTAGCAAAGAGCCACTTGATACACAAAATTTGATTGGCAGCAGTGGTTGTGTAGTCCTATCTGCAGAATCTACCTGTTTGTAGAGATGAGCTGATTAATCGGCCTATAATCGGCCAAATTGGCCAATTATTTACATTTAATTTGCCAATTATGTACAAGTTCTTATAAAAACACTTGAAAATCTGCATCATCTTGTTTTTGCTACTTCTCAATTGCAGTAATGCACACAAAAACCACCGTAAAAACCGTAGATTGTCCAAGACGCCTTTTGTTCTGCGTCTGACCTGGAAACGGGTCAATTTCACGCACAAACCACACAAGTTTTGTTCAGGACAAAATGACGGCTGAAATTTAAATGCAATCAAGGCATTAGCAACATATCTTTTTAGTCTATAAATAAGCACGACAAATGTATTAAATAACATATTCTTGTGGAGTTGAGGTAGCCAGATTGGTAATTTTTAACATGGAAGGCCGATTAATTGGCCGATTATGTGTCATGATCAGCCACCGATTAATCGAATCGGCTTATTGGTAATTTTTGTTGATGCGGCTCATCTCTGCCTCAGGTTTAAAGAATAAATGTGAAATCAAATGCCAAATATTACTTGTAATATACGCAGAATCTTATCCCGGCATTACCACCACTATATATACAGAACTTGTGACTAGGCTCTTGGCAACGGCTTCCATAGCTCAGTGGTCAGAGCACTGCACTAGCATCGCAGGGTCGCGGGTTCAATTCCAGCCGGAAGGCCTCTAAGATGCATTTTTCGCAACTGGTCCCGGTTTGGTCTTATTCCAACACTCGAAATTTTCCTTCACCATAAATCCTTAGAACCTGTGATTAGTAAACTGTTGTTTTAGCCTTAGGTATTATGTAAATGAATTAAACTAAAAAAAAAAACAATGATTGTGTGCCTGCACTTCAGATGTTAGCCATCTATTTTTTCTGCAAAATGTGAATTCTACTGTACTTTGTGTAGCTTTTTTTAAAAGTTATTTTCAGTGGGCCCCTCCAATAACCAAAACGTAACTGATGCCCTGTGTGATGTCATTTTTGGACTTATATGAAACTTCACACAACATTTATTTTTATAGGAGCGGGACACAACACAGCTAAATAGAGCACATGCTGTTACAGCATGTTGGCTGAATAATACTGTAACAACATCAGGCCTGTCACTGAGAGGCGTGTGATCGCACGCCCACGTCTGAAGAACGTGAGGCGTGCATTTGATCACACGTCTATAACATTATAAATTCCATATTTTTCGTGAGTTTTGATGTACATTTTAGTCAAAGCTGGCGAATCGTCGTGAGACAAACAGTTGACATGTCGTATCTGAGCATTTAAACAATCAGAGCATTGAACAAGCATTCGCCGCCAAGACAGACATCGCGGTTAAAGACACTGACCACGTGTACCAACGTACCAGTATCCAGTCTCCGATACAAGCGAACATGAAGCAAACACACTCTGCACGCACGCTCGGTAAAACTGTTTGTTTAGATTTCGATGATGTCGCACAAACAGGCGAAAAAAGACAAGTAAAAGCAATATTTCAGTCAAAAAATGACTACAAACAAGACAAATTACCCTTTCAAGAAAGCGAGAGCAGATATTTGTGATATTGAAGTCTAGCAGCGATGACCAAAGCAGCAATGAGGACAGTGGCGACGATTCAAGTGATTTAAACTGAAAAAATTTAACTAAACTTGTGTGTACCACTACCAATAATAACTGTAGGAGTAACTATTGGGAAAAACTAGATAATCATTTCCGCTATTGTTATTTGTGCGAAGCTCCGCACAGCTGCATTTTTCTCAGTGATAGGCCTGCAACATGGCTAAACAATGCAGTGACAATTGGCTGTCATAGTTGAATAATATTGTTGAACAAACAATGTTGTTTTGCAGTATTATTTCAACAATGTTCAGCATTGATGAACCAACAATGGTTGTTCACGGTTGTTGGAAGAAAAGACAACATTGCCATCAAAGTTTGGTGTGTTTGCTATTGTTATCAAGGTTGCTTATCCTTGTTAACAAGTTGTGACATTTAATATCAATGGCTGAACACCTTGTTGATGACCGACAGGGTGTGGCACAACGTTGTTCACAATCACAGTTCAAAGTTGTCAGCTCAGCATTGTAACAGGTTGTGCAATTTTAGGCATGTACTGTACATGCATTGTCAATAGGTTTGAGTACAACATTGTTTACATCCAACAGACTCCTCATTTACTGTATATACTCCACAGTATTATGTATCAACCAGGCCTGAATATAATTTTTTGGAGCTCGCCGGACACGATGTCCGGCCACAGAGTAAATCGGCCAGACAAGACCACTTTTCTGTCGGACACGGTTTGTTAATTTTATCCCCGAATCGTTTTAGCATGACACCAAATAATTTTGCCGTTATGTAATGCAGTGTGATGAATGTTGTACATTAATAGCCTTGTCGCCAATACAGCAAACAACGCTGTTAGATCTCACTTTGAATTGCCATCTTGACTGTGTTGACTGCGCATGGAATTCACACAATGCGTGATACATGGGAAAAATCATTTTGAGCCACATGTCATGTGTACGTTGGTCGATAAATATCAAAGTAGCTGGATTGTCATATAAACGCTTAACTTACTGGGAGGCAAAATTTGGTCTATAAGTGGTCGAGTTCGGCCGGACATTGATGTCCGGCAGCAGCTCCAAGCTGCCGGTCACAAGACAAATTAACGCCGGACAATGTCCGGTGGTAATATTCAGGCCTGGTATCAACCTTTATATATAATATACCGGTACCTAAAGGTTGGCAAGTAAATACACAAATGTTTAACTCATATATCATTTCATATTTTTTTTAAAAATAGAAACCAAATTATGTCATAAAGTATACCTTAGCTTGGCCACACCAAGGCCATTTCCTCAGTAAAGTTTAGTCCTAGTGGAGAATGGTTGGCAACTTCATGTGAGTTTATTTTGTATGTTGGTGTGTGTTTCAGGGCCGGCACAGCTGGGTTTGAAGTGGGAGCTAAATGTAACCTGTGAGCTATCAAGGGGGGCATTCTCCTCTTGCAAATTTCATAGTTAGTTTGTGAACAATGACTTCACATTTGGAAAAATGTTTTGAAAAATTTCATCTTTGAAAAATGTCATGTACCAAATTTGCAAAAGTTGAAACTTTCAAATTGAAAGCAAGTTTATATGCATCAAGAATTGAGGTTTCTCCGTCCAGATTATCAGAGGTGAAAGCATTAAACAGCTCCAGCATAGTAAACAATTCGCTTAAGTTTAGACCATATACCAGAGCTTGAAAACCCAGCTGCTCGCCTACAAATTACGAGAGCGGCAAACTGAGAAAACATTTTAAAATGGCGACTTTAGAAAAATCGTGTTGGTAGATTATTTTCTTTCGAAAGCTTTAACCGATATTCAGTTCGTTGCTGGTCGTAGCTTTAAATTAAAACAGGAACAAAAAGTTGCAACAAGGGAGCTGCTGGCAGGAAAAGATGTTTTGATGGTATTACCAACGGGATTTGGCAAGAGTTTGATTGTGGATTTAGTGGATTATCCCATTCTGGAGTTACAGTGTTCGGTAGTCAGGTGTTGCTTCATTCTATCAGGACTATTAATGTTATCGGTTGGTGGAACATTGCTGTCTCCTTTCGCATGTGTTAATACTGATTTAATAAAGTTATAAAGTTCAAAAGCATTTCTTATTTTTGCTGCCGCAAGACCTACAAACCCGCTTGGAGAAAGTTTCACTGCGTAGTAATGCAAAGCCGATTGATTCACAAGCCTCAGCCAGAATCAACTCTGTGCTTCCATGTCTACACGATTGCTTGACTGATAAATTTTCAAAATAAATCTTGTTTCCACCAGATGCAGTCAAGCTTTTACGGAGTTTCAGACATGGATATTTCACGATTCGGCCCAAAGTAAATGTTTTAATCATTGAGGAAAGCCCGCTAGTCGCTGATTGGTTGTTTTTTACAGTTCTTCATGTGGGCGGAAATCCAAAAACATGGGTCTTTCATGCAGGCGTTCCCTCCCCCCCTTCCCACTTCGCTTTCCTTCTAACGCCACCGAGCAGGCTAGTATTCTTTTTAATCTTGTGATAAACTTTTTTTCCTGACAGCTGCTGACAAGATGATTAAAAATATGGGGGGCTCATGATGGGAAATTTGAGAAAACTATATCTGGTCATAAGTTGGTATGTTTTAGTAACTAATGGTAGTGATTGTTATACTGATAAACGTGTGGCCCTCTAACGGCTTAACACATGTGTGGGTTAATACAGCGGTTAGATAGCCCAAAATATATGGTAATTCTTAGTTTCATTGGATTTCATGCTTCATATATTTTTGCTTGTTTTAATTTATCAGTGATCATCTGAAAAAACAAATTGTTTTTATTCTTGCAATGATGGTCAATCGGCATTCATTGCTGGTTTTCATTAACCTTAATTTGTTCTAAATTATACACCACATTGGCACATTTATTATTTCTTGCTGAGCTTTCAACCTATCGACTCAGGTGTTCTTGAAGAGCAAATGCCAACATCCTGTTGGCTCATGTCATATAAACAATATGGTTGCTCAACTAAAATCACGTAAGTAGTACAGGGATCGAATTAACATATCGCGATGTATTTTTTAAAGTATGCGATGCAAAAAAGCACAAAAATTAAAATCGCGATGCAAGTTTTGTACGCGTATTTTTCGCGTATGTTACGCATATTCTTAGTGGCGTATGTAATTGCGCGTATTCTTTGCGCGTATAATTTCTTCCGCATTATTACGCGTAATTCTTGTGTATGATATGCGTATTCTTTGCGCATGTTGTGAGTATTCTTCAGCGTATGCTACGGGCATTCTTCGCATATATTACGCATAATCCTTGTGTGTGATATGTGTATTCTTAGCATATGTTATGCCATAGTTAATATAGAAGGGGTGGTTTGGAAACTCGGCCCTAACTAGGTTATTGTTCATGTTTATGTAAAACTTGTGCATGGTCAGTACAATAGAATTATAGTGAAGCAATCATCCAATTGCAGCATTTGGGTTGAATCCCCTCAACCATGCTATTTAAATATTAATAAGCAAAAAACAAAAGGTTTGTGCATGGTCAGGACCATTTCAACCTAAAATCACAACTCATTATAGATGCTTAAGGTAATGGAGTTCGCCAGCTTTCCTAACCATTCCCCTCTATTAACTATGGTTACCGCATAATCCTTGTGTATGATATCCATATTCCTCACTCATGTTGTGCGGGGGGGGGGGGGGGGGGGGTGGGGGGTTGTAGCCCCATTCCTCCACTTTTTCAACAAAATGTTTTTACGATGCACGATGCACTTTGAAATGTTAATTCGAACCCTGTAGTAACATTTATTTTAAACAAAGGAAACAAGATTGTTGACTAAAGTGAGCTGACCATGTGATGTTTAGCAGTTTACCCACCTGTGAAATTGTAGGATTTTCTCAATTTCGATTGATTCTCTTATTCTTCTGGTGAAGTAATGCTTGTTGCTAGCTAGAAGTGAAGACTCCTCCCTTTATATATGTTGGTCATACTCCCAAGCATCTTTGACCACAGCAGATTAATCAAGCTGAGCTGTTGTGAAACACGCATTGTGTTCCTTCAGACAAGTTGAGAGATTCCTGCCTGTTTCACCGATATATACCAGGCCACACTTGCATGGAATGCGGTACACTCCTTTTCGTTTCGTTTTGCTGTAAACTTTATTAAACCATTGGAGTATTAGGTATCAATAGGTACAGTATCAATATCACGATGGTAGATGGAAATTGATGCTGAAAGCCTGAAATAACTCAGCATCTTGGTTGACACCATGGTGACTTACTCAGTCAAGAGTTTTGCAAGTGATATGTTCTTCAATCTCATGTAGGGTATCTCAGATGTTGCTTGGTCATCTGATTCCAAGTTGTTGGTATCTGCTTCTGACGATAAAACACTGAAGATATGGGAATTTGCAATGGTAGGTAGACAGTAGATAGCATTAATTCATGAGTTCCAAGCAAACCATTTCTGATTTCATCAGAGTGCTGCAAGGCAGTGTAAAGAGAAAACGTGGTGAACACCAACATTTTAGCAACAAATACTGATCTTTCGAGCAGAGCCCTTCATCAAAGTACTAGTAAAAAGTTATGAGATGAAATAAATAGGGCTTATACAGTATATGGCAAAGTGTGAAGAAAGTTGAAAGTAGCCAATCAAATGCATGGGAGATAAACAAAAAATACTTCAAAATAACGGCCTGCCAAAGTGGGTATTCTGAGAACAGTTTCCGACTGTTTTTGTTTTGGAAAACGTGAGCAAAAGATCTTTTAACTCACATTTAAAATGATATTCAAACCTGGCTCAATAATGTAGTTTCCCTTTGCAATTGTTCCCAACACAGCCACTAACTGAGAAAAGAATGCCACAACAAGGCTTCAAACTTGCATTGACACATAGTTTATTTAAAAACATTCTTATTTCAGGTCTGTACTACATAATTTATTTATGAATATAAATGTGAGTGCAATGCACATGCCTACGGTACAAACTACTAAAAAAAACAGCCAGCCTCCACAAAAACGCCTTCAAAATACCTGGAAAATTTTTTGACTTTATTTTGAACCCTGTTTACAATGAACACTGCTGCAGGTAATTTTCACACATGTGCTTTTTATTTCTTTCAAGGCAAGATGTTTGAAGACTCTAAAAGGCCATAGCAATTATGTATTTTGTTGTAATTTTAATCCACAATCCAATCTTATCGTATCAGGCTCGGTAAGTGATAAAAAGTGTTTTGCATTAATTGCTTCTTGAATGAAAATTTGTAATCATGGATTATGATGATTCCAAATTTTGATTTATTATTATTATTATTATAATACAGTATGTTTTCATGTTATGATGCCTACAAAATTCGTACAACCGCTTCACAAGTTTGTTGCAATGTCATTTTCCACGCAACAGTAAAGCCTGGTTTGCATATGATCGCTGCGATCGCTCAATTTTAAAACCGGCGATCGCGGAGATCGTCATGTTTTCATATAATCGCTACGATCACTGCAATCGCTCAATTTTAAAACCGGCGATCGTAGCGATCGTGATGGACGAAGTAAACAAAGACAACTTTCTTTTACTATCGCAAGCACAGCTTTTTATTCTAGTTGCTCTTATCAGTAAGGCCTATTTCAAACGTCGAATTTATCATGTGTCGAATCTAACACACCAGTTAGGTTCGACAAAATTCGACGTCGGTTTCAAACATCGAATTTATCATGTGTCGAACGTATAATCGGCCTCCCGTAAAAAGAACTCGTTCGGATTGCATTTTGATTGCAAAGAACTCGTTCGGATTGCGTGATGTATACAATGAAGGAACCGTTTAATCTTATTACTGTGATGTGTTTTATAGATATAGCCGAATGTCGCTGGCGTACATACCGATCGCCAAGATCGCTGAACCAGTGTTTCCATATAATCGCTGCGATCGCCGAGATAGAACATTTTCTTTCTAGCGTGTGGTTTCCATATGATCGCTACGATCGCCGGTTTTAAAATTGAGCGATCGTAGCGATCATATGGAAACCAGGCTTAAGCAAACCTTGTGTTTTTTTAGTTTGACGAGAGTGTTCGGATATGGGACGTGAAAACTGGGAAATGTTTGAAAACTCTTCCTGCACATTCAGACCCAGTCACTGCAGTAAGCTAATACTATATGTTGTCTGAAATACTTTTATTTAATGATACATCCAGTCTAAACCCCGGATTGTTTTTCATATTGGATCACCTTGCCCAATCCGGTAAACAATAGTGAGAGGCTGTCTATATGAATCCGGATTGAACGTGAATTCAAACCGCGTTTACATAGGAATTCTATCCCATGATCGAAAATCGCGCGAAATCTGAAATTTCAAGATGGCGATCAATAACATTATAGCGGGTATGTTTCTTTCAGTGATTTCTGCGCTTGTACACTTCAACATGTGCCTTAAACTGATAATTTGGCGAAGAATAAACATAAAGAAAAGGGGAAAAGCATTACTAGCAACGATAGTCGACGCTAGTCGATGCGGTCGCAAGTAAACAAGCATTTAATTCGCCTTTAATTTATAACGTCGTCGACAAAGAGCTATTTATATTGAACAATATGACGTCGGCGCAATTCCTGTCTCTATAGCTGTAAATTGTCGTCTATAAATGTTAAAAGCACGCATGTGCTGTTCGTTTCAGTCTTCTAGGTCGTATTTTTTATTCCGGAATGAAATCTCGCACCGCCTTCGCCTTTACATAACACGGGAATGAAATTTCAATGCAACTCAATCCGGAATGAAACTCAATCCGGAATGAGAACCGGAATGAACTCAATCCGGATTGAGCTGCATCTTATTCCGGATTCATGTAAACACCTAAAGGGATTTTAACAGAACTTGAGAACCAGTATGAGTTCAATCCGGAATGAAAGTCAATCCGGATTCATGTAAAAAGCCCCTTAGTAATGTATAAACTATAGTATTTTAGGAAATTAAGTATATATTTGAAAAAATTGCCCAGTACGACATTTGTTACACCTGACAAATTACATCAAAATAAGGATGCCAAATGAATTTATTATTTCTTGATTTTCTAAAAATATGGAAACATCTTCACCTCATATGTTATTCATTTGCATATCACACAAGTCTAAATATCTTAAGAACGACGTGAGATATGAAAGAGCTCTGAATGACCATTCCCAATCATCTTCGGAGTTCATTTAAATAAGGCGAACTTAATTTTTATTTCATAAGCACTTGTTGGTTTTTACCATTTATACTTCTAACTAAATTATAAGTTGTTTTTATGGTCCGTCAACTAAGCTTCCAGCATCCACTTCTGTTTCTGGAGAATTGAATGAAGCATCTATTGTTTTGAGTAGTAAAAAAGTATAGTGCTGCATAGGCAGTGTTTTGGATATATGTCAAAGTGAAAAGGTGATGAATTGCCAAGATTTTTAGGAACGAAATACTGACGTTTCGAGCGTAGTCCTTCATCAGAGTAATATTGTTTTGAGTAATTTTTCGTACCTGTTCTTTGTACAGTACATTCTTTACATTTTCCATTCACAGGTTCACTTCAACCGAGATGGTGCATTAATAGTGTCGAGTAGTTACGATGGCCTCTGGTAAGTTTTCTATAAAATTGTACAGACTATTGAGATGACATTCTTTGACCAATTTTTCGGTTTTTTCGGTTTTTGACTCGAAGCAATATCGATAAAATCGGTTTCGAAAAACATCGGGTTTTTTCGGTTTACCGATTAATCGTCTCACCCCACAACACTGTGTACTGAGTTTTCCTATAGGACATTAGGGCTCATTTAAACCAGTGCAATATAAAAGCTTTACGACAAAAGTGGTCACACGAATATGGTGCCCGCTAGATTCATTTTTACCTGACGTGAATAATGGGTTTCTCGATCCAGTCATACTCCAGAGATCTATAGTTATAGCTATCCCCGTTTAAACCTGGCTTCCTTATCTTGTCTTTTGTGTTTCTTTAGCCGTATTTGGGACACAGCGTCAGGACAATGTCTCAAGACTCTCATAGGTTTGTTATATTTCTCCGTATTGTCAGACAATTCACGCGGTTAAGTGATGGATTTGTCGTGGAAAAAACCCTCACAAACATCTAGTTCCTTGCATAGCTCTAGTGTCAGTGTTGATAATTGAAAAGTTTTACACTTGCAGCATTAAATTGTATCTGAACAAATCACATTGGTTGTAATATGTAAATTTAATCACAATTAGGATTTCTGAGTTCACTACAACAAAGATTTCTCCCCTCCTGAAAACTGGACACTAACTAGAATGAAGCACTGATCTACACTGTGAAACGTTTTAGAGGGAAAAATCTGATTATTTATAGTTTTCCTATCGAGCCACCTTAGTCAGCACTTTCCTTTTCACGAATTAATAGATACCGTATTCCCTCGAATAAGCGCCCCCTGTAGACCTTGATCCTTGATTTTTTTAAATAAGCGCCCCCCCCCCTCGATTAAGTGCCCCCCCCCTCAAATAAGCGCCCCTCTCTACATACTAATTTAAATTACAACAACGCAATTTCTAGAAACAAACTTTCTTTTTTAATTGAAAGTCATTCACATTTATGTCCATGTGCCTGTACGTTTCTTTCGCTTTCACCAGCTCCACGTGTAACTTCTCTGCAATTCTTAAGTGTGCTGTTCTAGCGCCATATGCACATGGAACGACTAATCCATTTTCGCGTTTCCTTGCACCAGTCACCTCTGCTGTGAGGGAATTATTGTCTCTTGACGTCAGGAAACATTTCACCAGAAAAGAAATTTCTATTGGAATATGTCCTACAAGTTCATACTCTCTTGTATTTTACTTGAAAAATTACTTTCTTATTCTTGACACGATTTTGTATATTTTGTAATAAGCGCCCCCCCTCGAATAAGCGCCCCTCCTCGAATAAGCGCCCCTCCTCGAATAAGCGCCCCTCCTTTTAGTCTCAAAATTAATAAGCGCCCCGTGGCGCTTAATCGAAGAAATACGGTAGTTTTGATTTTATAATGAAATGTAATAAATTTTATAAGTAACTTACGTAACTTAGAGCATTGAGTCTATATGGTATAATGCTCCTAAAACGTGTTTATTATTTTTATTGTTATTATTTTTAGACGATAACAACCCACCAGTATCATTTGTTAAATTTTCGCCGAATGGAAAGTATATCCTTGCTGCTACTCTAGACAAGTGAGTGTCTCTTCTTCTGTTCTTCAGAAACAGGTATTGTCGTACAGAAAAATAGATGGAAGGGAGGATTGAAGAATGGATGAATGATGGATGGGTGGAGGGAGGAATAGATAAATGATCGGAGAGCAATGTTGTTATGGTGTGAAACTTTCTTAACTAACAGATGTTTTCTAACACTTAGCTGATGTTATCTTTATAGTACATTAAAATTATGGGACTACAGTAAAGGAAAGGTATTGTAATAATTTGATATTAGCTCCTAGGGAAAAGCGAAATATCGACTCAATACAAACCCAATAATTATATAGTAAATATATAAATAACTCATTCGTTGTTTTCTTATTTCAGTGTTTAAAAACCTACACCGGACATAAAAATGAAAAGTACTGTGTGTTCGCCAACTTTTCAGTCACTGGCGGAAAGGTAAAGTGTTTGCTTTCTTCTAAATATGACGAGGTTTGGAAGTGTATCAAGTCCCCATGTATATAAGCATCGTGTAATATATGTGATCACTCGAAGGCGTTTATTATCTGATTTGAAAACACCAAGAAGTGTGTTGAAAAACGAGGCGATAGCCGAGTTTTTTAACCAACTTCGAGGTGTTTTCGAATCAGATGATAAACGCCTTTCGAGTGTATGATATAGCTTCTCAAATGAACCAGTATTTTAAGAGAAATTTGAGGGAAAAGTTGGCTTAATTTATGGACATCTCGGTTATGATTTTCCTTTGTGTTTTCCTCATGAATTATTAATGAGTTTGAGAAGCAGTCTTAAAGGACAAAAAGCAACAAAAATTAAGTTTGTCTAATATGAAAGAACTTGTAAAATGATAGAATAACACCTTTTACAACTTTTCCGTATTTTATTTCGTTTTTGAAATATCTCAGTTTGTTTGATATGTAAATGAGATGGTCTCTGACGTCAGGTGTGGGGTAGAGAATTTTCACTCGTTGAAAAATGTATTATATCTCAGTGATTGCTAAGTTTACAACGTTTATTATCATGGGGAGTTATTATACGCACATTTTCAAGGAAATTTGTGGAACAAACTTGAAGATGGAACTAATATTTTAATGAGTGAAAATTCTCTACCCAACACCTGGTAGCCAGCCCTCTTCAGTGCGTTTATATGGAAAATTTCCAGCCCTCCTAGGCGAGATCTCGGGTTGTCAATAGCGAGATCTCGCCTAAGAGGGCTGGCACTCTTGTCATGTAAACGCAAACAAATTTTTACTAGGAATTACGCTGAGACGCGGGATCTCGGCAAAGAGGGCTGGCCCTACCAAGAGGGCTGGCCCTCCTCCATGTAAACACCCCTTTAGTTCGACATTGACAACCGTAAATGCTAAATTAAGCCCCGCTCTTGATTAAGCACCGCAAAAGATGAATCGACAACAAAAAACGATAAGCTGATAATCTTTGATACACGACTGGAGATTTTTAGACAGCGATCAAGAAGGCCATAATGACGAAGAGATTGACGTTCTTTTTTGAATTTATTGGGTTTTTGTATGAATAAAGTTGTGTTAGTAGCATTTTGTCAACCTTTTTCTTGATAAGCGCTGAAAGACCTCGGGCAGGATAATTTTGTCGTAAAGACCTCCTTCGGTTAATACGTTTTTAAAAGTGGAAAATAGGTTTGGCGAGCGACGTAGAGCACACCATTGTATCTGACGCGTTCACTCAATTTTTCTAGTGGATCGTGGCTGGATCGGAAGACCACGTGGTGTACATTTGGAACCTCCAGTCAAAAGAAGTCGTACAGAAACTTTCCGGGCACACTGGTAAGGCCTTTACTTGTCAAGTTCGTTTACTATGCGGCAGCGGCCTTAACTTCACACAATTTTAGTAAAATTGGCAATTCGCGATTCTGATTGGTTAATCTATCAGGCGATAGTTGATGGTTGGAAAGAGCCCAGCGGTGAAACGTCAACAATGGCGTCTTTAGATTTGCCTTAATAGCGGAAATGAGTTTACGAGCAACATTCACCATCTAAAACTTAATGTTCCTTTCGACATTCTTCAACAATTTCCACACCAATTGGATAGAAATATCAGCAAGATCAGGAAATATTTGAGTAAAAAGGGACTGAGAAGTTGGTGGCATGCATTTATAACATCTAGACTTGACAGCTGCAATAGCATCCTTTATGGCTTACCAGAAGCTGAATTGAGCAAGTTACAGCGAATTCAAAATACAGCTGTCAGACTTGTTGCAAGAGTTAAAAAATCAGATCATATCTCCCCTGTGCTTCGTAATCTTCACTGGTTTGCCAGTGAGATCAAGGATTGTTTTTAAGATACTGATAATTACTTTCAAAGCTTTACATGGCCAGGCACCTATTTATATTACGGATTTACTAACTAAATATAAACCCTACTCGTACATTTAAGATCATCTAAACCGAAATCTGCTACTTGAGCCAAAATCCAAAACGGTGACTCATGGAGACAGAACATTCTCAGTTGCCACACCAAAACTGTGAAATTCATATAGCCGGCGATTTACTACTTTATTTATTTTATTTTATTTTATTTTTATTTATTTTAATTAATTAATTTTATTTTTATTTAAAATTTTATTTTAAATATAATAAAATGATAATATTTAAAAATATAATAAAATTTAATTTAATTTTTATTTATTTATTTATTTATTTTATTTTTTATTTACTATTTTATTTATTTACTATTTTATTTGTTTTCTATTTCATTTATTTTTTTCCCACCGGAGCTCCGGCGGGAGCCGGGTCTTAGAGAAAGCCATGAATCTGTCGAAAAGTTGTGATTGTTTTTGTCTCTCTGGTTACTGTAAGACGTAACGTCAGTATAAGTCTGTAAGTGTAAGGAAATGGCTGGGCGACATTTGTTGTTGGTGATCGAAATATGCATTTAGAATTGCTTTTATGGTCAAGGAGCTTTAGTAGAAAAATAATTACTGAAACAATTAGGCAACTCGCCCTCGTTTTCTATTCGTGATAGTTAACTCGGGTGTTAGACAACGAGCCTGAATTTTCTATTAGCTGTTAGTAGAAACTGACCATGGTCCATTACAAACGCTGCATTCTGATTGGCTACTCAACCGTTGTTTATTCGTGATAGACCATGATGGCGAAACGCGCTCAAAACAATGGCAGAAAACTCTCGTTTTGGGGAGGTTTCAGATGCGTTTTTGGATAATTTTTGGAGAATGCATGATTTGTAATAGTCCCACCACTTTGTTTCTACTAAAACAATTAGAAAACTCGTCCTCATTGTCTATGAGCGAATAGTCAACTCAGACTTTGCCTACGTTGACTATTCGCTCATAGACAACTCGGACTCGTTTTAACGAAGGGCGAATCCTGACGTCATAATTTGTCGCCATGACAACTAAAGTATTTGGAATTTAGCTTATCAACCGGTAAAAATGTTATTGCCATACATGCAATAGTTTTGGAGATATTGACCGCTGACAGGTTTGCCCCCCCCCCCCCCCCCCCCTTCAACCAATCTAGATCATAAAATTTAGAGGTGTTTATTTATCATCGACCAGTTTGCTAAAGGTAATTTTTCCTAATCGTCACGCGCCCCCCGCTTAACGTGTTCAAATACAGTTTACCTCGCCTTACTTTGTCTCCTGTATCTCTGTATGTTTCACGCAGACGTCGTGTTGTGCTGCGCCTGTCATCCCACGGAAAAACATCATCGCGTCTGGCGCTCTCGAGAACGACAAAACAATCAAGATCTGGAAATCGGGATGTTTAACCGCGAGGAAAATAAAACTGCCGGGGGGATAAAGGATCCAAGGATCTGTGCCACTTCGGGAAATGTAGTACAGTTGTCGGGAAACCCAAACCTTCTAAACAGGCCAAATGTTCTGCACTCAATGGATCTCGTTAACACCTTTTTGGCACAGAAAATATTGGATCTCTATTGAACGTCATGCAGATCTATAACGTAACGTAAACATAAAGCTAATCTACGCGATACGATTCTTTTTCTTACTATTGTCATTCTGGCGCATGTTTTATTGTTTTTACCTTGCGTGCAAAACCAGTGTTCTCAGAAAGAGACTGGATCGAGGAACTATTGTTTGGAATGCTGCGAAAAAATGAAGCTGGGAATATTTCTCGGCGGCCATCTTGAAGGGACCACGCTATATAGTTTTACTTTAGGCGACAGAGACTATCTGTCTGTGATCTTTTAAAGGACATTGGCAACACAAATTAAGTTTGTCTAATATGAAAGAACTCGTAAAATGATAGAGTAACACCTTTTACAACTTTTCCGTGTTTAACTTCGTTTTTGAAATATTTCAGTTGATTTGATATGTAAATGAGATGGTCTCTGACGTCAGGTGCTGGTAGAGAATTTTCACACATTAAAAAGTATCTTATATCTCAGTGATTGCTAAGTTAACAACGTTCATTATGGAGCAGTTATTATACGCATATTTTCAAGTAAATTTGTGGAACAAACTTGAAGATTGGACTAATATTTTAAAGTGCACCTGACATCAAAATTTTTTATTGTCTTATTTGGAAGAACTTTTAAAATGATAAAGTAACTTCTTTTGAAGATTTTCGTTTCTTTGCTTTCTTTTCTTTGTGAGATATATCAGTTTGTTTGATATGCAAATGTCCGAAATTTACGTCACACATGCATAATGACTTATTGGAGAAATGTGTGTATCTCTTTCATTCTCGAACGAAATCCTTTAAAATCGAGAAGTTTGGTGTTGTGGGAGAAACACGCACACGTGTTATTCACACTTTAGTGTTTTTATTTGATGAACGCAAAGATATATAACATTCTCTGATAAGTCATTATGCATGTGTGTTTCAATTCTCTACCCTGCACCCTGCTCATTTACATATCAAACAAACTGAAATATTTCAAAAACGAAGTAAAATACGGAAAATTGTAAAAGGTGTTAGTATATAATTTTATGAGTTCTTTCATATTAGACAAACTTAATTTTTGTTGCCAATGTCCTTTAAGATGCTATCTGTCTCTGATCTTTTAAGATGCTAAAATGAATAATTTGTCGAAGGTTTTCCCGTAATATAGAACATAAACTAAAACAGCTCCATAACAGTAACTATGAAGCTGGAATTAGCGCGTGGCGGCCATATTGAAGTGACACACCGTGGTTACTCCAATGCTCCAATATGGCCGCCACGCGCTAACTCCAACTTCACAGTTACTGTTATGGAGCCGTAGTTTGTGTTCTATATTATGGGAAAACCTTGGACAACTGATTCATTTAAAGTGCCTATGACACGAAAATTAAGTTTGCCTTATTTGAAAGAACACTTAAAATGACAGAGTAACATCTTTTGTAGTTTTTTCCGTTTCCTTGCTTTCGTTTCCTTGAGATATTTCAGGATTGATGCAATTATAATGCAAATGACAATGGCTTGTGACGTACACGTGCATAATGACTTATCGGAGAAGGTTATATATCTTTGTTATTATAAAACCAAATTTAATTTCAATGAAGCATGTGCGTGGAGTATTTTCCAGATAAAACATGGAACTTTGGCACAATTTCAAGTCGGATTTATGTGCGATAATAGCAAAGACATATAAACCATTCTTCATTTGCATATAATGCAAACTGAAATATCTCCAAGAATACGAAGCAAGGAAACGAAAAATCTAACAAAAGGATGTTACTCTGTCCCATTTGAAGTGTTCTTTCAAAAATAAAGGCAAACTTAATTTTCGTGTCATAGGAACTTTAAAGACCATCTTAAAAGATCATAGACATGATAGTCTCTGTCGCCTATAGTAAAACATATGTAACGTATAGGTTTCCCCCCCCCACCCCCCCACCCCCCCCCCCCCAACAAGATGGGCCGCCACGAACCTCACGTTCCGGCTTCATTTTCTGAACAATAGTTGCTCGATCCAGTCTTTATTTAGGAGATCAGTGGTTTCCAAACAACGCCCTTTACACTCTTGTGGAGTGAATCACATCACCAGGATGACAACTGCAAGGAAAAATGGTTGCATTTAGACAAAAGACCATAAAAGGGAACTGTAGTAAAAAACAAATAAATATTTAAATCAAAGGTCCTCAAGTATTATGTTTAGAAATGTTATTAATTTAACCGTTATATGCTCTTCGTACATCGAGAAATAACGTTTTCATTCTCATAATTTTCGACGCCGCCATTTTTGTTTTGACATTTGCTTGACGGCTCGAAACACAATTGTCAGCGGGTGTTTCTTTCCGATTTTGACGGTCATTGAGTACAAGGAACAAAATACAAGCACTCATTGACGTCAAAATTGAAAAGAATAACCGCCGACTGTACATCAAAATTTGAGCCGTCGAACAAACTGATGTCAAAAACAAAAATGGCATAAAATACGAAAATAAAAACGTTCTTTCTGGTAGTACAAAAACAAAAGTGCCATTAACTGCAAAAAAATTTTTATATCTTATTTGGAAGAACTTTTAAAACGATAAAGTAACTTCTTTTGAAGATTTTCATTTCTTCCGCATTCTTTTTGAGATATATGAGTTTGTTTTATTAAATGACTTATTTGGGAATAGAAAATAAATGTGTGTTATATCTTTCATTCTCGAAACGAATATCCTTTAAAAATCGAGAAGTTTGGTGTCTGTGAAGAAGAAAACACGCACACATGTTATTCACACATTATGTGTTTTTATTTGATGAAACGTAAAGATATATAACATTCTCTGATAACTCATTATGCATGTGTGACGTAAACTCCGGATATTTTGCATAGTCAAACAAACTGATATATCTCAAAAGAAAGCGAAGAAACGAAAATCTTCAAAAGAAGTTTACTTTAATCATTTTAAAATGTTTCTTCCAAATAAAAAACATTTTTGAGGTTAGGGGGCACTTTAAACATTTCTAAACATTATTCTTAAAGGCCTTTTATTTAAAAAGTAATTTATTTTTGGGTACAATTCCCTTTTGAGAGACACCACTGTAAAAATCTATGTATATTTTGTTAGGCTCGATAATAATAATAATAAAAAAGTGAGTTTAAAAAAATTCGTTTATGTGACCACCGAAAATAAAAATGGACCAGCACTGATAGATACTTGATTTTCGTATGCAAACAAAATGAATTGAAATACCTTGGCATTTCTTTTATTGCAGCAACACGAGACAAGAAACGGGTTTTAAGTATTATCGTGTTTTACGTCGGCTATTGAAAATTTTCATCATCGCTTCTATCGAGTTTTATATGAACTACATTGTATTAAATATCTTTTATATTAGATGTTGTACTATAGTGTTAGTTAAATTTCGAAGGACAAATTAAAATAGAGACCACCTATCAAAAATTGGAAATCGTATCCTTTTCTGAAACTATGACCGAATTACTTTTTGTACAGGATTCTGGTCTTGCCCAAATGCCATACAAAAACTAACAGCGTTTGAGCCCATGACCACCAGTTTGCCGTTGACATTTTTTGGCGCCAATGTCGAACTACTTTTACGTGGAATGCATGCATGGGTAGAACAGTAGCGCGTAACAAGGGTAAGACGGGGCCCTTGAAGGCCCATGAAGGCTCGACTATAACTTCTGAGGGTTTATAAATTCAGGGATCCTAAACTTTTATAAACGATCACCCCTGATGAAGACACTAGATTGGAGTGATCTCGAAACGTTGGACAGTAACTTAAATATTACGTTACAAAAAATCGTTTTTAAGCCAGATGTAGGGTCAAACTATATCTAATTTCGATATTATCACTATACAATTACAAATAAAGTAAATGTTTGTTTGAAACCTAGGAGTATCATTAGATGTGTGAAGTTGGATCGGTCCAGGTTTGTTTGTAGTCTTGAGAAAGACTATTGTTTGGTGGGGATGACTGGACCGTTTTCGACGGCCTCAGCGGTGTGTCCATCTTCAGAGTCGAGATGATCGGCCGCTAGGCCGTCGAAACGGTCAGTCACCAACAATATAGTCTTTCTCAAGAACTACAACAACCTGGACGAATCAACTTCACACTTCTAATACAGTACAATGTTGAACAATCGTGAATACCTGAACACCTATGTATTCCTTCCTTCTCGAGTTATCGTTGGCAAAACAAATTCGGTAAATCAGCTCTTTCTTATCAACTGAAGGTCAATCTCCCACCCAAGGACATTAATGATTCTTCCCATAATTCCACAGGAGACCGAGGGGATGCAACGGTTAGAATCGATTATCGGGGCCCCGTAAATTAGTTCTGACTAGTGGTATTTTGAAAATCACAATGTTCTGAGAGGTTCCACAACTCGGCTGACATACTTTTTTTACACTTCCACTCCATTTTTGGCAGGGGCCCTTAGTTGTCGACCTAACTAAACCCATTACCTCTTAATAAGCATTTAATACGCCACTGGGGAAGATACTAGAAGATCAAGTTTTAGTCCTGAATGGGACTTTGTCGAAACTGAAGACTCCGAAGTTGTGATGCATGAAATATAATAAGTCAACGAAATATACAAAAATTTGGATTTTTTACATATTTATAATCTTTGGCTCTTTCCTGAAAAAAACTGCCTAATATTACCCCCTATTAAAGTCATTATTATTCACACGATAGTAACTCTTATAATAGCCGACCACCGCACAAGAAACTTGCACAGTGATTCAACAGTGAAATATGAAGCAGTGACGGAACCACGGGGGCATTGGGTAGCACGTAGCGCTCCCCCTTGAAATACTACTTGTTTTGATTGCTTAATTTTAACTGTCAAGACAAAATAAGGAACACAAGACATGCTAGTAAAAATGAGGGACCATTGGGGCTATACAGACTAATTAACAACATGCATGGTGTTTTGCTAGCTTTCCAATTTTCTTTCCAAACTCCTATATAGTTTGAACATAGGAACCAATGTGACACCAAATACTCATACAATCTTTGATTGTGATTGGCTAAAAAAGCTACAGACAATTCTTGATGTTCCTTGCCACCTACAAAATATCAAAAATTGTCAAGGCTTTCTATATTATATAATTGTATAATAAACACAATTATTGGATTCGGCTTACACATTGATATCCAAGAATTGTCCCAGACCTCTTGTCAATGCGTTTTCAGCATTCGGCTTCGGCAGATAAAACGTTGACCCTCGGTAAGGTATAATTCTTGATATCAATACTCATCCAATAATTGTTTAATGATTAAATGTCTGAAGAAGGTTATAAACTATTACGCGATGAGTTCAGTTTGAGTTCATATGAGTCATTACTGAGTTTGCATTAACGTTTTATCTACTGATGTACAGATGCCCCTTTTGTAAATCTTACGGTATTTTTGAAATAGCTTGGTGTCAGCATTTACGCAAAAACTATTGTCAGAAATCAATTTTGACTGAGTCATCAATTTTAGCCTATTGAGTCATCAACTTTAGCTTTTGAGTCATCAATTTTATGCTATTTTCAAATTTTGCTAGATCTTCCCGGGCGCGGATATGTTGGGAAAAATCCTCATCTTTGTCCTATTTGAACAAGCGCATTTCACAAATATTAATTGTGCTACAAGTCCTAACAACTAAAACTCCGCCCCCTGTTTCACTGTACGTGTTGGCAACTTGCATCAACTTCTTTGGAAGACTGATTTCGATTTGGTTTATTACTTGAAGGCATTTGGGTAATTGGATTTAATTACTGTTTCTACAAATTGAGATATCAAATGATGGCACAGTGATAAGGCCATTAGACCAACCTCGTACCCTGGGCATTTTTACCTCCCACGGCGGAAGATCGGCGAAAAATGGCCTTGGGATCGGCTGGTCCATTCTATAATGTCGATTGGGCCTTGGTCACAAAAACTCAATTAATTCAGCCGAGTATAATTTATTCATCTAAATCTGAATGATGTCTATCAAATTTTTACAGCAAATTAGAAGATGTATAACTTTCGCTAAATTGGATATATGCTTCTTCATACCTTTTGTAAAAGATAACCATGGGGCATGGTGGTATGCCGATGAATGCTGACATGAAACAACTCTGAAGAGCATTTAATATTTCCTCAATTATTAAGGTCAACAAAGTAGACAAAGGCAATGGAACAAAGACCACAAAAGTATATATTCTAAACACCCAGAAATTCTGCGGTTGTCCATGTGACCAGCCGATCCCAGGGACATTTTTCGCCGACCTATGGAGTCAAAATGCCCTGGATTTAGAGAATCAATTCAATTGAAATGTAATGATTAATGCTAAAACGACGATTGGTCAACGACCAGGCTGACCCCCTCTCTCGTCAGGCATGCCCCTGGATCCGCCACTGCGGAGGATAGTTTGCTTTGATTTTCAAAACGGACCTTGTTTTTTAGAAAAAATTTTTCAATTCCAAAAACTTTCATAATTTTTACTGTTTGATCACTGTGCGAACTGCGACTGTTCATGTGCGTGACCCTTGAATTGACGTCACTTCTTGAACTTATGGCTAAAAGGGATGAACTGCAAAATGAACCCTATTCTGTTTTTTGATCTGGTCTTTATTTTTGGTTAGATTAAGGGTTGTTAGGATTAGGGTTTGGGTTTAGACTAGTTCTTGAAAATCGGGAAGATCCCCTTTTGCTTAATCCTTTTTGCCTTCACCAGCAGGGAGAAGAGGCTTACTAAGAACATTGACAAGAAAAAAATAAGTACTTTTTATGTCGAAGTATATGCAATTAGCTCTATAGAAAATGGCTCGCAACACATTTTAAAAGTTGATATAAAACTGTCAAAACACCGCCATTTTGAATATAACCGTGACCGTCATGTGCTTGGAAGTGTTGTATTTTGTACTTTTGTGCTACCTATCCGTGGGGGCCATGTATTACCCAGTTTGTGTTTGTAATAGCGATTACTAAAAACAACGTTGAGAAGAAGCTTAATTTGGTTTTGCAATTTATTCGAGCTCATATTAAGATAAAGGTCACAGTATCTCCTGCGCAATTATTCTGTCTTTGTCCCCCACCAAATAAAAATTATGATATCCCACCCTGACAGCTACATTTTGGATGAGCAAGAATGGCGGTTCAAGTAATTCGTAGCGCAGTGATTGTAGCGGTACTCCGTTGAGTTACAAACCGTCGTTTGAGAACATGGATTCAATGACAGACGGACGATTGCAAGTCTTCCTAATGATTTTAATGGAAGGTAATAGAGGGAACTTCTCATTTTTTGCCCGCATTTATACTTGTTCATGCGACCAGAGTAGAACTTGACTGTCAGAAGTCCAAGATTCAAAACGCAAACTACGAGATTAACGAGATATAATGGATAAAGATTTCTATGCTTTGGGGTGTTATTTTTACAGCACTCAAGTTCCTCGACTTATGGATGGCGATTATGTCTTACCATACTGTAGATAGAAAACTGGTGTTGTTGGAACTGGGTAAGCTGTTTGGTTCTCTAGCGTCCGTTGATAGATTAATTGCAAGAGATGAATTGTATAGAGTCTTTTAAAAGAACATTAAATTGACCTCCTTTCTCAAAATATATAAAATTATAATAGAGGCCTTTATAATGCTTAATCTATTTGTGCGAGATTTACCTCTGGAAACACATTGTCCCTCTCAAATGAATTCCCCCCTCTAGCTGTCAACAATTTTAGCTTTATCAAAACGCATTGTGATATATATACAGTGTATCGATGGGGTGTCAGCTACTTAGGGCCTAGGATAGGAGTAGGAGTTACCCTAGCGCCAGGGGTGAAAAGATAGCTTTGCGTTTATAAGGAAATGATCGGGCTAGGGTAACCCTAGGGACTAGGGTGATAGTATACTTGTGCCGTCAATCAAAATTCGAGTGTTAAACATGGTGGAAAGAAAGAAAATTCTTCGCTGTATTATCGATTTAATATCTCTACTACCTGTGCTTACTTCTCTTTCTGTTAGATGGTATTCTTCTTTGTTATTCAATCACGTCTTTATAACTGTTAAACAACTAATACTCCTTTCATTGCAGCTCTACATTCCAACTCCTTGCCCTATCTCGACGACATTCGTCGAAGAGATTTCACAATGCAGATGCAGATGCAAATTTGATGTGGTTTTCGACCAGCCCCACTACCCCCCCCCCCCCCCCCACCACACTTTCTTTGGACGCCTTATGGTTTTTGACAGGACATTGAAAATATGCCGAGGCTTTGCAAGTGCATCAAGAGGCCTGATACCTAAAAACTTGACCCTGGTGGTTCCGGGTTTGTCCCTATCAATTGTGTTTTAATAATGCAAAAACATATCCCTGTGCTAGGGTTTCCCTAGCCTAAAGTGATAAGAGTGACCCTACTATTAGGGTAACCCTTAGTTTGTCTTATAAAGCAACATTAGAAAAATAACTATCACTAGGGGGGGTAGGTGGTAACACTATGTGCCTTATTAAAACAGACACTTGCATAGTGCTGGCAATTTTTAGTTATTCATAATTTTTTATATACAACAACAACAGTTTAATAATTTGCTATATACATTGTTTATATGCTGCAGGTAAATTGCATACAATTGAAAGATCACGAAATGAGTGAGTTTATTGAGTTAAAATATTGGAATACACTTTACTAAGGGCTAGTCAAATGTTGAACTTAATATGTGCCAATACCCTAATCTCTTTACATTAAGGGCAGATTTCCATTCAGTTGTATTTTATTGTGCAATCAACTTTAATTCGATCGCTGTCTTTTGAATTGTGAGCTGTCAACCGGATCTGTTCCAGTCAAGGGCTCAAGCAATTCCAAAAGAAAGGCAATTGAATACACATAAAGTGAATCGCACAATAAAAAGTACTGAATGGAAATCTCGCTTTTAAGCAATTAAGCAATGTAATGTAATGAAAGTAAAAGTTTTAATTCAGATGACTCTTGAATACTTATCATTTAAGGGGTATGTATGACTGTTATAAAGTGAGAGGATAGATGGCCATGCAAAAGGTGGGAGGTAGGGATGGCGGATATGTTATAAGGTATTGTTAGGTAGATACTATAGGTGGATGGGTGGGTAGGTTGGTGGGTGGGTGGGTGTGTTTTGAGTGTGAGATGGCGTGGGTAGAGGCAACAGAGGAGACAGGCACAGGACAAACAGACACAGACAGACAAGACAGGCAGAAGTTGCATAGAACATTCTTCTGATTTGGATTGTACCTAGTACTTTCCACTGGACACCATATAGATATTGAAGATGAGTGCCATTATCAAGGGCTATGCCTGAATTCACCCAACCAAGTTTGCGGAAAAATGCAATTAACGTCAAAAAAAATTTGGGATTTGAACCCATGGATGACATTTCTAGTGCTATTATTAATATGTTCTAGTTAAATGTTAATACAGAGCCTGAAATAATGTTCAAAATTTTGTAACCGGACAAAATTTTCCGAACAAAATGACATGTCGAGATGCAACCTTTGTTTCCCATGGGCCTTAGCTCCACTAACCCGACTAGCCCCCACCGGTGTGTAAAGATCAGGCCCTGGGAACGAGTTGGGTAAGATGCTTTAAAAACACATTGAGCTACCAAGACTGGATTCCCAATTGACAACATGAACGAGGAAATGTTATCTCAGCATTGGCCTTGTAAACTACTGTTAGAGGCCTTGGGTTTAAATCCTTCCCAAAGTGCAATTGCATTTTTTGCCAACTCAGACTTTGGTGTGAATTTTGGCACAATACAGTTGGCCGGCCGTAGCCGTGATGGTGAGCCGTAGGCTCCTCTATCATTAGCTCTTAATAATATGGCACTCTCTCATTTTCCACTTCACTATGTACATTGATACATGCTAACATGTCGCATGCTAGAAATACACAGCATATACTAACCATGATAATTATATGTGTTAAATCTCTCCAGACTGCGAGTAACATCAAGTTCGGGGCTGGAAAGATGATATCCTTGAGTTTAAACTAAAATTGATATGCTATTCCACTTATTGTCTAAGCATATGTCAGAATTTAAAGAAAGAGAATTTTGAATTGAAGTTGCCGTATTTACTTCCCTTGAAGACAAAACTACAACAATCCCAACGCTGTCTCTCAGATGATGATGGCTTTAAGGACTGTAAGTGAAATACTGGAAATTTTATCACCATGATTTCTATTACACGGGCTAAAGTTCAAAGAAAATTATCGACTGGAGAATGAATTTACAACTTGCACCTTAGTGTCATGCAAACAATGAGTGCAAATATCAAGTATTCATTCATTCATGTGGTTTATCTGGTTTAGAATATTGAATTGAATAGTGGAGATTGAAAAGTTAAAAAGTGAAAAAACTCAATGGGAAACGACTACTACTTGTCGAAAGCATCGTAAAGTAATTCTAGCATCATTTTGATGGAAGGTTTCCTATACAGCAGAGTATTAACTGTTTATACTTAGCTAGGATAACAGACGGACGGGACATAGGACAGACAGACGGTCGGAACGGTTTGAAAGGGATGGACAGTTTGAAGGATGGTAAGGGACGGTCAGAAGGATGGGACGGTTGGAAGGATGGACGGTCGGACGGTCCGGAAGGAAGGACGGTCCGGAAAGGAAGGACAGGATTCGGATGGTCGGTTGGAAGGATGGTCGGTTGAAGCATGGAAGGGATCGGATGGTCGGAAGGATGGAAGGACAGTCTGAAGGATGGAAGGACGGATGCTTTGGAAGACATGGACGGACGGAAAGATGGACAGGTTTGGAAAGGACGTATGGTTGGAAGGATGGACGGTCAGAAGGATGGATAAGGACGGGTGTACGGACGGTCGGATCGGGAAGGATGGTACTGGTGTCGGAAGGTACGGACGGAAAGGAACTGGGTGGACGGAAGGACGGATGGAATGGATGGAAAGGAAACAACGGTAAGGATGGAAGGGGAAGGAAGAACGGATGGTCGGTATGGTCGGTTAAGGGTCGGGGATGGTCGGACGGAAGGAAGGACGGATTGGGTCGGACGGAAAGGAAGGGATCGGATTGGTCGGGTAATGGTCGGAAGGACGATCGGAAGGATGGACGGACGGACGGAAGGAAGGGAAGGAACCGGGAAGGACAGGACGGACGGTTGGAAAGGACGGTCGGAGAGGTAGGACGGTCGGAAGGAAGGACGGATGCACGGTACGGTCAGAAGAATGATAAGGACGGATGGACAGGTTTGGAAGGTTTGGAAGGACAAGCGGAAGGAAAAGGGACGGACGGAAGTAACAGGTCGGAAAGGGACTGGTCCGAAGGATGGAAGCACTTTAACGGGGGTTATAACTTCTCGCACAAGATCTTGTCTGACCAACTCTCATCCTTCAGAGCACTTTCACGCAGAGCCTAATTGTATTGTTGATCACCTTCATTATAATCTTCCAAAACCTTTTAGTGGCTGCAGTGGATAGCCTTGAACCCGTAAACAATCGGGATCAAATAAAATAAGGTTCGTATAATATTTACGCTTATTGTTAATAGACGATTTCAAGTGTATATGAGCTACTTGTCGGCCATGGCCTTAAGAAGCGGGGGGCCGAAGGCTGTGTCCCCCCCCCCCTAAAAATTCGGATCGTCAAAGCACAAAGTTTTCTACTGCCAGTTAGGACAGATGTATGGCGCAGAGGTAATATCCGATTCTTTACATCCTATCTAGTATTTTTGTTCGCTGCAATTCTAGCTAGAAAATCAAAATAAGCAATTACTGCTTGATGCCTCAGAATTGCACCAGAATATAATCCTTCGAAGCATATAGATTTCAAAAAAATTGCGGGGCCGGGTGGCCACTTGCTCGTACACAAGTTTCAAACAACAGACCAGTTCAGATAGTGAGTTTTCAACCCCAACCATGTGCAATCTAGTTTCCAGAAACTAGTCAGATATTGACGAAGGAAAGTAAAGGTTAGACTAAAATTATGCAGTTTTATGATCACATAACTATTTTGTGTGTAAAAACTGACCTCGGAATCGCGTTTCAGAGAGTGAGAGAAAATACACAAATTTTCAGGGGGGAGTAGATCCCCATAGAGGGATCTCGCGCCTTTGGTGTGGTGGCAAGCCCCCCCCCCCCTAACCTAAAAGCATCTTCCCGGGGCAAAGAGACTGGGACGAGCACGGTTTAATAGAGCACAATTAACATCCCAAAAAGAACGCAAAATTCGCGCCATATTTTCGTACTGTTCACAACATGTTTGCACTTGATTTGGATTTAAATTTACGTTTGGCTTTGAATATTATTCTTATTTTCTGGTACAAAATATGTCTTCAATCACTAAAATTTACACGTATTGAAGATTTCTTACCAGGGAATAAATTGTATCAGGGTTAAAAGGCACAGAAACTATTGAAATCAAAAAAGTGTAAAGAGGAACGAACATAATGACGTCTTTTAAAAATTTGCGTCTTTTTAGACCTGTTAATAAAACTCTGTTAAACCGCGCTCGTCCCAGTCTCCTTTGCCCCATTGTACGTCCTCGTACAGCAGACACATGTACGCATTGCGTACCTATTTTTTGTGGCAAGTAACAAAAGAAAACTGGTTTGGAATGCCTCATGTGACAATCACATCCCGATACTTTTGACAGCGAAAATCTCCATGCAGAGATAAAAGTTTCGGTCTGACAATATAATAACTTGCAACTCGACCGATTTGTTAGAAACGGAAAATTGTTTTAATCGTTTTATTCTTGTAGGAAATGTTATGAAGTGGTTGAATTTGATATTGGGGTTTTAATATAGCTGCCATGTAATGCGGACACACTACGTACTTTAGACTGGAAAACACCCACTGAAGGTAATACGGTAAGTAGGGGTGCCACCGGAATAGTGCTTTTTACTATCCCGCCGGATACCGGATTTGCCCGGATAGTTGAAAAAAATGCGGGCCAGGGAACTATCCGGACGGCCGGATATTGAATATTTTTCTATTCAAGACTCAGGCCTTCTTTTCAGGTGGTGTTCATCCATATTTTTAGACTTGAAATAATGGGAAAGTAAGCCGGGAAAGTCTTTTTTCCTAAGAGCCCAAAGATGCTCAAACGTGTATGGGTTTAAAAAATGGACAAGTGTTTTCGCCGTTTCGGTAATCAAAAATTCCTTTGATCGAACCACACATATGCTATGGGTGACACACCACTCTAGTGACTCCACCTCTCCAGTCAATCATATATAGATCAGATGCAACAAATAAGTTTATATGAACCTTTTGTATGTAAATAACTGTGCTACGAACCTACAGTAGAAACGTGCTACGAAGTTGCGAGCTTACGAGATACGATCGTTGTTAAATACTTAAAAAAAGTTGTCACTACTTACCGCAGTTAGTCCTAGTATTTTTTTTGCATGTTGACATATTTTGTCTATTTAGGAAGATAGTTCAGTATAACCAGCAATACTAGGAACAGTAAATCAGATCATATAATATTGTTGTTTTGTTTGTATTGACATCTAACTGTATTTTTAATTCATGGTTATTTCTATTTCTATTTCATCTTTAAGTTAACACAAAATTTAATACGCCTTGAAATAAAATATCCGGTATCCGGGCCGTAATATTAGAAATATCCGGCCCGGGATACCGGATAGTGGGATTATCTCACTATCCCGTGTGCACCCCTAACGGTAACCTTAAAAGGGGGGGGTGGAACAGAAAGAAAAACAGCACTTGTTTGGGGATGCTGGATAGACTTGCTCCCACAGTCTGCTGGCCTCTTGATTAGTGTTTCGTGTTTGTTTAAAGACGGGTTTGTTTCGAGAAGACGGGTTTAGTTTGTTTCGAGACGGGTTTATAGAGGTTTGAAAAGTCGGGCGTGGAGAGGCAGACTTGTTTCCCTTGCAGGAAAAATTCGAATCTTATTATATATTTGGTGACAATCCTCGTGAAGTTACCACAAGAATATACCGATCGAGCTTCAAGTAGCTTGACATGAAATCAAAGGGCGAAAGGCGGCAATTTTGAAAAGTAAAGCTTTTGCCAGATCCAGTAGGGGCAGACATAAATACATCTCTACCAGAAATATATGCCTCAGTAACTTGCCTTTGCTGGGTATCTGATCGTTTCGTAACCGCATTTACTTGTTCCGTAAATAATGGCATCCTTTTATTGATCTCATTTTCGATATTTTCTCGTTCACTCTGCTACCGGATCTCTGTAGTTTCATTTTGATCGCTCGTGCTCCATTCCAGAAAATGGTAATTTGCCGCCGCCTCTGGTTGAAAATTCAACCGGTTAAAATTTGGCGTGCTGCAATCTCCAGCCCGCTTTTCCACCTGTCCGTTCGCTATTTCGCTTGCCTGCCTTTCGTCCTGCCCGCTTTTTCGCTCGTTCGCCTTTTCAAAAATCTTTGAAACCAAACCACTCTGGAAATTAAGCAAAACCCCGAAACAACCAAGGAGGCAGACGTGGAGTAAGTCTAGGGTGTGGGAGTTGTCCCTTTAATTGAGTCGCATGTTAGGAGGGAGAAGGCGAGCGGTGTTCTCCAATTGTATGTGCCCTCCCTCTGATTATGCTCATCGATTTGTATGTGCTCCTGCTGTGATTGTTGCTCATCGAGGAATAGCCCGATTAATCGCTGTGTGCGAACAGCGTAGTGAGCTGTGAATATTTGTCTTTTTGTTTGTATATAAGCTGAAGGATTCAATATAAGCAGGAAATTGGATAAGATGAAGCGACATTTAAGAGGCCAAAATGGAAGAATATAATAAGGTATAAAAGTAGAGTGCTGCGTAGTACAGGTGTTTTTGGGATATATAACAAAGTGAAAAGGTGGTAAAACTGCCAAGATTTTTAGTGAACGAAATACTGACGGTTTCGAGCGCTAGCCCTTCATTCAGAGTAAGGACCAAATTATCTAATGAAGGGCTTACCGCTAGAAACGTCAGTAATTTCGTTCTTAAAATCTCGGCAATTTTACCACCACTTTTCACTTTGCTATAATAGAGGTCATAGGACTCCAACTCTTAAGTCCTGGTTTCCAATATGGGTCGCTGCGCTGTCTTTACGGTCGCAGCAGTGAATGCGTGTTTCTTTTGTTATGGACCAAAAGAAACACGCTCTCGCTGCTTCACTTCCGCGACCGTAAAGACAGCGTAAGCTACATTATGGAGGAAACCAGGCTTTAGTAACGTCAGTAACGTCAGACAAGAAAAAAATATTGACTTTATCAATGGCATGCAGTTTGTTTGTAAGGTGTGTGCAAAGAGCAGAGGATGGGAGAGGATAGTGACGTAGATGAGAGCATGGATCTGGGCAATGGGGTTGGCATTTTAGAGAATGTTAAAAAGTTTTGTTACCTGGGGGGGAATATGCTGAATGGGGGTGGAAAAAGGGAGCAATTTCAGCCATCTGTAGCAAGGGTACGTTGTGCCATGGGGAAAAGTTTAAAAAGCTCTCTGGGGATCTGACAAGGAAGGAAAGTGTTATGGTATTATGGAAGTGAGACGTGGGCCGATGACTGTGGAGCTGAATAATAGACTGGAGAGGACAGAGATGCGGATGGTGCGGTGGATGTGTGGCGTATCGCTGAGGAGAGAGTGTCTTATTGTGAGGAGCTGATGGAACAGAATGGGCATTTGAATCGGTGTCTGACGTGGTAAAGAGGAGCCGATTAAGATGGCTGGGACATGTGCTGCGGAAAGAATGATGGTGACTGGGGTGTGATGAAGAGGTGTATGTCCGGCTTAGAGGTTGATGGTTTGCAACAGGAAGAAGGAAGGCCAGAAGATGACATGGAGCCAGGTAGTGGATGAGGGAATTATGAGAGAGAGTGGGCCTGAAGGAGGGAAGGTGCACATGATCGTGGAAAGTGGGAGGAAAAACTGTCGTGGGGAACCAACCGGCCAACCCCTGCGTTAAGCGGGGAAAACGGCCGCCCGTTAAAGCCGTCCTGTTTGTTGTTGTTTGTTGTTGTTGTTGTTGTTGTTGTTGTATCAATGGCATGCAGAAATAGAAAGAGAAAATTAAAGGAGAACTGTAGCCAAAAACAAATTACTTTGAAATAAAAAAGCCTTTTAGTATGTTTAAAAAATGTTGAATTTTGAAATTTGCTTGACGGCTCATCTCCAGCGGATGATTTCCTTTTCAATTTTTAGATGTCATTGAGTGCAAGGAACAAAAGACAAGAACTGTATTTACAGCAATTTCCAATTTTATATTTTTACCTAAGTTGTTGAATAACTCAGCCAATGGATCAATCGGATACTATGAGATACAAACTGGTAACCATAATTTCCATATATATTATACTTGTTTTATATTAGACTTGTTATTAGTGATTAAATTTGTCCGTAACAGTCGGAAACATCTTATCGGCGGTGTCGCAGTCCCGAAAAGTTTTGAACTGAGTTCAAACTTTCACATAATAAAACCAGTCGCCGACTAGTTGGAGACTGATCGCCGAACTAAGTTGGAGACTGGATCGCCGATTAGTCCGCAGTGATTAGCAACGATGTATGTGGGAAACACAACATTTTCGCCTTGTCTGCGTCGTCGCCGATAGTAAATGTATCCCATAATGCACTTTGCGGCTAATTTCAAAACTGGTCTTCTCCAAATACAACCCGTTGTCGGCTGAACGTTCGTGACTATATGGAAACATGAGTCGGAGACTGGTTGCCGACTGATTCGGAGACTGTTACGACTATATGTGAAACCAGGTTTAAAGTGCCCCTAACCTCAAAAACATGTTTTATTGTCCTTATTTTGGAAGAAACTTTTTTTTAAAAATTGATAAAGTAACTTCTTTTGAAGATTTACGTTTCTTTGCTTTCTTTTTTGAGATATATCAGTTTGTTTGATATGCAAATGTCTTCCTAAATAAGACCAATAAAACATTTTGAGAGTTAGGGGCACTTTAAATGTCTTCCGAGAGGCCGAGGGAGTATTTGTGGAAATCCACGAGGACCGTAAAAAAAAAAAAAAAAAAAAAAAAAAAAAAAAAAAAAAAAGTCCTCGATGGACTCTTTCACCAAATCCTCGTTTTATATCGATTCCCGGGATAGCCCGGCCACGGCTGATTCGCTTAAAACGAATTTCTTCTTCTTTGAGTTAACTACTAGGGATGCACCGGAACTTGGTTCTGGCCAGAACTCTGATTTTTCCAAGTTCCGGTTCCGGGCAGGAACTCATTAAAAATGTTCGGCCGGAACCGGAACTTATTTATCAAAATATTGGTCAAGCGGTTGATCTGTATTGTGCTCAGGCTTTCTAAGAGCTATGCACGGCGGCTCAACGCGATTAAAAGCATCAACAATTAGGAAACAAAGAACTTTCTGGAAAAAGAATATTAAGTATTCACATTTGATCTCGGACAAAAATGTTCATGACGCCAGTATGGAATACAAAAGAGTTTAAAACATTGTAAAACGAGTTTTAGTAAGCAATGGGAATATGGACAATTTTAATAATTTTCTGCCTGGTATTATTTAATGAGGGTTATTTTCACTTATTTGACCACTTAATTCGACAAGGACAATGTTCAGACGAAGCTACTGGTTCAAACGGAAAGATACTATTTTTCTGTGATACCCGGTTCCGGCCGGTTAGTTCCGGCCAGGAACATATTTCGGAACTTTTAAATTTGGTTTCGGTGCATCCCTAGGTACTACAGATAGGCTAAATGCGACATTGAAAAATATCGATATATCGAAATCGGAAAAAGGTTTTCGATAATATCGGCGATAATCGAATATCGAAATTGAAGCAAATACGAAAACACAATTTACCTCGGAGTACGCGCGGTAAATGCAGGCGCATGTACAAAAAAATGCAAAACCGTTAAAGGTTTATTAAGCATGAATCCGCCATTCAATTGATTCATATCATTAAGAGCACGTCCTTTGTCTTGTCGCTGACAGTTATCTCACCTATTTTCTAACTGTTACCAAGCCGAGACTTTTAGTTTGAGAAATACATTATTAACTGAATTCGAATTAGGGTAATTATACTTTGTTTACATCGCTATTTCAGTTGTCTTCCCTAACGCGAAATCTCGTCTGTGGGAGGCATTGGTCTTTAGATTTGGCGGACCATCGCTACGTGTTATTAAACGCAAGAAGATCTCGTCACCTCAATTAGCGTATGCCTGTTCTAAAAACCACCCGTGGGAAAGCACGGGTGGGCGCGAGCTGTTAGCGTGCTGCTTCTCACCGCTGAGTTCCTGAAGTTAAGCCCGATCGGACGATGTTAGTACTTGGATGGGTGACAGGCCTCGATCGATCCTACAGCTTCATGATATTTATGTGAGTAGAGTTATTGATTCGCTCCCGTGGCTTCGAGGGTTTTTTCTCCGGGTATACCGTTTTCCCTCCCTCCCTAACTTTAGCTGTGCTCCTAGGTCATCATGGGTTCGTATGGTGGCAGCCTGTGGCGCCTTTACTAAACCTTCGACCTCGGCCGCGTTTGAGCCTGCGTCCGTCGTGTAGTTCCGTAGGATGATTATCACAGCAAGACCCCTTTACCTTTACTTTACTTTACATTTACTTTACGACAATAATTTGCCGAAATTATTTTTTAAAAATCGACTTGGGTGTTTATTGAAGTTGAAACTTTCCGATATATTCGATATGCGTAAAATTGAATATCGCTTATCGATATTTTTAAAATATCGATATTTAATCGAAAATATCGATATATCGCATT
>JAYKKM010000174.1:0-95000 GCA_035772405.1 Chrysogorgia sp. JL179-B06
TAGAGGCGTTTCACTGGCAATCAGGAATGGTTACAGGTTCGATTCTCTGTACGGGGACTCTTTTTTTTGAGGATACGAGCTTGGACCAAAATCGTCCATGTATCGTCTGTCTACTCCGAGCTCTGCCCCACATTCACTACTAACCATTGTGGTATATTAACACTTTCCGAAATACGGCCACACTACTTTTATATTCACTCAATCAAGAAATTTACCTCGGTTGGTTTTGGATTGCTCTTTTGTTCAGGTACGGCTGAATAAAAATGAAAGTATGGTCTTAAGGATAAATATTGAATATTTAATAATATGATCTGAATATTTAATCCAGCCTATAACAATAAATAAGTTGTTGCTGACTAATATTGGTCGACGCGAGCTAATTCCGGTTTCATTTTCTTAACACATTGTTATCCCGATCCATGCGTTGTTTGAAGTGTTATTTTAAAGATCAATGCCTTTGGATAAATCAACTTACATTGTTTCCTCGCGGTTGAACTTCGACTGCCATTCCATTTTCCAAGCTGTCGAAGGAAATAGATTTGGAGCTATCACTGGGCATCCTCTCTAATAATCCAATTCTATAAAATTTCATACACATAATATCTTATGAATTTGATATTTGAGAATCTGTATTTTAAAGCAGAGAAAAATACACCCCATAGTTTACACCTGACAACTTACATTATTATGACATTCTCTAATCTATCTCGGATTGGCTGTTGGCATACAAGCTAATTTGTGACATCAGTCTTCTTGTGACGTCAATGTTCCAATATGATGGTTCAAAAAGTATAGGCTATGTATTTGGTTATATTATACCGTTAGGGTTATAACTCGCCTTATATCACCATTGATTTGAAGTTTGAGTATATATGAGGTTTGATTAAGTACCTTATTAAACCTCATGAATAACTTTGAGGTTGATATCAGAGATCAATGGCTACTAAGAGAAACAAAGGAAAACTGCACCCAATGGTGATATTCAGACATGTATAATACTATTGCTCTTTCTTATGCATAATAAAACAATGTATTGGATTCGGTTTTCGCATGATTATTGAGAATTATCAAGGCCTCGGTTTTTGTTATCCTCCTCAGGCCTTCGTCAGATAACACCAACCTCGGCCTTGATAATTCTCTATATATCATGCTTCACCTCATCACAATAATTGTTAAAATATCAAGAGACTATTATTCATTACGTACCTCACTCTTCGTCCATATTTTGTAAAGTAGCATATGAATATCTCTACTGGATCGTTTGTTGTATATTCCATATTCCATATTGTTAGAAAAGCGATTTATTAAACTCTTGAGTTCGTCTAAAAGAAGATACACAATCTCTAGTTAGTGCTGCAGTAACACCCAAGGTCAACTACAATAAGCTTAAATTGTCTATCTCACGTTTGGGGGATTGGATTTTTTACATATCCGTAGATATTTGGGTCTTCCTGAGCAAAATCATAATATATATTTTGTCAGCCGAAAATTTCATCTTCATTGGAGTTTTTCGCTGTCAAAGTTATCGGATGCCGATTTAATGTCACAATGACAGTTTCTTTTGTTGCCTTACATGTGGAATGGGTTTTTAGTTTTCTACTAAATCCTTTTAGTTTGAGAGAAATTTGGCTTTGTTTATCGTATTTTTTGGTAAATTGAAGGTTGCCATATTTGTTCTGATTGGCAGGTTGAATGCAGCTCGATCCCATTATTTTTGACGTCATTGAGTGATAGAATACACTACACATAGAAACCCTTTTACAATTTTATAGCATGACAATATCGTGCGTCTTAGTCTATTGTGAAGGATATCTTTTCAAAGTGTTTCTATCATTCATTGATCGTTTTCCCCATAAAAAAAAAAATTAACGGAAGTGACCGGCATTTCGCCCGCAATCAGAACCAAAAATGGCGGCCTTTCAATGTCCCAAAAATACGATAAGTAACAAAGCCAAATTTCTCTAAAACTAAAAAACGATTAGAAGAAATAATTAATTAAACCCATTCTCATTGTAAAGGCGACAAAGAACTTTCACTTAAGAAACATTTGTTTTTGGGGGTGGAGTCCCTTTGAAAGGGACATATTGCAATAACAATTATGTTTTGCCTTTCTGATACGAGGGTAATTCCAGGTAGAAAAAAATATACTCTGCTACAAAACATCATCACTAATTTTCCACAAATAAAAATCTTGTTATCCGCATCTCCATCTTGTTTTAAATACTTTACCTAATTGGACATGGACGTCACAGCCCAGGGGTTAAACATGATTGAAACTTTCCTTTCTGGTACCTGAATTTATGTGGTATACTTTTAAACGTATTGAGGTTGCTATTGACCAAAGAAAAACATCCACCAAAAATCAAGTTTTAGACCTACATGTATATACGTAAAATTTTATGGGTCTTGAACTAAAGTTTTCACTTTACCCTGCTTGTGACGTCACACGCATAATCGGAAAAAATTATCCAAGATGGCGGTATCCTTGGTGGAAAAACAGGAATGTCTTTTGTCGTAAATTAGTGATGTTGTTTTGCACAAGAAGGTCGTTTTGTTTACTTGGATTACCCTGATGAAGGCAATATTTTTTATTGGCCATATCCCTTTAATGTGAAGTTCTGCCAGAAAGCCTTGTTGGTACTTACTCAATGCTTGTGGTGAATCTGGTGCTGAGTTTCATTCAGAGAATTTATAGAGAATATTTCCTTGTGAAAAAAATCAAAAATGGGTCTCAGAGAGTTGCTCACAAGCATGCCCTTCCAAGATGGTTGATCACATCTTCTTGCTGATAATCTAGTGAATCTTGAGTGTGGGAGAGGTGATTCATGATATAGATATCGAGGAAATATTATTAATACATAAATATCTTAATCGAATAAATTTGGCAGATAATACGGGCAGGTTCGTATTTTTACAAGTTTTAAATGTAATTTTCCCAAGCCCTGCACATTTAATGTGTTGATGAAGTTGATCGTCCAGATTGTTGTAGTCTTGAGGAAATGACTATTGTTCGTGACTGACGTTTCGACGGCCTCAGCGGGCTGGTCATCTTCCAGAGTCAATGTGGCACATTTATTATACTGTACGATTCTTGTTGGGACGTTGGGGGAAGACTGAGCTAGTCACAAACCCGACAGTTTGTTGCCATTATTTCAGTTGTTCATTTGTCACAGTATAGTTGCAAAAGATGTTGTTGTTTGTGTTTCGCTATAAATTCGACCACAGTCAAGAATATTCACCAAAACAATTGCAATTTTTTCCATCAATCTCTACACATTACGAAGTTTCACCCCACCTAAAAGCAATCGCCCCTCTAGTTTCATGTATGCCATCAATAGTCAGTACTACAACGTAACGTCCCTGATATGTGGTATATCTAGTTGAATAAAAATTTAAGTTGATATTCGTTTGTGAAACAGTTTGATAATTTTAACATAAAGAATCTTTGTTTTAATAAATATTTTGTTAAAATCAAAAAACACTTACATTAATCACAAACTCTTCTTCGTCATATTTTTGTATTTAAAAGGATGTTCACCATATTCATCCAGATGCACCACGCCAGAAACTTGTACCAAAGATTCCTCGTTAGAAAACAATATAGTTTTGATGTTTACAATATGGTTGATGCGGTTAATTTTATATAAAACTTCAGCTGGAATGCCTCCCCCACAGAGAACTTGATATAATATGAAAAGGAGAAATAAGAGAAACTTCAATGTATTGAATGAAAAATAACTTAAGTAAGAGTACTTACGTAGTATTCTAAGGACGAGCGTTTAGGACAAGGTGCTCCTTCAGGTTAGGGTTTCATCACCAGGCCACATCGTCCGACAAACGTCGTCCATGAATATTACGTAAGTACTCTTACTTAAAGTGCCCATAACCTCAAACATATTTATTGTCTTGTGTTGGAAGAACTTTTAAAATGATTAAAGTAAAACTTTCTTTTGATAAGATTTTCGTTTCTTTGCCTTTCTTTTTGAGACTATGATCAAGTTTGTTTGATATGCCAAATGTCTGGAATTTCGTCACAACATGCTAATAATGACTTATTGGAGAAAGAAATTGTGTGCTTATCTCTTTCATTCTCGAAACGCAGATCCTTTAAAAATCAAGAAGTTTGGTGTTGTGGGAAGAAACGCACACACGTGTTATTCACACTTTAGTGTTTTTATTTCATGAACGCAAAGAATACTATAACATTCTCTGATAACTCATTATGCAGTGTGGACGAAATTATCCAGATATTTTGCATATCAAACAAACTGATATAATCTTCAAAAAGAAAGCGAAAAGAAACGAAAATCTTCAAAAGAAGTTACTTTATCATTTTTAAAAGTTCCTTCCAAATAAGACAATAAAACAAATTTTGAGGTTAGGGGGCACTTTTAAGAAATTTTTCGACACATTTGAATGTTCTCTTCATTTCTCCTTTTCACATAATATCCAGTTTCTTTTGAGAACTTAGCAGCTTTCTTTACATAACCATGGCTAATATCATCATGTGTAGCTTTGAATAGTTGTTGAACGGCATATGCTTGCAGGGTTATCTGCTTGAGGCAACCATATGTATTAAGCTTGGTACCCATCGTATCATCACGGGACATAAATTTACCAGCCTGGGCTAACCAAAAATATTTTATCGATAAGTTTCTTAAGTATGCTAAGCTCTGAATATAAGTACTTCATGTTGGGGCCCAAAAGGGATATAGTGAACCCATACCATAGGGAGTTGCAAAATACTGCAAGATGAAGTTTAACCAATATTATAAAATAACCAGAAGTAAATGAGTGAAGACACACTATCTGATTGGTTACTGAGCTCAAAAACGGTGCATTATAACTCAATAAAGCATAAGCTGACATGATTCCTCGTGTAGATTTTGTCATTTTCGTCGGATTTTAAGTAGTTTAAATCACAAAAGGAAGTCAAAGAATACCTGGATACAAGGCTAATCAAGGTACTAACACAACAGAATGTTTTAACTGCAACGTCGAGCGCATTTTCATCGCTAAAATCGCCAACGTGTTTTCAAGAAAGGCTTCCTAGCAACGCCACTTATAACAGGTAAATCTACATTTTTCATGGCTTTATTGTTAATAATAATGGTGTTCTTTTATAAAAGAAATAAAAAACTTTGATTATCGAGTTATAATGGCACTCGAGAAGCTAGTAAAACACTCGGCTATCGCCTCGTGTTTTACACGCATCTCTCATGCCATTATAACTCGATAATCACATGCGACACGTTTTTATTTCTTAAATAATAGGCGCGTACCGGTGGTTTACACCGTCGCCAGTTTTACCTCTTACCGCTGGCTATTTTTTGTACACTGTAATTTTCGGGCGACACTTTATATGTAATGTTTCTGGCGACATTTTCTGGACACAGACGTCTATTTATAAAGCGTAGCCTGCTATGACAAATACCAGACCTCTAAATACGAGACCTCAATCGGATAACGACCTTAAATCGTAGGCCCTCGGTACCCCTATAATTGGGCTTCTAGCCTATTGGGGTATTCCGTTCACCAAAGAGTAATAAATCTAATAAACTATAAACTAGTACCTCAAATATGAGACCTCTGAGATACATGAATAATAGCCACTTATTAACCAAATCCAAGGTCTCTTCTATTTATGCTCAAATCAAGAAAAAAGTTTTCCTACCAAAAACCATCAGAAAATCTGTTATCGCCGACAATGTATTACGGCAAAATTTAGATCGCAAATTAACCAATCATTGATTCTTATGCCATAATTCCACTGGAAGTAGTTCTAGTCATATAAGTATTGTTTCAGTTTTTAGTCTTACTCTGATGAAGGGCTCGGGGCTCCTGTCGAAACATCAGTATTTCGTTACTAAGATCTCAGCAGTTTACCACCTTTTCACTTTGCTATATATCTAAAACACTGTCTACGCAGCACTCTTAAGCGTCTCACCGGCAATCAGAAGGTTACAGTTTCGATTCCTGTCCGGGACTCAGAATCATTTTTCTGAGGATATGAGCTTGATGATCGTCCATGTATCGTCTGTCTACTCCAAGCTCTCCCACATTCACTACAGCAGTGTGTATATATTAACACACTCTCCTTTTTTATAATAAGTATTGTTTCACTATCACTATGGTCTTACTCTGATGAAGGTTTCTGAAGGTTTCCTAAAATCATGGCAGTTCACCACCTTTTTCACTTTGTAAAATATCTAAAACACTCTACTTTTTTTACTTGTTTCACTTACAGATGTTAAAACTTTCATCATGATATCAATGTGCCATCTTTTATTAGGGGCATGCCTACGAAAACAATGGAGCAAAGGAAAATGGATCAAAATTTTTAATTTACTCTAAACTAAAGTAAATGAAGTAAATGGTTTGAACCTAGGAGTATCATTAGATGTGTGAAGTTCATCGTCCAAGTTGTTGTAGTCGAGAAAGACTATTGTTGGTGACTGACGTTTCAACGGCCTCAGTGGCAGTCATCTTCAGAGTCAAGTTGTTTGTCAGGGTTTGCCTATAATTATAAACTAAAGTACTGTGTGTTATGTGCTCATTTTTAGCCATTTACATGTAAGTGCACAAAATATTTTCGAGGCAACCAGGTGATAAATCAGACATAGTTGACGCTACTCTGGCTTTAAAACGTTTTTTAAACGTAACTTAAAAGTTACTGTCCATGACCCAACGTTTCGACACTTCAATCTAGTGTCTTCATCAGGGGTGATCGTTGTAAAGTTAGGATCCCTATTTATACCCTCATAGAACCGATGATGACGTTATCTATCAACAAGATGCAAATAAGCTTCTGGTAATAAACCACCGTCATCGCGATTCAATGGGGCGTGGGCGCTATTGATCTGCCAAATTATTACCACTAATCCGCAGTATCAGCAGAGACGTTGTCTGGAGGTTTGGTATATCAATAGCGCCGAAAAATAGCGTCAATATGCTTACACAAAACATATCAATTCTACCTTTCAGACACTTGGAAAATATTTGATGTAATATAGGATTTTAATTCTGGATCTACACCGTTTAAAAACAACAGAAGTTCTTTCACCATGCCACGGATATTATTCGAGTTCACCAATGCAAATGATAGCTCCATCGCCCGCCTAGGAAACAAATGAATGTTAAAACAAGATATGTGTATCACACTACAAAACCAGAGGAGATAAAACAAGAGAAAACAAAGTATTGAAAATTTTGCAAGTGCTGAATGTATATTATTTAGACCCAACCACTTACTAAATGCAACTGCAGGGTCGCAGGTTCAATTCCAGCCGGAAGGCCTTGACGTTGCATTTTTCACAACTGGTCCCATTTTGGTCTTAATTCATGTATATACATGTATTCCAACACTCGAAATTTTCCTTCACCATAAATCCTTACGTGTTATAGGGCCTCCCGGTTAGGAATTGGACCTGTGATCTCTGGATATTTAGCTGACTAAGAAGTTGTTCAACAAATGTCATCAAACCAGCAAGTTAATGTGAAGCAATTTATTGCCACGACAGTAAATGGTGATCATCCATTTCAAAAAACCTTTGATAAAAAATTATTTTGTTAACAAATAATTTCCCAACGCAACCAGATGATATATCAGACATAGTTTGACGCTACTCTGCTTTAAAAAGTTTTTTGAACGTAACTTTAATGTTTCGACACTCAAATCTGTCGAAACGTTGGGTCATGGACATTATGTAACTTTTAAAGTTACATTCAAAAAACTTTTTAAAGCCAGAGTAGCGTCAAACTATGTCTGATTTTGTTAAATTAGAAACTATTTTACTGAGATAGTGTATTGTGAATATGTAATGTTACCTTTGTATTGAAATATCTGGATCTTTTAAACAATCTAAGATGGTACTACGAATGTCTTTGGACTGCCTGGTAGTCGGCAGAGACAGTCTTTAGTAATCGTGTTAAGGGCAACATATCTTGAAAGAAACAACAGCACATTAATTATTAAGGTACCTGCACACAGCAGAGCTAAATTTGGGTTCACTGACGTGGTGCTAAAAATAACAAATGCTCACACAAATGTTCTTTCTTATTTTCATAATTAATAATTAATACATTATAAAATGCACCAAGATAAGAATTCAGCTTTTATGGTTCCTATTCAATGACTGACTCACCTGATGTTTCTTGTCACTATTCAACAAAAATCGTCCTAAAATATTAACCAGCTAAAACCTTGAAAAAGTAAGAGTAGATAATAAGATGTGTGAAGTTGATTGTCCAGGTTGTTGTAGTCTTTGAGAAAAGACTATTGTTGGTGACTGACAATAATCACCAACAATAGTCTTTTCTCAAGACTACAACAACCTGGACAATCAACTTCACACATCTAATGACACTCCTACTGTAGGTTCAAACCATTTACTTTAGATAATAAGAATTAAATTAAATTGATTAAATGACCACACAACACATACAGTACCCGTACCTACCAGGTCCCCCTTACTAAATATTCAAAATTTTCCCCTAAGATCCCCTGTTAACCTATATATAATTTTAAAAAATTCCCCAGTCTCCCTTACCTATAATTTAAATAATTTCTCCCTAGGGTCACCCCTCTTCTAAAGTTTCAAACAATTCATGTTTTTACAACCTCTAAATATAACTTATTGAAACTACTTACTCTTAAACCACTTTCTGATTTGATATCCATTATGGCAAGGACAGTCTCCATATAAAATGGCATTTCCAACATTCTTACTTGTCTCTGTATTAGTAGCAACCTGTAAAGAAAAGAACCTCAATACTGGTTGCTATGTGAAGATTGGTTTGCTATGTGGAGACTGATTGCTACAGTATATTGGTGGTTAGAAAACAACCTTATCCAATTACAATTTACATGTCCTAACATCTCTAGTCTACACCCAATTCGCAACACTTTTAGTTAAACTGTCTTTTGCCAAACTTACAGTATTCATACAGTAATTTTTAGCTGTGAGTTTGAGTTGTATTTTGTTGTATTTGAACTGATTTTAAAAGATTGTCTGACAAAGCACTTTTTTAAACTAGTAAAAAGGATTTACAGCTGAGTATTATTGTCATTGTGGTTATTTTCTCACAATTCAAAAGCTTTACAAGAACAAAAACCCTAACAATAACCCAAATACAAACTCTAGTCCTAACCCTCAAAATAAAGAAATACCAAACCCAACTCCTAAACCTAATTCAATGCTACAATACTCTGTGTCTGTTCCCCAAGCAAGGAACCCAAAGATGAATCTTATTAAGTTCAAATGTATTGTTAAAAACGTACCTGAGCTAAAACATCATTCATGGCATCACTAGATTCTTCATCATTCCTTCCCAGAATTCTTAGCAACCTGATCACTCGGATCTGTCATGCAACCGAAATACATAATTAACAAAAAAAAACCTTGTTACGGTACAGAAGATTTCTTCTAAATATATTACCTGTATAATAAAAATTACATGCATAAATCTAATTGTGCTACTTTTAAGCCCCTGAATTGCTCTCAAATTTTTGGTTCCAAGGTTTCCAGCTATTAGTACTGTCTCTAAGATTCTCAATAAAGATATTATATTATAAACCACTATATCTACAGTACATGTATTTCCACATCCCCAAAAGCTACCTTCCATTATACAACTACAGGTACCACTATAATATATTTATGAAAGGTCTTAATACTGCCAACATATGCTATGATGCTTTTTTAATAGCTTTTGATTAAAAAACAATGGAAAGTACAGTATTATTATTTCATCTGTATATCTTTGTTACCTGAAGAAATGGATCACTAATACCAGAAAACGTCATGTTCAGGCGAGTACCCGGACATAATTAAATTTTTTAAGGTCTTGACAAGTGTAGAAACATGCTGCAAAAAGAAACACATGGTGAAACATGTTACTTTATAACTCCAACTAACAAATAATTATTCTGACCAAACTTTACCCACAGAAAATTAGCAATAGAAAAACATTTGAATTATGGATACATATATATTACAATGACTTACCCTTCTGAAATGTGAGACAGTTTCTGGATTAAGTTCACACATTTCAGTGACCAAGCACGTTGCAGTCAGCAAAACACCTAAGAAATGATCGACCACGTAAAGTTTGTACTACAGGACTTATAACAGGTCTTTTTAATTAAGGAATTATCTAGGGACAAGACTTATACATTCACAGCAGAAGAATAGACTGTTGTTCATGGTTGTTGGAGCAGGGAAAAACAATATGTTTGCTAACATGCCTAACCGGGATTTGGGTATTTTTACATGTATTTGTGATCTTTGGAATCTCTTGAGAAGAATTATAAAATATCTTGTCATGCAAAAATTTCATCTTCATATGCCTTTTACCTCTGCTAAAGTGATTTACTATTGACAGGAAATGACGTCAAAGCAGGGACACACAAAAACATTGCAGACTGACTCAGCAGTGAAATACAATGAAAGTTTGGGAATTGAGTGAATTTTGTCTAAACATCAACAGGTGTGTTTAAAGTTCAGAGCCAAACTTTCTCTGTATTTCACTGTTGGATTAGTGTGCAATGACTTTGCGTGTCCTTGCTTTGACGTTATTTCTGGTGAATAGTAAATCAACTTTAGCAAGGAAAAAAGGCATGAAGAAATTTTCGAAAAACAAGATATATTACATTTCTTCTTGGTAGAACCCAAAGATCACAATATGTAGAATTCCCAAACCCCGGATAGGTACTACGCACAATGCTCACCCTTGTTAGCAAGTAAGTTGTACCAGTATCGATGGCTGAGTAATTTCACAAATTTCCCCCAACTATTAACCACACATACATGTATACTATAACCTATATATATATATAATAATATATATATAATTATTGTGGGGTGTTTTTTTAAAGTCACAATTGTTTAAAGTCACAATTGTTTGAAATCTCATAACCCCAAAAAGCTCACTCTTTGACAAAGTCAACTGATCCCTAAACCAGATATTACTAGTATCAAGAATTATCCAGACTGAGATCAATGTTATCTGCTGAAGCCAAAGGCTGAGGCGGATAACATTGACAGAGGTCTCACTCTGGATACTGTAATTCTTTATATTATCATGTGTAAGCCGAATCCAATAATTGTTTTATTATACCTGTACAATTATAAATGTAGAAGCATTTACCGGTAGCGAGTTTTGGAAGTAAGCCACGCAAAGATAATTACGTCACCTACAGACAATTTTTGATATTTTGTAGGTGGCAAGACATCAAGAATTATCTGTAGGTTTTTTAGATAATCACAATCAAGATTGTACGAGTGTTGTATAATAAAATAAATTACTGTACCATGATTTTTTTCACTCAGTAAAGATCTTGTGATGGGAACAAAAATTTCCATAAGTTCAGGAACTTTTCTAATTATCCTAACAGCACACAGAGCAGCCTAAAATAAAATATAATTTACCAACAGTTATAGGAAACTGTGAGCCAACAAGAGAGGGCCAGGACAAAGTAGAGACTTTGGAGTTTTTTCCAATTTTCCAATACAATAACAATCACAATACCTTTTTCCTTGTGAAGCTGTTGGAAGTTTTCAGAAGTCTCTCGACTTCCCCAGCTAAATCTCGACTCATTTCATGAGAACATATGCTAAAAAAGGTGTCAAAAATTACCTATTAATTTGAATATATTATTTTAAAAAGTTATATTTCTCGCTGGCTGAAGTATGAAAGAAGCGAGAAACAAATTTCTCACATTGGGGAGAGGCGCTATGCCCTTATAGGCATGCGCCTCAGTGAGATAGCATCTTTTGTCTTTTTGCCACCAGTGTGGTAGTTGATAGTCCACCCTCCCACCCACAGCTAGGGAAAAGGGGTGTATATTATAGTACTGGCACAAGTCTCAGTCATTTTGGTACAAACTCATCCCAGTTCGATGTAAAATCTGGTGATGTGAAAGGTGGGTACAAGATTTTGTTCTGGTATTAGGACATATGACTGTTACGACTGAGACAAATATGTATGTACTGTACGTCAAAAAATTTTATTGTCTTATTTGGAAGAACTTTTAAAATGATAAAGTAACTTCTTTTGAAGATTTTTGCTTCTTTACTTATATTTCAGTTTGTTTGATATGCATGTCTGGAATTTCGTCACACATGCATGACTTGCCGGAGAAGTTTGTGTACGGTATCACTTTCATTCTCAAATGAAATCCTATAAAATCAAGAAGTTTGGTGTTGTGGGAGAAACACGCGTACATGTTATATTCACACTTTAGTGTTTTCATTTCACGAAGGCAAAGATATATAACATTCTCTGATTAGTCATTATGTTTTAGTTTTCTCACAAAAAAACTACGACTTACCTTCCCAAAGTGCTCAGTGCAAGCCCAATGATGAATTGACTATTATGATTTAAATCGCTGAAAGAGAAGAGTTATTTATTGCACCTGAGATCTCCAAGAGATGGCGAAAGATTTTTGGATAAGATAAATCAAAGATGAACACTCCAAAGGGTTGGTAAACTGCCAAAATAGTGGTTACAGTATAGCAGTACAACATGCTTAAATCAAAGATGGTAAATTAAAGTACAGTAAATGAACAAATCAAAGATGAAGAATACTTCTTGAGTGAGTTGGTCACCAAGAGATGTACATCTTGTCTTTCATCCAACAACATCATTGCCCCAAGGTATCCAACTCTCTTGTCCGTAAACTTGTGCGATGCAATCAATTTTAAACATTCCAGCTGAAAAGAAAAATGCTCAACAATGAGTCCCCGACAGGGATCAAACATGGAACCTTCTGATTGCCAATGAGACACGCTAATCATTGAGTTACCAAGACTCTGAATGGAGAGCAAAGATGTACTGGCAGTCACTATAACATCAATACAGGTAATTGGTGTATTATCAAGATCAAGTAATCTTTTATTCCAAGATCTTAACTAACCTGTCCAAAATGAGCTGGATAGCCAAGCATATGGATATACAAAAGTTTGGCAAACTGATCTCGCACGGAAGTCATTATCTTCCTCACGAAAGGTGTCTCGAATTTGAGCGCATTCTTTTGTTATTACACCCCGTTCGTCGGCAGCGGTGCGAGCAGCACGGGGATGGCTCGTATAAGATCTCTTAACTTTAATGGCATTGGCATTATGAAAGCATGAGTTGAAGAACAGTAACTGTCTTCTATAAAATACAAACAAGTTACAAAATATATACATGAGATTACTTAAAAGCAATTGAAGAGACAGCAGATTTTCTTGGCATTGGTACAGCAAGAATAAAATGAGAAAAGTAAAAAATAAACCTAAATACCAAGAGGTTTAAAGTGCGGTGTGCCTATCTCTCGTTTGGGGATTTTACATATCCGTAATATTTGGGTCTTCCTGAGCAAAATCATAATATATCTTGTCAGCCAAAAATTTCATCTTCATCGAGTTTTTTGCTGTCAAAGTTATTGGATGTGATGTCACAAGAGGCTTTTTTGTGGCAAGTAACAAAAGAAAACTGGTTTGGAATACCTCTTGTGACATCACATCCAGTAACTTTCAAAGCGAAAAACTCCAGGAAGATGAAATTTTCGGCTTACGAATATGTAAAATCCCCAAACGAGAGATAGGTACTTTAAAGCTGAATAAAAACTAAATTATGTGAACAAAACTAAAAATTTCTATTAGAAAGCAAAGCTATACTATATCTAGAAAAGTGAAAAGGTGGTAAACTGCCAAGAATTTAGTATTTCGTCACTAAACTGTCTACGCAGCACTCTTTTTTTTATACTGTATCTGGACATTTCCTACATTATATTAGAACCAGAAGTTGCTGTCACAAAGGAAGTGCTGCCTTGAAATCAAGACAGTTGTGATATTGTGCAAAGTTACAAAAATAAGTGGTGGGCTTATTGAAGTCAACGTCACAGTGGAGGTAGTACAGCCTCGTACCCATGTGGTCAGTGATGGATTTACAGGGGGGTGCGCACCCCCTGGCCTTGGCCAAGGGGGGTGCCAATTGCCTTGTCAAATCCATTTATTTTGGATTTGGCAAGACAATTGTCAAACAAAAATAAAATAGAGACAAAATAAGATAATAGTATAACGTACAATAGTTAGACATAGAATAGGGGGCTGTGTCGCCAGACCTCTGCCATAGCACACTCAGCGGCACTCCACCCTGCCTCGGTCGCGCCCCACATGTGGTTATGGTTCAGGTAAGACCAGAGCAATGAGCTCTACAGTCTACATATATATGGAGCTCATAATGAGCTTGCTGGACCATAGGTATTTAGAGCACTGTAGGGTTAGACATCTATCTGGGGTAAGACATTCATTACACACAGCTACAGTAGGGATGTTTATTTTCATTTTTGTACCGATTACAACATCAAGCATACAATATGTTAGTGTTGTATGCTGTATCAAAGAAAACTCAACATTTCTAACTCAACACATAGTCAGTCATGCACCACACAATCCTGTAATAACTACCGCTGGTCCCAAATACCGAGTGCTCTGAAAATCATTGTCCAATCTCATGAACAATTGAGATTAGAAACTCGCTTATTAAATTATTTGCTCTTGTTAGCTATCACCTCTAACAATCAAATTTACCTTAGCTTTATTGATATTACAAATAAATAACTTCTAATATCTAAAAAGGTTGTAGTACTGCCAAAATACCATGTAAGTAGTCTAACGTTTCAAGCGAAGGCCCTTCGTCAGAGAGTGAAACTTGAAATTATTTATATTATATATTATTATTCATATTATATTCTATTATTTCACTTAAGTTTCACTCTCTGACGAAGGGCCTTCGCTTGAACCGTTAGACAACTTACACGCTATCTCGGCAATACACCAACTGGAGCAACTGCATAATATAATGCCAATTTTTCAAGCTTTATGTAAATATAAAGGCTCCATGCCTCCACTACACTCCCTATTCTAAGCATCAAAACTAATTGAACCCCTATATAACTATATAACCCAATAGCTGTGAATGTATGATGTCTGCAATTTAACAAATAACTGCTAAACCCCAAAACAACAAAGATCCTAACCCCTGCCTAACTATCACCCTAATGCTAACACTATTATTAGTGTAAAGTAATTTTTTATGCACTCCGTGGCTCCACGACCCTTTCATCTGAGCCATGTCTCAAAAGTGGCATTGCATTATGCGGTTTAGCCCGCCAACCTTTTTGGATATTTGATTTGTATTTCTACACTGCCTACGCAGCACAAGACGTTTTATAACTTGTAATTTGTTGATTGTTTGGAGGGTACAGTGTAAACATATGTAAACTTTCAGGTTAGTTTATCTGAAATTCTACATACAGTAGCTGTACTATGTTAGAGATTGACATGTTGGCATAAACAAGCAATGATAAATATTAATAATGAATGGTGAAAAACCCATCAAGATGTAATTAAAGCATAAAGTTTACAATTGAGATAATTAAGTAATATTGTTTAGTTATAAATATCCAAACTAGAGCTACCACAGCGTCGAAACTACGTCACTCGTTTTGTCAAAACATGCAGCAGTGTTTGTGAAATCGTGTCAAATCATGTCTGTATATTAATTTATACAAATCATAGACATATATACAGATGAATATGTCATGTGAAGTTTAACAGGTACTTTGCAATCAAATTGACGCTTTCATAAAACAACAGTCTCTCTGACTGTCAACTCAAACTAAACTCAAACATAGACAACTGAAAATTCAAAACAAGTCGTTTCAGTTGCCTTATAGTATTACACGACTCGTACATATTAGACAATGGTTGTATAACCAGTTTCCCAGGGGGAAACATTTAAAACTAAATGTTTATAGACCACAAATTACAAACGATTGGTTTTCATAATCGAACAACACTTGAAACAACTTACCTTCGAGCCTTCAAGCAGCTCGGGAAGAAGATTTTTAAAGAATTCCAATCGTTAATTTTGATCCAACGACAACCATCGGGAACTCGACGAGACGGAAGGAATCAACGTTGAACTGCGCATGTCCGAGTTTCGATGACGTCATGTTCGTGGGTTTTTCGCGAATCCACGAATGCAGCCTGGTTCCCAGGCCTCTTTTTCTCAAAATTATATCCCTACTCTGTGACGTCACCTGAACATCGAGAGAAAGAGGACTGGGTACGAGGTTGTCATTCTATTTCATTCATTGTACTGTACTCATAATAGAGAGAGTGAAGAAATATGGGAAAAAAGTGGCAAAACAGACTCTCAAACAAGTAAAAAAGATAATTTGCAAGCCAAGGCAGGTTCAGGCTCTGTCGTTAAAGCGAAGGATAAACGCAAGAAATCTAACCCTAAGAAGGTAATACTGCTTCAACTTGTTATGGACTATAAAGTCTAAAAACACTTAACATTTTACTGATTTTAGCCATCCTATTGGAAAAAGCTTCAATGACAAAGGACCAGCTGAAATGCCAGCCAATGAACTTAACTTTCAAGATAGGGTAAAGCTGAGTCTATTTCTGGAAGACATCACAAGAGCTAAGAGGCCATTTGGGACTGGTTAAGGGATGTGGATGTTATCTCACTTATCTGTAGCAGGACCGCCAAAAGTGGGGGTCAGCTGCCCCGGGCCCGCGAACATGGCGCCAAGCAAATCCGGGGTCCATGCAGAAATTTGTCATAAACTGCCTCTGACATCTGAGGCATTTAGGGGCCTGCAAGACTACATGAGCCCGGGTCCGTCCTGTCTCTCGGCGGCCCCGAGGGTTTGTGTAAGGAACTGGCATTAGATTGTGGGCATGGAAACTTGCAATCATGAAATACATGTGGCTAACCCATGGTGTTTAAAACTGAATAATAATAATAATAATAATAGATAACAAATACCTGTCATTGTTAACCATAACCTGGCCAAATATCAAGGCCGTATATAAAAAAAACATGTTTCTTTTCTTTGAAGATAACAGAAAAATTAGCCAAAGACATCAGAAGTTCCAATGAAGAATTTCGAAAACTTCAGTCAAAGATGGTTGCAGAGAAAGAGAATAAAAAAATAATGAGCTGTGACAAGGATGAGGAACCAAGTACATCCAAGGTATTTATTATTTAATCCAAAATACGTTTAACATTTACAATTACTTAAAAAAAGTAGAGTGCAGCATAGGCGTGTTTTTGATACATAGCAAAGTGAAAATTAAGGTGGTAAACTGCCAAGATTTTTAGTGACGAAATACTGACGTTTCGAGCAGAGCCCTTCATCATAGTAACACAAGAGGGTTCCACTTAACAAATATATTCCATTTTGCCATTGTCTGTTCAGTTATAGATCGATGCACAGATGACGTCAGAACGTGGTAAGAACAAAAAAGTGGCCAACGAGACTGAGTCAAGTGGGTCACTGATGTTCTTACCACAATTTCTGACATCCTCTGTGTATCTATGAACAGACAACAAAAAATAGAATCTAAAAATCACAGCTGCTGATGTGTTTGATGCCATCCATGTATCTGTCCTTTAATAGATCATGGGCAAGAACCAATGAAAATGCGTTTATATAAGTCACGTGATTCGGTGATTGTATAAATTAAATACTTATAGTCCCTTGTATGTTTCAAATTTAACTATTGTTATGACAAAGCCTTATTAAAGTGTCTATGAAGTGAACAATTTGCTAGCATTTTTTGCTTTAACGGACAAAGTAGCACGGCAGGAGCGTGTCACTGAAAATTTCAAGTGAATCTGCTGCATAGTCTTCGAGCTATCAACTCTCAAAGATTGGCATGGCTAAATATTTTTGGTGAAATCTGAAACGCGCGGTTTATTGTGTTGTGACGTATGCAGGTGTACTTACTATGCATAAGAACAATTGATTTTAACATTAATGATCCACCTGCATACGTCATATACCACATATATTCAATCCCAGTCTTTCCCTATTTTGTAACGTTAAACTATGCCAATGGACAAACTTTGAGAGTTGATAGCTCGAAGACTATGCAGCAGATTCACTTGAAATTTTCATTGAACGATCCTGCCGTGCTACTTTGTTCGTTAGAGCAAAAAAATGCTAGCGATTTTTTCACTTCATAGACACTTTAAAATTATGATGTTTTAGGTCCCTGCAGAGACACCCATATCACAAGAAAGAAAGGTTGAAGAAACCACACAAGTCCTGGCATGTCTTTAGAAAGAATAATTTGCAAAATTTATTTATTATGTAAACTATAAGACTGAGAGTATTAAATTATAGGTCATTAAATTGTATTTTTTTAATTATATTTCTATAGTTTATTAGTTAATTTAATATCAAAATAAATGTAGGAAAAATAGCTCTCTAATATTTCTGTAAAATAAATGCCATATATATATTTAGAAAAATAATAAAATGCTATTAATATTTATAATTTTGGTATTGTTTGAAGAACTGTTTTTGTTTGTGGCACCAATTGAGAGGAAATATTCTGTTTGTTCTCCAAGCTGTCTACTTTTTCAACAATATATGAGGCAGAACAAGTGACAAGTAATTTCTGTACTTTATTGCAACTCGTTACCAGGTTCTTATCTTCGCGGCGGGGAGCACAAATTTATATGGGGGGGGGGTGGAGAACGTTTTGGCCGACTGAAACGGAAATTGCCCGACTTGTGATTTTAAAAAGCAATATGACTGTTTTGATAAATTGTTTTGCTTACTTTTCCCCATTTTCATTTTATCTTTTTCCTATATTTTTTGCCCATGCAAAAATTTTTTTGGGGATCACTTGACTGCGCATGTGCAGTAATCCCACATTCATAGTCTCGCTCACTAGTCTATTAATTTAGTACTTCAAGTAGGGGAGTGGATGGGTGGGGGGTTAGGGTTAGGATAAAAGTTGTTTCGGGTAACCAACTAGATTGCTTCCCATGGCAAGTGATCCAAAAAAATTTTCTGCCCCCCGCCTCGTACGCCTATGGGGCGGAGCAAAGATAAGACCCTGGGAATGAGCCAGTAAAGGTAGTGTCAAAATTATTTCCACAATTGTTAGAAAGTAGCCTCCTCTGTGTCTTCCAATTAGCTGTAATATTTTTGCTTAGCTCTGGATCTTCCTAGATGCAATGTTTACAGACAACCCTAATTTACATTTAATGCGTATTAAGGCCCATCTACACGATACGATTGTCATTCGTACGCCAACGTTGTTGTACACGATTGTCGTACAATTGGTCACGACATAATTCTAATACACCAAGATGAGAATCGTATACGAACATTTTCAACCTCAAGGCTCAAATTACGATATTTCGGTTATTTAGGTCACATTCTTTGATCTAAAAGGTACTTATTTTTTGTTACCAATGTCCTTAATCAGAAAGCTGTTTTGAAGGTAAATTATCGAGTTCCAAAGAAGCAGTAAAGTTTATTATTGTCCTTTTTAATTTTACTTCGTTTCAGTGAAGTATTAGTTCTCTACCTTTCTCTTATCTATATGGTTGCATCCAATAGCGTAGCGTCTCAAAATGCGGACAAACAAACCAAATTTGCCGCACTAATGAGCAGGGTTGGTAGGTCCTGCGCATGCTCGAAGCCAAATAGCTATCAAAAAGAGGCCAAAATCTAGCAAAAGAGGCCAAACTACAATTTTTCTAAAGAGGCAAAAAAAAGCTAAAAGAGGCCAAATTAAATTGCAAACTCGTGCCCAGGAATTTTTTTCCTCGATGGAGCTCTTACGTTGTCAGCAAAAAGAGGTTAACCGAATGATTTTGAATGGTGGTGTAACGCTCATTGGGCCGTAGGGTTAGCCTGCGAAAGTTATTCTTATTAGTTATTGACATTGACATTGTTCAGTTTTATTCATATAGCTGTGTTGACTACTTGACTAGTGTGCACTTGCTACCGCATGACAAGCTACCTCTGTCTCTCTGAGTCAATAGTAAAAGTTTTTAATTCTCTTTATCCTTCTCGCAATCGTACATATTTTTCGTGGTAAACAACTCAAGCATTCGCTTAGTTGTCACAAAGTTTATGCAGCAGTTCTCCGAGAATTGAAGCTTGCAGCGAATTCGAATGATCGCATTCAGTACCTCTAATCCCATCCGATTTCTTTGTTTCGTCTTCACCGCTGTCACCAAAGAAAAAGCTCTTTCCACCACAGCATTGCTTACTGGATTGGTCAGACAATCCAGGGCGTACATTGCTAACTCTTCGAATGGCTTGTCCCCGAGAGAAGTTTGGAACTGTACGATCTGAGACCAGAATGCCACCGTTGTTTCAGGGATGGTGCCATAAATTAAAAATTTATTTGAAATGAAAAGAGGCCAAAAAGTAGCCAAAAGGCCAAACTTTCTGTTCAAGGCCAACCATGAAAAAAAGAAGCCAAAATAGAGTTATTTGGCCTCAAAAAGGCCAAACTACCAACCCTGCTAATGAGCTATTTTCTTTTGTTATGGTCGCAAGGATTATGGGTAAAAGCGGACAAACATGGCTACTGACGTCATCTTGACGGAGTGCTATTTAAAAGTGCGCTATACTGCGCAATGAAAATTGATGATTTTATTAACCTATGAACCGGGCTATCAAGATGTCATTTGGATCCCCCTGCGATCGATCGAAAGGCAGCGCATGTCCCAATTTCTAATATAGGGCTTTGTAGCTGAGTCTACGCAACTCGTGCGCTAGCTTCGATGCTGAACGGCAACCACAAATGAGTGGCTGGTATGTTTTAATCAATCACCGATCCGTTACCTCAAAAACCTGTGTTTTTCAAATTCCAATCGCTAGTTCATGGTTTCCTGTCTGCAGTTAATTGTTTTTTGCGAGCGTATAAACATTAAAGTTAATGTAGTCGTGTTTCTGACAGAGAGTCAGTCAAAACGCGATATGTAAATGCGAGTTTAGCTACTAAGTCTAAGACGAAAATCACCCAGTTGATAACAAAAGCATTTTACTTTATCAGTCATTTTTCTTTATCTTTATAAAACATCTCGTCCACGTTGTCTGCCACAAGCCTATGTTTACCTAATTAACAAACACTACACTCCAACTGTGGGTTTAAAAAAGACAAAGAACAAATCGGTTTACCGTCGGTCAGTATTGCTCTGCAGACTGTCCTTATATCAACCTGCCGAACACAAAAGCGATTCAAAAACAGAAGTCACGTATAAGAGAATGATTTGCATGTGTGTCAGTGTTATCATCTAAATATTATACACAAGACACACTCCATTGGTACAAACTAATTATTACCCTAGCTCAGACTGTTCAGTATTCAGTCCTTATCGGCGAAAGCCTAATTTATAGAAACAACAGACAGACATGCATGCAATAGTTATCTTAAATATTAATATATATACACTGTCGGCAAAAATACATTTTATATAAACAGTGACTATAAGTAGCACGACTTATTTGGACTTCATCCATTTTGGACTTGTTCGTGCATATACTCGTTGACAAACCAACCAAGACAATTCGTGAAAAAAAAGCGGCGAACAATATCATTGGTTCACGTCTTATTTTAATGAACAACGTCAACGAACAGCTGTCGAGAGTACTTCAGTGGTAAAAATAAAAGTCTACAAGGAAAGGCAAAAGCGGGGACAACTTTCAAATTTCTGTTTGCTTAGAAAACACGCAGAATTTCGCAAGAAAACTAGAAGACGGTTGACACAACCACCGGCATTGTGGGTGTGTTGCAATTTCTGGTCTACCGAGTATCGAACGAAGTTCGGCCAAGTCAAGGACATGTCAAGAAAGGTAAAATACATGAGATCAGTCTTAGGAAGGATATAATTGTGTGTCTTGTACTTATGTCTTCAGCTGTAGTTATATATAACTATAAATTAACACATTTATATGTCCAAGCAGGTCTAAGCTATAAGCCTAACTGGACGACTGGTTTATACCGTCGCAATTTAATTCAGACGTGAATTTAATTCAATCAATTAATGTAACGGTTATAGGACGGCTAAAATGAATTAAATTCGTGTAAACGGAGCAACGTGTGAAATACGTGTTCTTAGTTAAGATGACACAGTAACGTGGCATTGAGTTAAAGTATAAATTATATTAAAGCAGGCATGTAAATTGATTATTTAATATCGCTCGGTAATCTGTTTGAGCTGCACCAGAATCGTTCAGCTATTTTGTTCAAACATTACATTAAAGCTAGCTAGGGAGTAGAGAAACAAACAATTCATGGTGAGTTATTGATGAGACTATACTAGACGATATCGTAAAAGACTTTCTGAACGCGTTCAGCTGCCGAGTATACGAAGACTGTAGTATAAGTTGACCGATAGATTATTTACATGACCTTATACATCAAAACAAGTTTATGATCACTGCACTGTCTTTAAGCTTAACTCAAGGCACTTCTTCATGTAAATTTGCTATATATATGTTCCTATTCTTGCCCCGTAACAATTCTATTCAATTTTATGCGCAATATATTCTGCCAACCAGGCAATATATCCAAGTAAAGTGACATCCATACTAATTTAATTATATTAAAAAGAATCAAAGGATATGCATTTAATATATTATGAAGCCTTTCGCAAGATATCTTGTATGTAGAAACAAACATCCATTTTTCTCTCGAGATTCATTATTATTCACGAAGTCTAATAGACGAAATATGCTGCCACTATTAGAACTGTTTACACAGTCGTCTTTTGTATAAATATTATTGCATGTATTTTAGTTCTGGGCCACAGTAATTGGCGTAGCACGTCTGCGAAAAAGAACGTCTGTGAAGCAGGCTATAAATATAATTGTCCTGATGTAGCTGTTGCGGTTTCTCAACCATCGTTTATTTATTGTTAGTACTTTTACTTATATAACTTGATGGCAAAGCTAAATAAATAAAATAAAATAAAAATTAACTAGTTTAAACGGCTATTTGCCATGCATGTTTGCCATTGCTTGCATGGGAGTATCCGTGTCTTACATCACATGTAGATAATGCCCTTTAGCGCACGCGATCTATATATAATGCCTTGTTCTTCAAATTTTCACAACCTATAGGTCTCGCTTTCCCTCTTCTTCCAGACACATCTAAATATATATATCTAATTGATCTTTCCCACCAATTATCTTAATACATCCATTCTCTGCACGAGACCAAACAAGCCCAACCTACTCCTTAGATAATATCCCTGATATGTTAACCAATTCCAAACAACCTCTTGGCTCTTCTGACATCTTCCTGATCTCTCAATATTGCATTACACATCCATCTAATGATCCTCAAATCAGTGTGTCCAAGCCTTCTGACATTATCTTCCTTGACTGACCATGTTTCACTACCGCGTATATCATTGTACTTCTAACACATGTAGCGCACACAGCTTTCCTTTTAATTTCAGTGATATATATTCATCTGTATAGAGGTCAACATTTGGAAGAAACTCTCTGAACTCGTTCCAAGCACACCTAACTCTACAACTCTACAAATCGAGCTGTTCTCTGCACCACCACCTGAGAGATCGAGCGAGATAGAGAGAGATAGAAATAAATGATATAAAGAGAGAAAGAGACAGAAAGATAGATAGAGAGATTAATGATAAATTCTCCTTCTTTTCAGCTCACCCGCCGAGAGGCAATTGCCAATCAATTCTGCAACTTCTTTTCTTTGAAATGCGAGTTATGTATTTAATAAATATTATATACACGCTTTCTTAATATAGATCACAGACCTAGAGAAGGAATGGTTTCTCTGTTCCATCGACGGTGAAATAGACGATATGAAAAATCTTTTGAAGAAAGACCCCTACCTTGCGCCAAAGAAGGTTATTAAAATTATCTTTTCTTAGCTCTGATTTTCCTAAGAGGTTTGAGTTTATAACTCATAAAACAAACAAGATAAATCAATTTTACTGGAAGAAGCATGCAGAATAACCCTCAATATTTTATGTTTAGCGTTAATTTTAGGAGTTTCTTTGTAATTGCATGTAATAGTTTTAAATTAACTTTTTACAACCACAGGTTTGTGTCACAGTCTATAGTTAGCTCGTTACCAATTGTAAAGTTTTCCGATTTACTGCATGAAGTTTTCAAGCACATGTATTTTGTACAGGCGTTGAAACGAAACTAAATTGCATTTTTGCTTTTGTTTTGGCCGTGCCGACGCTGCACAATATCTGAACAATCAGGATTTTATAATGGTAAGTCAAGTAGTCAACCCAAATATGTTTAGTTGTCAAACAAGACATGTAGCATGCAGTCATTACTATTTAAAGTGCCTATACAGCCCTTTCATTTTTTAGTTATCTGTATAGAGGATGAAAAAATAACTGATAAGTTAATTTATAGTTTTTAATTTCGACTTTTCGTTTGGATAAAAAAGCCGCAAATTAGAAAGGCCTGGAACGAGGCACACTGTGACGTCATTTAAGAGATGAATGTGCGTTTTGGCTTGGGGAACTTGTAAACACTGTAAACACACTGCAAATTCTCTATGTAATATTCATCTTTACTGTCCGCGTATCGTTCAAGTGAGGAATCGTTCAAGTAAGGTATCGTTCAAGTAAAGATTACGATGGACAGATATTTTTCTTTCAAATTCGCTTCATTAGAACATCCATACACTGCGTATCTGTCTGGCATGATTGAATAGTTCAATATAAACAATAAATGTTATAGTATAATCTGGGAATCGAGCTCGTTTGTTTACGAAGCTGGGAAGATCCTCGACTCATCTCTTAAATGACGTCACAACCTAGTTTCCAGACTCCAGAATTGGCAGAAATACGTTTTCGGTTTTTAATCGGAATTTGCTTACATTTCTTAATTTGGATGCAAAATATCTTCTAAACGAAAAGTTCAAATCAAAAACTGTAAAATAACTTATCACCTATTTTTCTATCCTCTATGCAGATAACTAAAAAACGAAAGGGCTGTATAGGCACTTTAATACCTCCTCTGCAGGCAACTCTGTGGTTTCTTTTTTCCGAGTCAAATAGCTTCCAAGGGTGTTTTGGCCGCACAGCCTTGGAAGCTATTTGATTCGGAATAAAGAAGCCAGAGTTGCCTGCAGAGATCCTAAACAACAGAGGCTAGAGAAGCCAGTCATAATTATCCAAGTATATATTTTTGTTTACAGTCAAAATTTATCTCCATAATGGTTAACCATATGGACACACTGATTATCTGATAAGATATATAAACGTATTTTTAAACACACCGTGGCGTAAGCCATCAGTCGTGAACACAAAATCCCAATCCTAAAGGCGAAGTACTATACTACATACGCTAAATATTGTTCGGTTTCTTTTTTATCTCGTAAAATGGATGACACATATACAATACTGGACACGCGTGAATTCGCTTTTAGGGGGTAAGTATGTATATGTAAATGCTGTTTTTCTTTGTTCGAAGTAAATTATAGTACTTATTTTTTATACTTTTCATTTTATCCCAATAACTATATGAAACTACTTTGCTGTTCTAAAACTTTAAGTTCGTAAGTATATCACTATATTTCACACGTATATTTTCACTTTTTTCTCTCAGAACATTTACGTATCGTTAGAACAATTGCTGTTGTATCTTAATGTGTGCATCTGATGTTTTAGACGGCTCTTCATTGGGCAGCAAAAAGTGGAAGGTACGAAATGGTCGATTTTTTGTCGCAGCTCGGAGTTGAGATTGGTTCAAAAACGGTAAGTGGTTTACTTACTTTAAAGAAGATCTGTATACCCAAAAAATAAATTACTTTTAAATAAAAGGCCATGACTAATGTTTAGAAATGTTAATAGTTTTACGGTATCTTATGCTCTTGTACTTGAGAAGTAAGTTGGCCGGCCGTAGCCGGAGGCGACCCGTAGGCTCCTCTTTCAGTAGCTGCTACCCGAAGGTAGGGGTGGGCGCCACTCCAATCCCTGGAATTAACCACTTACCCCAGACAGAGCTGGTCCCAATTTTATTTAAGGCTCTTGGTGAAAGCCCGACTTCCAATTAGCACTGCTCATTGGATTATGGCAACACTAATTTTCAGTCTTCCGGGACCGATATATGAACAAGGTGGTAACCCATCCAGTTAGTGTGCCAGAGGTACGGTGCTTAACTTTGGAAAGTCAAGCAGCGGTTTATCCACACCTACCCCCACTTAACCCTTCTTATCCACACATATCCCCACTTAACCCTTCTTATCCACACCTATCCCCACTTAACCCTTCTTATCCACACCTATCCCCACTTAACCCTTCTTATCCACACATATCCCCACTTAACCCTTCTTATCCACACTGAGAAATAACGTTTTTATTCTCGTATTTTATGCTTCTGGAGGACGCTGCCATTTTGTGTCATTCTGGATTTAAAAGTAATTTAGTTTTTGAGGGTACAGTTCCCCTTTAAGATAGACACATGCAGTCACTTCAGCTAAACTTTACAATGAACATATTTTCTCACTTGTATGTTGAATTATTTTATGAAATCAATCTTGGATGCATTTCACACTTAGAATGTAAGTCATGAATCTAAAAGATATATACAAAAAAATTAAGCAACATTTTTTACTTTCACTTTTGAGTAACAGTACGATCACTCTCAATATAAATATTATCGATATTTCGCAAGCTTTTAAAAGTAAATTTTGCACTAAGTATTTTAACTTTGGTTTTGCTTTAATTCTATGTTCCTGGAATATTCCTACTTTCTACGAATGGATAAAAGGGTGTAAGTATACACCGGTCATGTACAAGTATATACATCTACAGACAGACAGACAGACAGACAGACAGACAGATAATATATATATACATTATACATACCAGGTAAACGTGGCTTTAAAATTTTCTAGGGGTATACGCCATTGCATTTGGCAACCATGTACAATCACAATAATGTCGTCCTTTTGCTGGTGGAGAACTACGGTAAACTATCTCTTTACATACTTGCGCAGCCAGCACCATTATAGATCATTATTTGTTTAGTGATTTCGCGAATGCTTTTTTATATTTTTCTCGACGCATCGGTACAATTAGGTGCAAGTGTTGATGTACGAGATCACAGCGGAAAGAAACCAAAGGATTATCTTCATCGTAATGCAATGCCCTCTGTTAAAGGTGAGGTTTAGCAAACTGTTTTGTCATTTTTATGTATCTGATGTAGAGGGATTTTACGACATTTACTATATTTGTTTTTAAATATACTATAACTTTTATTCATTGAATGCAAAAGTGCAGGTCTAAAGTAAATAAATTCGACGTTCATATATTTATCCGAGTCTTCTGTTTCTTTGCTCTCGTCTATTTCAGACAAACTACAGAAACGAGATTTAAGTAAGTAGAAAAGACAAATCCATATTTCAAGTTGTTAACCCTAATACTAACCCTGTAATATTAAGCAAGTCTTATTCCAGCTGGTCAGAAAGAGCTACATTAATTGCGTGCAAGAGTCGGTGCTTAACATCACCATCATCATCATCATCATGATGCACTATTGTCATTATTATATCATCATTATCAGATAACAAAAAGAAAGACGAACTAGACAAACCAATGAGTAACATCAGCAACATGTTCCTGGAAATGTGTTTAATCACACCGCCTCAACTGGATGTGTGCAAAGAGGAAGGAAATGCGGTTCTCCTATCACCATTCTGTCTTCCCTCGAAACCAGAGGCAACTAAGACCGTGAAAACAAAGGTACTAGAGTCACGTGAGTTTAGTTATAGATCACGTGGGACAAACCGGACAAGTTATTGATTAGGACAAGTTCATACGTTTTTAGAGTGTATGTTGTAGTCTCTTATGTATGTCAGGATGTATGGTATAGATTAGTCAAATAAATATTACATGGTCCTTCGAGCCGGATATATAGAAGATTAAGATGTCCTCCACTGTGAAGAGGAAGAAAATACGACAAGGACATCGAGCATACATATGTCAGTATGTATGGTGTAGATTAGTCAAATAAATATCACATGGTCCTTCGAGCCGGATATATAGAAGATTGAGAAGATGTCCTCCTGTGAAGAGGAAGAAAATACGACAAGGACATAGAGCATACGCAACGAAGATCTTGGGAAACGTGAAATTTAACAGAAGAATACGACTCAAGTTAATATCAGTTTCTCTACATTCCGGAAATGTGATTAATTAGCAGTAGCTCAACTGGTATAATTACAAGAATATTACCCTTTATTTTCCTTATCGCAGAACTCCGCGTCACGTAGCTCTCAAGTCAACACAACGTTTCGAAAAGCGAGGCCAAAATTGAGAAAACCAACAAGCGTTTGCCGCGATGATGAAAACTGCGAGTTGCTGAAGATGAAAATAGGACCGCCATCGCCGTTAAGAGAGAACTACTTTCTGGATTTCTCGAGGTAAGCAATAGAACATATTAATAAAACATTCATAACACACTTAGCCTCCCCTCCATTGAGCTACACAGACTAGACAGTCTGAGCGAAGGTTAATTGTATGTGATGTGGTCGGCGATATATTTTTTGTATATGTGGTCGGCGATATATTTTTTGTATGTGATGTGCGATAAATTTTTTGTATATGTGGTCGGCGATATATTTTTTGTATGTGATGTGGTCGGCGATATATTTTTTGTATGTGATGTGCGATATATTTTTTGTATGTGATGTGCGATAATTTTTTTGTATACGATGTGGTCGGCGATATATTTTTTGTATGTGATGTGGTCGGCGATATATTTTTTGTATGTGATGTGCGATATATTTTTTGTATATGATGTGGTCGGCGATATATTTTTTGTATGTGATGTGCGATATATTTTTTGTATGTGATGTGGTCGGCGATATATTTTTGTATATGATGTGGTCGGCGATATATTTTTGTATATGATGTGGTCGGCGATATATTTTTTGTGATGATATATACATATGTATTTTAGCATGTCTTGCACTCAAGGAACGAGGAAGCTTGATCACAGTCCGACTTTGGTCGATTGATCCAGGAATTGAATTTAAAGATCGAAGAAAACTAAACTTTTTTCGACGAAATTGCTTTGTATACAATTCTAAGAAACGATATTGACCGACTGCTTACAGTTAAAGAAATACGACTTCATTACTTTGCTGAACGAGAAAATCAATTATTTTATGAAATTATTTTGTACAATTTCATGAATCGCGAGAGATCACACGACTGGACAGGTTAGTCAAGTTCTAGAGAATTGCAGTTCGAAGATCTTGGTACGATATACGACGAAAGGAAGATTTACAGTAGAAAAGATGTATAAACATGCAATATTTAAGAAGTATAATATAAATTGAAAACAGGAAAGTGTATGTATGTTATTTTAGACGTAAAGCTCTTCTGTGTAACGAAACTTAAACATCAAAGAGCGCACTTGTGATGAATGTCTGTGCAGGGAGATAACACGAGTTATTTTTTCCAGGTCTGGTATCCATCTGAATCGCGCGCTCTGATTGGCTAGCGAGCGACGGACCCTAGACTGTACCCAGGCACACGCGCGCCATTTCCCAGAAACACAACAGGGCCGCTCGCGCGTTGTAAAGATACACCCGAAACCAAAAAAGGTTTTCGCAATTTCCCCTTTTTTGCGAAGTTAGGCTGTCAGTATTTGAAAACATACCAAAATGGATAGTGATAATGAGAGCTATCACAGGAAAAGTGAATTTTATTATCCAGAAGAGATTGCATTTGGGGTGTCGATGCGAGTGCTTATGGAAGACATTTTTTAATTCATTGAACCCATTTTCCACTTCACCATTTCGCTTGCCGCTGGCGAAATATTTCCACAATGACATCATTTTTTTCAGTTGTCGACCAAAACATGTCATCGGCGAAATGTTTTCTTTAGCGGCGAGTATGAGAATGAGTTATTTTTAGTCAATCACGCAGGATAAGGTTACCCTATTTATCCAAGCCAGAGGCTCATGTTTTAAGCGCTCGACTATTCAGTTTATCACTCTTACAGGTGAACGGAAAACCCAACTGATAGGGATTCCGAGGGCCTCGATTTAAGGTCGTTTTCCGAGAAGACCCAAAAGTCTTACCATTTGCTGGTGTTGTTGCAAAGGCAGCACCTTCTCTTCAATTATTTTAAGACCCTGAGTGGTGGTCCCCAGGATTTGAACCTGTGTCTCCCAGCTCATAGACAGGTGTGGTAACCACTAGACCACAACAGCTGGTTCGTGAAATGGTAAAGTGGAAAACGGGCTTAACACAATGTGGCGTGCCATTACTTTCAACATGGAGTGCAAAAAGCGAAAGTAATGGGTGTAGATGTTGAAAAATGCCTGCATTTTCTCATCTAAACTGAAACTAAAACCCCGGCATATTGTATAAATACTAACTTACAAACTATACTACATTATTCTTTGCAAAAATAAGTTATTAGGTTTATACCACGTGTTGTCTTTTTTTTAACATTATACCATTTGGGATTCAGGTTAACGAATGTTGACCATGTTGTGCGTGGAGGTCACGCGTGTGTGTTGTCAATCACATAATAATGCACGCGCGGCTTCCTGATGAGCTCGGTTTGGGATCGTCAATTTTTGCCTGACCATTACTTTGTGTTTGGGGTTGTGATTTGAGCAACTGAAATGGAACAGTAAGTTTGAGGAGGAAGTTAGAGAAACGAGAGCGACAAAGGAATGGAGACAGGAAAATGAGATATGGGAATGAGTGGATAGAAAGCAGGGACGACTCACCGCATGCAGCATGTGTACTCTATACTTGAGCCGCCCGCTCTGGTGGTAAGCGGCAGCAGATACGGCACGATGAAAAGCGGGAAAATCTTGATCAGCAACCGGTTTCTTTGCCCATTCTTCACAAAGGCCCTGAGAAAAGAAAAGGAATCACAATCAATACCAATTTTGAAGACACAGAAATAAATATACTAGTGATAAAGAAATAAGAGAACTTCAATGTGTCGAAAAATACTTAAGTAAGATACTTACGACCTTAGTACTTACGTATATTAATGGACTGACCTGAAGAAGGACACATTGTCCGAAACGTCGTCCATCAATATACGTAAGTACTCTAACTTAAATATTTTTCGACACATTGAAGTTCTCTTATTTCTCCTTTTCATATTATATCCAGTTCTTCTGAGAACTTAGCAGCTTTCATATTTATTCTTATAAACATACTAGTACTGCTTACACAATAATAAACAACTAATAATAATAATAATAATAATAAAAATAATAATAATAATAAAGACGTATTAGGAGCATTATACAATAGTCTCAATGCTCTTACAACAATATATATATTCTTAAAGTTACTTTTAAAACTAATTACAGTTTCATTATAAGATAAAGCCTACATGCATATATTAACACTATGAACAATAACTATTAATTTTAAAAAAGAAAAGTCTTAACTGCAGACTTAAAACTACTTAACATTTCAAAGCTTCTAATTTCCTGTGGTAATGAATTCCACAGTTTTGGTGCTGCAACCGAGAATGCTCTGTCTGCATGAGTCACCGTTTTGGATTTTGGCTCGAGTAGCAGATTTCGGTTAGATGATCTCAAAGCACGAGTAGATTTATATTTATTTAGCAAATCAGTAATATAAACAGGCGCCTGGCCATGCAAAGCCTTGAAAGTAATTATTAGTATCTTAAAAACAATCTAAACAAGTACTGCTTACACAGTAATAAATACAACACTATGTTAATGTAGTAATGTACTGTTAATGTATAATGTCAACGTGGAGCTTGGAGTAGACAGACGATACATGGACGATCGTCAAGCTCAAATACTCAGAAAAATGGGTTTTTTCAGGTCAGGGATCGAACCAGTAACCTGATTTGGGGCAAATTTTGATCGTCCACACGGCTTAGAGGACAGTAACATCCCCTTTATACAAAGAAACAATTAATGTGCAATAACTTCCACCAAAAGCTTTTGGTGTGATAGGTGCAGGTCGACAACAGGATGTGATGGTCAGATCAAGGATCAAGATCAGCTCACGTTATCTTCAAAACCCTGACCTGCATCTAACCTTCCAATTCTTAATGTCGACTGCGCGTCAAAATGACGTGTTCTGCGTCGGGATAAAACTTACTTCAACTCAGGCTAAAACCACAATAGACATATGCATTTCTATTTACACTTGCAAATTCGTTATACTGTATTCCCTAGCCTGATGGTATGAATTGAAATAAGTTTTATCCCGACGCAGAACGCGTCATTTTGATGCGCAGTCGACATTACGAACTGGCTTATTGGTATGTACGTAGATCTTAAAGTCCTCAATAAATATACCAGTGACTGCAAAAAGTATGACAAAATTCACCTGCAGCCTTTTCTCCTTTTTAAGAAGCCGTTCATTTTGTCGCTTCAGAAGAATTATTTCAGATTTAAGTTGAGCTACTTCATTATTACCATCAGCTTTATACGACACACTTTTAGCAAGAGCTGGGTGGTCATCGTTTTTCTTATATTGATCCATTTGACGCAGTTCCTAGAGATGGAAGATCGGGGTAACACGATGGTAAGATGTATCTTCATGGAACATTAGGGACACTAAGGGGGTGTAAGTGGATGCTTATATGGAGGAGGGCTAGTCCTCTTGGTAGGGCTAACCCTCTTTATCGAGATCCCGCCTCTCAGTCAAACCAAATAATTTGTTTTCGTTTATATGAGAGGAGGGTCAGCCCTCCTAGACGAGATCTCACTATTGACTACCTGGGATCTCGCTAGCTACGAGGGCTGGAAATTTTCCATGTAAACGCACTCAAGAGGGCTGGCCCGAGGGCTGGCAAGTCAAAGCTCCGTACACGCGACAAAGCTGGTCTTCGCCCGTATATATTTTAAGACAACTCTTTATTTCACAAGTTCTGTTTGTTCATACGTAGGTTTTTAAATTGAAAACTTGTGCGGGAAAATTGGATTCAGCGGATTACGTGGGAAATACATGTTGTCAACTCGGTAAACAAGTGATCAGCCCTCCTCGAAGGGGGCTAGAATATTCCCATGTAAACGCGAGGTGAAATCCATCCCTCTTACTAGGGCTAGCCCTCCTTCATGTAAACACCGCTGTTTGAATAGAAAACTTCAAACATCTTTGCCTTCATTTTCTTAATTTCGGAACCGCGTTTTGAACAGAGGGCCGAAGGTTCAATATCGAGCCATACCTTTGTAGTCATCTTAGATAGTCTCGAGTCAGCAAGGGAGTCTTCTTGAATCGCGAACAGCATTAACGTAATGCATCCACAGTTAAACCAATCTAAGTGTTCGTCTCTGATAGCAGGGAACGAAAAAATAGTAGAGTGGTTGAACTCAGGAGAGAGGGAGTCCTTGATGACAGGTGATTTAGTGAACTCCGTATCATCAATGGTTTTGTACTGAACGTAGAGTCCTTTGGAGAAACGAGAATTGTGAACGTCTGCTGTTCTGAGAGTCACCTAGTTCAAGAAAAGGAAATCACCATTTATATCATCACCATCACCACCACCACCACCACCATCATCACCACCAGTATCATCACTATCGTCACCACCATTACCACCATCGTCATCACCACCACCACTGTCACCACCATCGTCATCACCACCATCATCATCACCACTACCACCATCATCACCACCACCATCGTCATCACCACCACCATTGTCGTCATCACCACCACCGTCACCACCATCGTCATCACCACCACCATCATCATCATCACCACCACCACCATCGCCACCACCATCGTCATCACCACCACCATCGTCATCACCACCACCATCGTCATCACCATCACCATCGTCACTACCATCATCATCACCACCACCGTCATCATCACCACCACCGTCGTCATCATCACCACCACCATCGTCATCACCACCATCATCGTCACCACTACCACCACCATCGTCATCACCACCATCGTCATCACCATCACCACCACCACCATCGCCACCACTACCACCACCACCATCGTCATCACCATCACCACCACCATCGTCATCACCATCACCATCGTCATCACCACCACCACCATCGTCATCACCACCATCGTCATCGTCATCACCACCATCGTCATCAACATCACCATCGTCACCACCACCACCATCGTCATCACCACCACCACCACCATCGTCATCACCACCACCATCATCACCACCAACACCGTCGTCATCATCACCACCACCACCATCGTCATCACCATCACCATCGTCATTATTGTGAAGGCAAAACAAACCTTATAGTGATATGGTTTTCCCAAGAGCTCTTTGGTATCATCAACGAAATAATCCTCATCTAATGCTTTGCCGTGTTGACTACAAGGCGACACATTAACAACAAGAGATGCTTGCTCCGTCCCCTAAGAAAGTTCCAACATCAAATCTCGTTTTTACGATACTCAAAAATACCACTTTCAACAAAATATTACCATAATAATAAAAGACATTAATTTGTTGAAAGTTTTTAGGCTTCACTGCTACCTTGTAATCTGTGACGCTGAGTTTATCATCAAAATCCAATGCATAAGCTAAGCTTTGTAAAAATACGTTCGCCGTTCCGACCAGCACATCTTCTGGTGGTTCCCAGAAAGGATCTTCCTCCAGTGGGATATTCGCGACAGCTGTATCACCGTCCAATAATTTTTGGTAAAGATCCTAAAAAAGGTGAAACTGCACTTAAAGTAAGAGTAAAGATTATTTAGCTTGAGGAGTAATGAAAGATTATATAAATGCGTTTATATCTCGCGTTTGGGGATTTTACATATTCGTAATGTTTGGGTCTTCCTGAACAAAATCATAATATATATTGTCAGCCGACCTCCATGAAGATGAAATTTTCGGCTGACAATGTATATTATGATTTTGCTCAGAAAGACGCAAATATTACGGATATGTAAAATCTCCAAACGTGAGATAGGACTCAACCACGCCATGATTATAAACCGACTCTACCAACGGGACTCGTGTTTTATGCAATACACCTTCAATTCGTGTGTGTAAATTTATAAAATGCAGAAAAGATTTCGGAAATATATGTCGAGGCTTAACGTTATTTACCTGCATTAAATATCGTCGATTCATGAACTTGCCCCGATCCCACAGCCAAGAATTGCCATTTAAAAGATCAGTCATCTTAACCATCACTCTAAAGAAGACAGGATTTTAACCTCCTATACACTATTTCGGCAGTACACCAACTTTTTAGCGTTTTTAATTCATAAATATCCCACTGTTCATCGTGTTTTTATTTCACTTACTTTGTTCCGCCGCTCATGTTGCCTTGAGCAGCGCCAGATATCAGGACAAGCTCGAAATTCCTATGAACAAAAAGATGTGTTATTCTCATTGGATTTCTAGAAATTAAACTGCTTAATCTACGTGTCTAACCATCTCCAGAATTCCTGTATACGATAGGTTTGAAACTAATCCAGTGATGGGCTAAACCCTGCCTCGTTATCGTCTGATAGAGTCAAGCTAGGTTGCCAAAATACAAATGTAGTTCATACGAATGATCTTACTGACTTTAGTTTATTTCCAAAGTTTCAGCATTCCTATCAATTTAGTTAAGAAGATATGGCTAGTTGAAGTTACTAGTCATATCTTAACTAAATTGATAGGAATGCTGAAACTTTGGAAATAAGATATTTAATATATTAACTGTGGTTTCTGTCTTACGTTTCTACTATGTCAAACGAATAAAATTCATTTCAATGTCGTACTTGTGTTTATCGAGTTCTTCGCTGATGGCGTTGGTCTCTCCAACAAGCGGCAATAATTCCAATACTTGCTCCTGCGCCAGCTGTTGTTCTAAAGTGGTATAGCAAGAAATTGATAGCGATAAATCGATATTCAAAATGAAACGACGACATAAAAACGGACTAATATAATTGAGGGTTAAAATCCAAAAATCAGGAAAAATTATTTCCCCATGGTTTTTGCAGCATCGCCTCTGATTGCTTTTTACTCCGCTCCCATGAACTGCATTCTAACGACGGGGCATTGTGTTTCTTTTCTCCTTCTGCCTGGAAGACGAACATTTTAAAACACAACATCTTGTTTGCTTTTTACCTTTAGACAGACCACTCCCAAATCCAGTCTGAAAGCCGGTCGCTTCAGCCATTTCTTTTTGAGTAAAATTCCAATCGACCGTGTCAGGAGATCCTTCACTTTTTTCATTATTCTTAGGATTGATTAAATAATAATTATGATTGGAGCCTACAGATAAAAGATCAATATATATACACTTGCTTGTCTAAATATCGTATTGTACTGTATATAGTATAAGCAGAGTGGAGTGGAGTGGAGTGGAGTAGAGTAGAGTAGAGTAGAGTAGAGTAGAGTAGAGTAGAGTAGAGTAGAGTAGAGTAGAGAAAAGTAGAGTGTAGAATAAAGTAGAGTAGAGTAGAGTAAAGTAGAGTGTAGAATAAAGTAGAGTACAGTAGAGTACAGTACAGTAGAGCAGAGTAGAGTACAGTGTAGAATAAAGTAGAGTAGAGCAGAGTAGAGTAGAGCAGAGTAGAGTAGAGTAGAGTAGAGTAGAGTAGAGTAGAGTAGAGTAGAGTAGAGTAGAGAAAAGTAGAGTGTAGAATAAAGTAGAGTAAAGTAGAGTGTAGAGTAGAGTAGAGAGAGTAGAGTAGAGTAGAGAGAGTAGAGTAGAGCAGAGTAGAGCAGAGTAGAGTAGAGTAGAGTAGAGTGTAGAATAAAGTAGAGTAGAGTAGAGTAGAGTAGAGTAGAGTAGAGTAGAGTAGAGTAGAGAAAAGTAGAGTGTAGAATAAAGTAGAGTAAAGTAGAGTGTAGAATAAAGTAGAGTAGAGTAGAGTAGAGTAGAGTAGAGAGAGTAGAGTAGAGCAGAGTAGAGCAGAGTAGAGTAGAGTAGAGTAGAGTGTAGAATAAAGTAGAGTAGAGTAGAGTAGAGTAGAGTAGAGTAGAGTAGAGTAGAGTAGAGTAGAGTAGAGTAGAGTAGAGTAGAGCAGAGTAGAGTAGAGTAGAGTAGAGTAGAGTAGAGTGTAGAATAAAGTAGAGTAGAGTAGAGTAGAGTAGAGTAGAGTAGAGTAGAGTAGAGTAGAGTAGAGTAGAGTAGAGTAGAGTAGAGTAGAGTAGAGTAGAGCAGAGTAGAGTAGAGTAGAGTAGAGTGTAGAATAAAGTAGAGTAGAGTAGAGTAGAGTAGAGTAGAGTAGAGTAGAGTAGAGTAGAGTAGAGAAAAGTAGAGTAGAGTGTAGAATAAAGTAGAGTAAAGTAGAGTGTAGAATAAAGTAGAGTAGAGTAGAGTAGAGTAGAGTAGAGTAGAGTAGAGTAGAGTAGAGTAGAGCAGAGTAGAGTAGAGTAGAGTAGAGTGTAGAATAAAGTAGAGTAGAGTAGAGTAGAGTAGAGTAGAGTAGAGTAGAGTAGAGTAGAGTAGAGAAAAGTAGAGTGTAGAATAAAGTAGAGTAAAGTAGAGTGTAGAATAAAGTAGAGTAGAGTAGAGTAGAGTAGAGTAGAGTAGAGTAGAGTAGAGTAGAGAAAAGTAGAGTGTAGAATAAAGTAGAGTAGAGTAGAGTAAAGTAGAGTGTAGAATAAAGTAGAGTACAGTAGAGTAGAGTACAGTAGAGCAGAGTAGAGTAGAGTGTAGAATAAAGTAGAGTAGAGTAGAGTAGAGTAGAGTAGAGTAGAGTAGAGTAGAGAAAAGTAGAGTGTAGAATAAAGTAGAGTAAAGTAGAGTGTAGAATAAAGTAGAGTAGAGTAGAGTAGAGTAGAGTAGAGTAGAGCAGAGTAGAGTATAGTATAGTAGAGTGTAGAATAAAGTAGAGTAGAGTAGAGTAGAGTAGAGTAGAGTAGAGTAGAGTGTAGAGTAAAGTAGAGTAGAGTGTAGAATAAAGTAGAGTAGAGTGTAGAATAAAGTAGAGTAGAGTAGAGTAGAGTAGAGTAGAGTAGAGTAGAGTAGAGTAAAGTAGAGTAGAGTAGAGTAGAGTAAAGTAGAGTAGAGTGTAGAATAAAGTAGAGTAGAGTGTAGAATAAAGTAGAGTAGAGTGTAGAATAAAGTAGAGTAGAGTGTAGAATAGAGTAGAGTAGAGTGTAGAGTAGAGTAGAGTAGAGTAGAGTAGAGTAGAGTAAAGTAGAGTAGAGTGTAGAGTAAAGTAGAGTAGAGTGTAGAATAAAGTAGAGTAGAGTGTAGAATAAAGTAGAGTAGAGTAGAGTGTAGAATAAAGTAGAGTAGAGTGTAGAATAAAGTAGAGTAGAGTGTAGAATAAAGTAGAGTAGAGTGTAGAATAAAGTAGAGTAGAGTGTAGAATAAAGTAGAGTAGAGTGTAGAATAAAGTAGAGTAGAGTGTAGAATAAAGTAGAGTAGAGTGTAGAATAAAGTAGAGTAGAGTAGAGTAGAGTAAAGTAAAGTAGAGTGTAGAATAAAGTAGAGTAGAGTAGAGTAGAGTAGAGCAGAGCAGAGCAGAGCAGAGCAAACCTACCAAACAGAACTCTGTCAAGGTGCTTCAGTACCCGTTCTCCTGGAAGAAGCATCCCGTTGACCTTCGTCTTGGCTCCAGGTGCTGCGGGTTTGATTGTGATCTCACCATCCTTCAACGTCAGCACAGCGTGTTGCTTTTGGATACTAGAGTGGGTAATACAGGATAACGGTGAAACCAAGGGACTTTGAGATTATAATCAGCACTGTGACCAGCCAATGGATAGAACTTTAATATATACCTTAAACCACTCAGCGTTATGGTTGCAGGTGGATCGGCATCTTTCCTACCAACAGTTATTTCCTCTAAAAATCAAGACAAATAGACAATAACGTGGACATGAAAGATAAATTGTTGCGCAAAATAAGTTCATTTTAAGTTCAGAATCGCCACCCATAATTTACCTCCTTCGAGGAAATGTCGAACAACGCCAGATAACATTGGATCTTCGTTCAGGTTCACAAGGTGAGCAATGTCGGCACGTTTCGACGATGAAGAAACCTCCATGACTTCTTCGCTTCGAGAGTTGGCCAACTGCAAGGAAAATAAAGAATTATTTAGCCAGAAAGAACGGGACATTATAAGGCTGAACTCGTTCTCAATTCTGTAGGTGCAAAATAACATGCGCTGATTGGTTGCTGAGAATCACGGTAACTTTTGGCGGGAATATTGGAAAAAAACGATTGATTGGAAAAAACCCCGCTTAACCATAAAAAGCGGCAGCTGGCGGAATATATCGTGGTGTCCCAAACCTTTTCATCCCAGCTTTGCATGGCCTCTTGATTTAGAGCCAAATTGGCGCGAATTTCGGCTTCCATTTCTTTCCTCATCCGTTCTTTATCTGGAAATAATAAACGGAGACATGTTTTCAAGCACGCACAACACAACTACCATTGATTGAAGTTCTTGTCCCCCACCGTCCCAAAACACCGATGACATACCCTCAGCACTAAGGCTTCCCCCACCACCTCCTCCCATGTCTGGCACACCACCACCTTCCAAAAATTTCTTTAATTTCTCGTTTTCCTCTCTTAGTTCACGAATGAGTTTATCCATCGGGTTTTCATTAACAACAGCTTTGTTTTTGATTTTCTTTGCTCGATCAGCGTACCTAAGATGTGACAGAAATGAAGGTTGTGAAAAATTAAACACTAGTGTCTTATCTTTAGATGTGTGAAGTTGATCGTCCAGGTTGTTGTAGTCTTGAGAAAGACTGTTGTAGTCTTGAGAAAGACTGTTGTAGTCTTGAGAAAGACTGTTGTAGTCTTGAGAAAGACTATTGTTGGTGACTGACGTTTCGACGGCCTCAGCGGCGGTCATCTTCAGAGTCAAGTAAAGCGTGTTTGTCAGGTTTGCCTATATATACGTCTGGTTCATTACGTCATCGTTTGTTTGTGTCATGATTAGTGTGAGTGGGTGTTGCGTCATGCGTTAAGCGTGGGCCAATATTGTTCGTCATCGGTTGTTTGTGTCATAATCAATGTGAGTGGGTGTTGCATCATGCGTTAAGCGTGGGTGTATTGTTTGTCGGTAGGTCTATTGTTCGTTTGTGTGTGTGAATTATACATACATATTCGATTTCGTAAACGAACTTGTAAAAAGATAGAGTAACACCTTTTACAACTTTCCCGTATTTTACTTCGTTTTTGAAATATTTCAGTTTGTTTGATATGTAAATGAGATCGTCTCTGACGTCAGGTGCAGGCTAGAGAATAATTTTCACTCATTAAAAGGTGTCTTATATCTCAGTGATTGCTAAGTTTACAACGTTCATTATCACGAGGAGTTGTTATACGCACATTTTCAAGTAAATTTGTGGAACAAACTTGAAGATGGAATAATATTTTAATGTGTGAAAATTATCTACCCAGCACCTGACGTCAGAGACTGACCATCTCATTTACATATCAAACAAACTGATTTTAAAAACGAAGTAAAATACGGAAAAGTTGTAAAAGGTGTTACTCTATCATTTTACGAGTTCTTTCATATTAGACAAACTTAATTTTTGTTGCCAATGTCCTTTAAGATTAGTGGTCTTTCCAATTAGAACATTCATATTGACTCACCCCAAAGCGTCAAGTGAATGGTCCCTTACTGAACTAAACTATCCAAAATCATTAAACATACCTAAGTGTACCTAATGTCTCATCGTGATTGATGTCGGCCGGCGACAACGCAGCTATCATAATTGTTTTACTGTTTCCTCCCAAAGCATTTTGTAACAGTTTTGTAAGCACAGAGTCACGATAAGGTACCATGACCTTTTTCTTTCCCATCGACAGGTCAGCTAAAGCTGAGATAACATTTCCTAATGCTGATAAACTCTTGTTAATGTTCGCTCCTTCTTTTAAGCGATCACCAGTTGCACCAGTACTATCAGCTCTTTCGCTACCTAAACAGAATAAAAAGGTTAATGTACACAGGAGTCGGTATCACCAATCACTTCTGGTGTTTTTCTGGGGAGGTATTATTATAAGCTAGGCTTCAGGGTATGTCAAGTTATACCGGGTGACCCAAAAAAAAGTACTCCGGTTTGATTCATAATAACTTCTAAACGAGTGAAGCTATTAAACTGAAATAACTTTCATTAGATAGATGGAAGACTAACTTAGATTTTGAAATATGACAGTTGTATTTTACTTAAAAATTCACGGAGATATTAATGTTCAAACTCGGTAGCATATTTCTGGATGTGTCTAAAATATGCAAAAAACGCCGTATCAAATTCTTAATGTTGGATGTCTCTGGGGAGTTGCATGTTATGTCTTATGGAGTTATGGTTTGATTGTGTTTCATTCTGAGTTTATTCTGAACATGAACAAATTTGGAATGTACCACATGATCAGCAACCGTAGAATTTAGAAGAGCTTCGCAGCATGCCGTAATCTAGAACAACGAATGATCCATGACTCCTTCGACGCAATGGTGTCACGGGCTAGGCAGTGCATTCGTGCTAGAGGACACGCGATTCCGAACGAATAAATCTTGCTTGTATTTTGTAAATAGTAATACTTCGTTTCATAATAAACAATTTGTCAAGTGTCATTTATTTACTGCTAATAGTGCGTGTTTCAGTTGAGCAAAGCTTGATTAATATTTGATACGGCGTTTTTTTGCATATTTTAGACACATCCAGAAATATGCTACCGAGTTTGAACATTAATATCTCCGTGAATTTTTAAGTAAAATACAACTGTCATATTTCAAAATCTAAGTTAGTCTTCCATCTATCTAATGAAAGTTATTTCAGTTTAATAGCTTCACTCGTTTAGAAGTTATTATGAATCACACCGGAGTACTTTTTTTTGGGTCACCTGGTAGTACCAGAGCTTTCTCCAGAGGTGTTTAAACATACAGGCTCTGCATGGCAACTCCCTCTCTGGAGAAAGCTCTGTACAGTATCTTGTGTCTTACCAGCTAAATCCACCAAATTGATTGTACTGCTTTTCTTCGTCTCCTGACCAGATTCGTTTTTGCTGATCTGGTCGAAGGTCACCGTGACCACAGTGTGTGCCCTGGAACTAGTTGCATTCATTTGCGTAGCTGCAATGGTCCGGTTTGAAGTTCCTGATAAAATAAAACCAGGCACCATACATTAGAGGAGAAAAATGGTACCAAAAATACGTGACCTACTCCGTACTCCGTGCTAATGCAGGACCCTTAAATATGTTCCAATAAATAATTAATTTAATTAATTTAATATTAATACCACTTCTTAAAGGGATATGGCAATATAAATTAACTTTGTCTCATTTGAAAGAACTCGTAAAATGGTATAAGACCTTTTACAATTTTTCTGTATCTTTCTTGGTTTTTGAAATATTTCCGATAATTATGACAAAAGACAGTCTACAATCCGCCATCTTGTTGTAATATTTGACCTAATTAACTAGGAAATTGGTGACGTCACAAGCAGGGTAAACCTGATGAAACTACTCCATAGGTGACTGAATTTCTGCGGAAGGCTTTTTAAAATGTTGTGGGCCAATTGAAAATGGAAATAGTGCAACATAATCGAGTTTCTGGCTCATAATGTCGTAAGGTTGGCAAGATATAAATTTCACTTTACCCTACTTATGACGTCACATGCATATCGAAAATAATTCCAAGATGGCGGACAGCACGCTGTCTTTCGTCAAATTATTTTGAAAACCAAAAAAGATAAGGGAAAATTGTAAAAGGTCTTGTTATACCATTTCACGAGTTCTTTCAAATGAGACAAAGTTAATTTATATTGCCATATCCCTTTAAGACCACAATCCCAACATTTTAGCACAGCTGGGGAGATTTTTATTAAACAGAAATTAAAAATGTAAAGCTTTGAAACCTTCTTCTGTTCTTTTTTCAATTTCCACATAACTCCCAACAGCCACCTTTTTCAAACCTTGGACAAAGAATGAACCCTCCTTTGGGTTTTGTCGAACCTTTGGGGGTTAAGACAATTGTTTGCATTAGTGAGTAAAACTTCAAAGAAAAAATTGAAAGAGAAGAAAAAGAGGAGAAAGGAATATCCTGTAAGGAAGAGAGTAAGTGGAAACAGCATGTTGTGGAAGGGAGAAAGGAGAGAAGAGAGGATTAAGGAGGAAGGAGAGAGGAGCAGGGAGGAGGAAGGAGGAAGGAAAGGGAGGAGGAAGGATAGGGAAGAAGGAGAGGGCAAAGGAAATAGAGGGAGAAGGAAGGAGAGGCAGCAGAGGGAGGAAGGAGGAGGAGGATGAGGGTGGAGGAAGGAGAGGGAGGAAGGAAGGAGAGGGAGCAGGAAGGAGAGGGAGCAGGAAGGAGAGGGAGCAGGAAGGAGAGGGAGCAGGAAGGAGAGGGAGGAGGAAGGAGAGGGAGGAGGAAGGAGAGGGAGGAGGAAGGAGAGGGAGGAGGAAGGAGAGGCAGGAAGGAGAGGGAGCAGGAAGGAGAGGGAGGAGGAAGGAGAGGGAGGAGGAAGGAGAGGGAGCAGGAAGGAGAGGGAGCAGGAAGGAGAGCGAGGAGGAAGGAGAGGGAGCAGGAAGGAGAGGGAGCAGGAAGGAGAGGGAGGAGGAAGGAGAGGCAGCAGAGGGAGGAAGGAGGAGGAGAGGGCGGATGAGGGTGGAGGAAGGAGAGGGAGGAGGGAGAGGGAGGAGGAAGGAGGGGAGGAAGGAGGGAGGAAGGAGAGGGAGGAAGGAGGGAGGAAGGAGAGGGACCAGGAAGGAGAGGGAGGAGGAAGGAGAGGGAGCAGGAAGGAGAGGGAGCAGGAAGGAGAGGGAGGAGGAAGGAGAGGGAGCAGGAAGGAGAGGGAGCAGGAAGGAGAGGGAGGAGGAAGGAGAGGGAAGGAGAGGGCAGAGGAAATAGAGGGAGAAGGAAGGAGAGGCAGCAGAGGGAGGAAGGAGGAGGAGAGGGAGGATGAGGGTGGGGGAAGGAGAGGGAGGAGAGGGAGGAAGGAGAGGGAGGAAGGAGAGGAAGGAAGGAGAGGGAGGAAGGAGAGGGAGCAGGAGGGAGAGGGAGGAGGAAGGAGAGGGAGGAAGGAAGGAGAGGGTGGAGGAAGGAGAGGGAGGAGGAAGGAGAGGGAGGAGGAAGGAGAGGGAGGAGGAAGGAGAGGGAGCAGGAAGGAGAGGGAGGAGGAAGGAGAGGGAGCAGGAAGGAGAGGGAGCAGGAAGGAGAGGGAGCAGGAAGGAGAGGGAGGAGGAAGGAGAGGGAGCAGGAAGGAGAGGGAGCAGGAAGGAGAGGGAGGAGGAAGGAGAGGGAGGAGGAAGGAGAGGGAGCAGGAAGGAGGGAGCAGGAAGGAGAGGGAGAAGGAAGGAGAGGGAGGAGGAAGGAGAGGGAGCAGAGGGAGGAAGGAGGAGCAGGAAGGAGAGGGAGCAGGAAGGAGAGGGAGCAGGAAGGAGAGGGAGGAGGAAGGAGAGGGAGCAGGAAGGAGAGGGAGGAGGAAGGAGAGGGAGGAGGAAGGAGAGGGAGGAGGAAGGAGAGGGAGGAGGAAGGAGAGGGAGGAAGAAGGAGAGGGCGCAGGAAGGAGAGGGAGGAGGAAGGAGAGGGAGCAGGAAGGTGAGGGAGCAGGAAGGAGAGGGAGGAGGAAGGAGAGGGAGCAGGAAGGAGGGAGCAGGAAGGAGAGGGAGGAGGAAGGAGAGGGAGGAGGAAGGAGAGGGAGGAGGAAGGAGAGGGAGCAGGAAGGTGAGGGAGCAGGAAGGAGGAGAGGGAGCGGGAAGGAGAGGGAGCAGGAAGGAGAGGGAGCAGGAAGGAGAGGGAGCAGGAAGGAGGGAGGAGGAAGGAGAGGGAGGAGGAAGGAGAGGGAGCAGGAAGGAGAGGGAGGAGGAAGGAGAGGGAGGAGGAAGGAGAGGGAGGAGGAAGGAGAGGGAGCAGGAAGGAGAGGGAGCAGGAAGGAGAGGGAGCAGGAAGGAGAGGGAGAAGGAAGGAGAGGGAGGAGGAAGGAGAGGGAGGAGGAAGGAGAGGGAGGTGAGGGAGCAGGAAGGTGAGGGAGCGGGAAGGAGAGGGAGGAGGAAGGAGAGTGAGGAGGAAGGAGAGGGAGGGAGAAGAGGAAGGAGGAAAAAGAGGGAGGAAGGAGAGGGAGCAGGAAGGAGGGAGGAGGAAGAGAAGGAGGAGGAAGAAGGAAGGAGGAGAGGGAGGAAGGAAAGAGAGGTAGGAGGAAGGAAAGAGAGGTAGGAGGAAGGAGGGAGGAAGAAGGAAAGAGAGGTAGAAGTAAGGATGAAGGAGAGGGAGGAGGAATAAGAGAGATTTAATTTACAATTACTGGGAATTATTATAAAATCAATAACAAATTCTAACCTGCAAACCACCTTTAGGGTTATCCTTTGTCAACAAATCTAGAACTTGTTCATTATAAATTTCCAACATACTAAAAGTCACCTCATATCTCTAAGATAAGGAACAAATTAAAACATTGGTATTAAAAGCAATGTCATATTTGATAGAAATATGGGATCCATATTATATTGGATAAACATTTGTGTACTCTTCTCTTGAAAAACTGGGAGCAATTACAGATTGAACTAGCATTGTAAGAACAATATTTGTACAATATTTGTACTTACAAAACATTGTAAGGTTAATATTTAACTTGCTTACAATATCTCCTTTATTCTTATTTTCTGTAATACTTTTAAATAATTCATCACATGTAATTGGCACAATTCCCCTATAAAAACAAAATAAAGATCAAAATAATAATAAGTCCAAGTACATGAAATGTAGGAAGTCAAAGAGATAAGAAAATGGAAGGGAATAAGGGTTAGAGATTGGAAATATGGTGGAGTCATGAGGTTTGTCAGATTAGGTTCAGATGCTGGACTTACTTGTTTGGTCCATAACCAACCATAGAATAAGATTTTCCAGCACCTGTCTGTCCATAAGCAAACAAGGAGCAATTAAAACCTATGAAAAGAAAGAAAAAGTAGACATGATTACCTGCTAGTAGCCTCCCCCACAGGCAACTCTGTCAGTGTGGCTTCTTTTCCCCAAGTCAAATAGCTTCCAACGCTGTTTTGGCCGAGCCATGAGATACTTCCCTGCAATCCCAGCCAAAACATTGCTCGCATGCCTTGGAAGCGATTTATCTCAGGGAAAAAGAAGCCACGCTGCCACAGAGTTGCTTGCGCAGGAGGCTAACCCGCTAGCATATGATAGCATAAAAGTTGTATATTAAAGTCTGGTAAGATAGATAGTATGGTTATAAAGCCTTGCCACAAGAGATTTTTTAGTCCAACTTATCATAAGGAATTAGCATAAGGAATTAGCTAACAAAATTAACATATCATATGAACATTTGGCAGTATAAGTACAGTATTCACAAAGATTGTGGAAATTCCTTCTCAAATAATGGAAATGTATTTAGTATTTACCGTATCTGTCGTTAACCTTCTCTGGATTTTAAAGTTTTGATTTCAAGATATGATATGGTAATATCATGAAAATGTTTAATAATAGACTCCTTAGTTTTTGAAAAGCTGCAATTTCTCACTATATGTGAAGGAGACGTGATTTATGATTTTGAAAGAGACAATTACAGGGTGTTAAGGACTTTAAACTGGTTGTTTAATGGATGTTCATCGACTATAATTAATCAGAGACTAATAAGCTTATGATAAACTATATTCCTAGGGTTGTCAGTTCAATTCCCAATCAGGCAATTGGTCCTAGTCTTGCTATATAGTAATTCATACACACATATTATTAAAAATCTCTGAAAGGTTGGTGTACTGCTAAAATGGTGTGTAGGAGATTTAATGTTTCGAATGAAGGGCCTTCGCTGAAGATTAGCAACAAAAAGTAGCCATGCAAAAAGGAAGTAAAGCAAGAACTATCATCTCCATAGCAACAGCTAATTTGCAATCAACAATAACAATATACAGCTTGACAACATAGTGATGTACGAGGTTATGCAATTATTTTCAAAGGTCAACAATGGTCCCTGCTAGATCAAACAAAGTGAACTATGCTATCAGGCAACACATAAGTCAATTTCACCCTACCATTGTTGCTTTAGATCTATTCAGTTCTTTTTATGACATACAGTACATAAAAAGAGATCTGTGTAGTTATGCAAAATCAGTGCTATAATTCATATAATTATGCTGTGAGCTGTCAGACTAGATTAAATGTCTCTATTAATTATGATTAAACACCTTATTTCATATCTGAGGAGCGAGCGCCAATACTTTGTGACACAATACGCAGACAGGAACTACATTGACATAATAGACATAATACAATAAGTACAATACTATATATACTTACATTGTCTGAGGTGCACTTTATTAATATTGCGTGGAAATGTAACTCGAATGCAGGAAAAATGTAATTCGAATGCGGCACATCAGTAATTAACGGAGAATTTTAATATTACAATAGCCAACATTAATTACAATAGCTCGGTTGTCGTTAGCAAATCTGCGGCACAACACAACATACTAAACTACACAGACTTTAATTTCCAACAGAAATGTAATATCTAACATCAAAGGCATAAGTTGGTTCCGAAAACCAAGTCAGTTTGATTTGCGCTGGCGGGGGAAATTCTGTCTACAAAATAATTAATCATGTGTAAATTACGTACCTTTAAAAGCATTCTTGAGAACTCCTTGACCGAGATCGTCAAATACTGTCCTCTGATCTGCGTAATTCGAGTCAGTACCAACACACATCCCTTCAGCATTAACTTCGTATCCATCGTGCGACCTAGACAGTCGCCGGAAAAAATATTTTCTTATTAAACAGGCCTCAATATTTGTTTTGCAAAACAAACCCAAACAAAGTTGATAAAGTTTTATCTGCCGGAGAGACTTACCAGTACGAGAAATCAAAGGTGAACTGCAAAGATAAAAGAAAATGAGAGAAAGATATCAAAATAAAGCGTGGTTTTTATTTACAAATCACAGCGAGGAAGGACTTGATACCAGCTGTTACTATAGCTATCACATAAACTGATAAGAAAAATTATATTTTACACCCACCTCTTTTGGAGGCTGGTCTATAAACGAAAGAAAGAACTGACTTTAAGACTTGATCCAATGAGTTCAACACTTGTATGTTGTTGGTTGCGACATTTGTAATAAATACATATAACACAATAACACATGATATAGAACCATATTATTACATAAACAGTTTCATATTAACCAACCTGGGTTATCAGGATCCTGAATTCGCGTCATAGTCTTCGACGGCATTTCGATACAACATTTTGAATTGCGGTCGATTTCCCTGTGAAAATAACCCAAGAAGAAGCATGACACGTCCTCCCCACGGACGAAGAAAACCGAGCATGGAAATCAAATACTTTACCTCGAGTTGAATGGACGTACACGCACAGCAACTTTCACACTGAAATACAATTAATAAACACAGAGTCAAAAGTCTAGGCTTTTCAAGGATATTAAACGACTAAATACCACAAGGATTCTACTCACGATTCAGCCATAATGAAATATCCAAGGGGAACAGTGGGTCGGTTAGAAAGGACTAAAAAGGTCCTTCGAACCGCGAGTTTGGTCGTCCGTATTCCGGACCACTGATAGGAACATGTCTAGGTTGCCAATAGCAACAGATGACGATATGGGTCAATATTTATTTAAGCTCGGATTAAAAAGTGTATAGAAGACTTGGGATTTTTCATGAAAGTGCGAGTTAAAACAAATATTGCAACACAATTACGCACCTGAAACAAAGCAGGTGATTTTGATTCAACATCACAAATGCAAAGTTTTACCTAGAGGTGTGCTGTGTGGCAGTGTAGGCAATATGTGTTGTAAAATGAGTTGTCTTACGCACGCTGTGATTGGTCAGTTACCGTGTTTATATCAGGCTATACAAACACGGTTGTGACGTCACGGCATTTATAAAAACCGGATGCAAACACTCGAGAGTTTGGTCGAGTTTGAAAGTACTTCTGTAAACCCTCACCTATGGCAGTTTGTTTGATGTGTAGATGGTCTCTGACATCAGAGGTGCAGGGTAGAGAATTTTCACTCATTAAAATATTAGTTCCATCTTCAAGTTTGTTCCACAAATTTACTTGAAAATGTGTGTAAATACTCCTCATGATAATGAACGTTGTAAACTTTGCAATCACCAAGATATAAGACATTTTTTACTGAGTGAAAATTCTCTATCCTGCACCTGACATCAGAGACCATCTCATTTACAAATCAAACAAACTGAAATATTTCAAAAACGAAGTAAAATACAGAAAAGTTGTAAAAGGTGTTACTCTATCATTTTACAAGTTCTTTCATATTATGCACCTGTCAATGTTAAGCCCCAGAGGAGGGTTATCGGGCATGTGATTTTTCATGCAAATGTTCGATCAAATGCCCCACTGCTGTCATGCAAAAATATCTGTCAAATGTAATCAAATATCCCCATGTGGCGATTACCCTAAAGAGGCAAAATAGTCCTTTTGACTCAAGCGAAAGATGTGTGATCCTTTGGCGAGATCTTATTGCCCCACCCTCGTGCCAAGAATAACGATCAAATTCCTGACAATGGGGCAAGAAAACACGGTCAAATGCCCCACACCCCCTCTGGAGCTTAACATTGACAGGTGTGTTAGACAAACTTAATTTTTGTTGCCAATGTCCTTTAAGCTTATAACTTGCAATACTGGTATGTTAAATCCTTTATCACACTTGACTGCATTGATTAATTCCTTATTCGTATAAATATAAAACCACACCCACAGGCCAAATTAATCACCATGCATAACAATTTCACTTTATATGGTAAACATCTAGATTTTTACAAAAAGTCTCTAATATTACATGTGTGAGTAGAGAGAACACATTACATGATCTGTATTATATATACATAAATCTCCAGATTACAGTAGAACATCACTTATGCATGGCTAAGATATCAATCATTGAATAAAAAATCTGGAGATTAATTACAAAGTGTTAACTACAGAATTCAATCAACTGCCATCATGAAGTTACAAATACAGTACAATACATTGAATTTACATCATGACTGCATGAAAGCATAGTCAATGGAAATACATGGTCTGGGAACACATATATATCGAACTGTGATTCATGTTGAGGGGAACCTGTAGGTGCACAAATCCTTTGTTTTAGGTTTATTAATATTTAAACAACATAATAAACCCAAACATTGCTATTGGATAACTCCTTCATTATATGTGTTCAGTAACCGTGAAAGCTAGTGCACAAACTGAACAAAAACATAGAACAAAGACTTCGGCCGCGTTTCCAGACAATATAATTCTAGTGACTATGATGAAAGTCAGTTTGTCACAGGAAACTCTTTGCTTTATTCTGCAAGTGTCTGAAATGTGATTTTTTGTATTTGTGCAAAATCATCCATTTATTTAACATTTTTCCAAGAGTGCATAAGGCCAAAAAATATATACATATGTTTCTCATCACCGTGCAGGTCAACTCCAAACCTGTGGGTCACTTGTTTTTTTCCAAGTTTCCCCAAACATTTAGCAATTTTTCAGCTTGTATATATCCTTGATAAATTGAATATATGTATTGCCACTGACCACCCATGGAAGAAAATCTTGGCAAGAATCTTGGCAAGATCTTGGTTAATTTATTGCCAAGATCTTGGTTAATTTATTGCCAAAATCTTGTAAGATCTTGCCAAAATCTTGCCAAGAAATATCGTAACTTAAATGCCTAGAAGACCTTTCCACAGAGTTAGATCAATATGTGCATATTACCGGACCTTTTCCAATTAACACAAGGGAAAAGAAAGAGTAGCTATACTGGTTGAACCCCATTATGTACATAATGATAATTGCCACCAATTATGTCGCTGAAACACTTGGGAATTGTGAAATACTATCTAGGTTTGGTATGTCGAAGAGATCACAGACACCTTCTGAATTGGTGAGGTTAAATGTGTAATCTGAATCTCCAGCAGGAGGAGAAAGCTGTAACAGTGGAGCGTAGACTAAAAGAAAGGAAAATCAGGTCATACAATTATTAGCAATGTATATTTTAATTGTACAATAAAAAGCAAAAATAATTCAGTCACCTTCAGCTGAAACAAGATCCTCTATCATGGAGACGTCAATTGGATTGCTTGTATCTGAGTAGACAAAAGTAAATTGTCTCATAAAAGGATTAAGTTTATGGGTCAATTAACACTCAGATTTTAACTTCTCAACCCACTACTAAACAAAATCATTTGCCATTATAGCCAAACCTTCTACATTACCACCCACGAAGATGTAAAACACTAACTTTTCAGCAGTCCTTTTTTGTAAGAGCATGCAGAACATGGAATGTCCTACCGATCGAGATGCTGTTAATTGGTGTCACCCCGGTGGAATTCAAACGGCACCTGCTGCTTTACTACATGGCAGCAGTGGAGGGGCCCTATGACACGGACGACCCCAGGACATGGAGAAAAGTTTACCCAAAGTGTGGCTCAGCCTGGAGTTTGGCTGGTGCTCTCTGCTGCTGTGGTTGACCTCTGGAAGATCTTTTAGTCTTAATAATTTTTACTTTATTTTTATTCTTACTGATCTGGGACTGCTATAATTGGCGTATGCTGTTGCAGCCACCCTGCCACGTTTCTACCTTTTTTGACATTGTTTTTTTGTTATCGTTCTTGACATCTTGTAATCTACCAGTGGCAAATCCAATAAAAAAAATCATTTGGCATTACCTTGCTTAAGGTCATTGGAAAATATTATCTCGTTTGCTACTTGCTTCAGTTCGTTTTCTAGTTGAAGTGAAAACAAAAATACCAGTTTCACAACCGACATTGGATTTTCAGAAGTCTCTCAGGACAGGCTGCTTTTATTGCAGTGTTCTTTAACAAACCTGTTGTACTAGTTTCCATAGGAATAATTTTCTTATTTGTCTTGGTGGTTTTTTCAGGTGTTGTAGAGCTACTATTTTTGGAGTTTGATACAGGCTGTTTTGCGTTAGCATTTGAAACGACGTGTGCATTTGACGAAGGTATGGGTGGTGGGACTGGTGTTACGACAGGACGGTTGTTGGCGGGGTCTTTGTTCACAAGAAGAACGTGAATCTCTCCAGTGTGGCTTTTCAAGTGGATTTGATACCTTCTATCAGCACCTAGTTTCTGTGAAGAAGATAGCAAGCACAAATTTGTGAAATTTCAACAAAAATCAATCAAGTATTGATCTAATGTTGTTGACCTAATCAAGTATTGACCTAATTTTTTTGGACCAACCAAATATTTTTTCTGACAATTCTGGAGGCAATTCACAGCCTGCTGACCCTAATTTTTTCCCCAAGCATGTTATAGGAACAACATTTTATTGTTTGCCTTAATGCATGGATCAAATTACCTTCTCAGGGATAGGTACTTCTAGTTCTGTTCCAGCTGGTGCCTGGATTGCAAGGAGTGTGTCGTCACGGAAACAGTAACAGAGGTCCTCGTGAGTGACAAATGCAAGCTGTTCATTGTCAAAATCTTCCGAGACAATTCTTAGACTTTGTTGGATCCATGATTTGTGTTCATCTAAAAGTCTTTCTTGTTCATCAAGACTTTCGAGTTCTTGTTTTAAAACACAGAGGCGGTCCGAGGTCTCACGGGTATTACAGCCAGGACCAGCACCTCTGTTGATATAACAATGAATTGATATAAAACTAATTGGATTCTCGCACAACAAATTTGCAAGTTGCAGCAGAAAGTTCGAAAGTGCCTATCTCACGTTTGAGGATTTTACATATTCGTAATATTTATTATTTGGGTCTTCTGGAGCAAAATCATAATATATCTTGTCAGCCAAAAATTTCATCTTCATGGACTTTTTTGCTGTTAAAGTTATTGGATGTGATGTTCACAAGAGGCATTTTTGTGGCAAGTAACAAAAGAAAACTGGTTTGGAATGCCTCTTGTAACGTCACATCCAGTAACTTTGACAGCAAAAACTCCATGAAGATGAAATTTTCAACTGACAATATATATTATGATTTTGCTCAGGAAGACCCAAATATTACAGATATGTAAAATCCCCAAACATGAGATAGGCATTTAAAATTTTTTTTTCAAACTTTGACCTTCTATTACCAAGCTGCTTAACTCTCCCTCTCTCTCTGTGACACAAGTAAAATATGTTGGTTACATACACTGTAGTCAATGTGAGAACTTGGAGTAGACAGACAATATAATTATGGACAATCGTCAAGCTCAAATCTTGAGAAAATGTTTCTCTCCAGTCTCCATCAGAGTCTTGGTCGCTCAATGGTTAGAGCATCTCACCGAAAATCAGGTCATAGGTTCGATTCCTGTCTGGGACTCAGAATAATTTTTCTGAGGATACGAGCTTTTGTGTAAACATTTAAAAATATTTCTTACCACATAAAAACCTTCTAAATTATTTTAGTCATTTAGAGTCCTAAATCTTAAAAAAAATATTTATAAATATACAAGATCTTTAATATAGCTTTGTTGTTCTAAGAAAAAAGATCCAGTCATCCTATTCAATTTCAATTTCAAAGTGCATTTCACGTCGATGGAATGCAACTAATTATAACAGGTTTCAAAATTATTATTTTTGCAATTTATCATTGACAAATATCACAAAAAAAAACCCCAGGTGTATCATCATCAAAATATTCTATAAGAATAGCGATATTTATAATATCAATTGCGGCATAACGATCATTAAATAAACATCGATTTCTTGTGATACCAGGAAATTCTGTCACAAAAAAAACCTTGCGTCCACTGCCAGCAGCGCCAGAGGGGAATATGCTTCTTGAAGCTGTTCGATATTTTGATGACTTACTTCCATTGAATACTGTTCTTTGACTTCTTCTCTATGAGACCAATACCTTCCAGAACATTTGTGATATCGTATATCCTTCGCTTCTGCCGAACAGCTAAGGTATCAGCGGCCTAAAAGGAAGCTCCCAAAAGTGAGAAATGGACTAATAGTCGAGAAACGGACGCTCCAGAGAAGAGAGCTTCTGTACGGGGGATTTCTTGAGATTCAAGAAAAGCACGGAAAAGCTTACCATTTTCAAGTCTAAGACACCATCCTTGGCTTCCTGAAGGAGATTGACAAATTTTGTCGTCAGCAAACCCAAGGATTTTTCGTGTCTACTGCTCGGTGTGCCCGGAGAACTGAACTCCGCCATCTTCGAAAAGTTGGGGAATGAAGACACAGCAGCAAGTAGTTCTCTCATTGGCTCTTCCATCACTTTCAAATATTGCGCCCGTTGAAATCGCAGCGGTAAAACTGACACAAGGGAAGAGATGCCAAGTCGGCACTTTTGATTCTCCACTCCCAATTCTCCACAGATGTAATTTTAGTCGAAATGAAAACAACAATAAGCCCTTACATTTACTTTCAAGTGAATAATTGAATAATTACGATAAATTGTCGAACATTATTATATGTAAATTAAGGTTTAATTCCGCCTCACCTACCCCTCCCTGTCAGTATGACGAAAAAGGCGGGAAATCATGTCTTGGGATGGCAGAAGCGACCAAAAAGGCGGGAAAAGAGGGCACGGTCACCGCCATGTTGGGTCGAGACGTCATTCTTTTCGTCCTCTGAAAATTCTTTTCTATTTTTAATGGCCTTGTGAGACAATGTTGCAAAATTTCGATTAAAAAATATGTTTTACAAAGAATGTGAAATAAATTAGGTGAAAATTACGTAACAAGTGATTAATTTAACTATATTACATATTCCAAAAATGCTATACTAGTTAGACTTCATAGACATAGAAAGTGGCTCGTTCTTAGACACGTGTAAATCACATCGACATTTTTGTTTTCTGGCCACGTAATCTAAGAAAAAAAGATAGAAAGTCAGCCGGTAAGATGCGTACAACAACAACAACAACAACAACAACAACAACAACAACAACAGCAGCAACAAGTCAACAACAACAACAACAACAACAACAACAACAACAACAACAACAACAACAACAACAACAACAACAACAACAACAACACCAACACCAACACCAATAAACAACTCTGCGATTGGTGGCGTCTTGAATTTTCATGATGCTACGCGGGCGTGCAAGATGGCCTTTTCTAGAAAAATGAAAGTTTTTCAACCTGATTTATGATAATTATGCTAATTTATATTAACATAATGTGTCTTGTTCGGGATGGTAACAGCCGGTTTATTGGGCTTTCAGAAACTCTATAGCTTTCGCAACTGTTATGGTTATTTCCAGAGATATCAATAGAACAAAGAGGTGGTTCAATTTTGGATGTTTTTCAGTTGGACAGGAAAGAGTTAAATTCACTCCACCCCATCCAATCAATTTGGTTGTATTCTATTCCATTCTATATATTCTCTCTCAGGTTCCAGTATCACTGTAAAAGAATAATATTGACAATATCTTACTTCGTCTTTCTTTGTTCAATCAATGTTTGAAGCTGGTTTTGTTTCTCTCTGAATTCAGCATCCAGTATTTTCATTTTGCTAAACGACGGCAGGTTTTCGTCATTTGGCATAATCCTTTGTGTGGCTTCTTCGCCAATTCGGGTAGAAATTTCGTCCATGACATTTCGTAAGTCGTGGATACTTGCATAAATATCTTTGTCTTCGTCCTGATAAGCAAAAGTACAAGCAAAAGCGATAAGAGGAAGAATAATGGTGGTGCAGGCAATGGTATAGTGTGAAGTTGATCGACGAGGTTGTTGTAGTCTAGAGAAAGACAGGGAAATTAAGGATCTATGTTTTTTTATAATAATTTATATGGATTCTCTGATCTAAATGTTTATAACTTTGTCTCGTTTGTTAGCCATATCCGCATCTGCAAAAATCCTACCCTTATGCTTAAAGCACCATCCTGTAAAACTAGTACTTTCCAAGACTCCTACTTTAACAGAATTGTTCCTTTCAGGAATTCTGTTTGTAAAATAGCACCACCCAATAGTCTCTGCAGTCTTGCAACATTCAAAAGATTTTTACTCAATACTTATTTATCATTACCGACATCTATTTTTGACGTTGATATGACTTGTACATGGTCATTATACCGTAACTGCTCCTGTCACTGATAGTTTTCCAATGTGCCAACTGCTTGGATTCCACGGAGCATCGTTGTATGTGCGCAGCTTCAACTTCATTTTGTTCTTTCAGTGGAGTTCGGAAGAATGGGGTTGGGGCTGTCCGTGTGTGTTGGTGCATCGTGAATTCCGAGCAGTTGGTCTATGATTTTATGTATTTTTAATTTCAACGGGAAGGCGCCTGGGTCCTCGAGTCCCGTTCGCGCTCTTTCCGTTTGGGTCTTTTTGTATTTACATTAATATCTAATAAAATCGATCAAATGTATGCATACGAGCGGTAGAATCCGACGTAAAGATAAAATCTTTGTTTGAGGCAAACTACAAAATGGCGGAGGAGATCGAATCTCTTAAAGCTACTGTATCAGAACTTGTCATCGACAACGAAGGCATGAAAATAATTCTTGACATAAAGCAGAATGAATGGGTCAAAATAGCAGAGAAACCAAGTTCGTCAAAGGCAATTCTCCCCGAGACTGAAACGAAAATGCCTACAAAGAAAATACAAAACCGGTTCGAAGTATTAAATGATGAAAATGATGAGAATATATCATCGCCTGAGGTAGTTTCAACCGAACAAAAGAGTGAGAACATCAGCAGCCAAATCCATGACTATCGGTCAAAGGAACAATCCAAATTTGAAAATTTAAAGAAGAACCAAACATGTGCACAAAAGGGAAAGAAGAACCAAGTCCTTCTTAAGACGACTGGAGCTGAAAAGCAGAACAGGAAAGTTAACAAAGTCCTGGTGATCGGCGACTCAATGGTCAAACACATTGATCGGCAGAAAATTGAGCGGGCTGCAGGTTGCCAGTCAGTCGTGCACTCTTACAGTGGTACAAGAGTGGAACAAATCAGCAACAAGATCAAAGAAAATTGGTCAGAAGGGGAGCAGTATGACACAGTTGTCCTTCATGTGGGCACCAATAACCTTGTTTCTGAAGAACCTGAAGAAGTTGCTGCCAAGATGGATGGGCTTATTGAAGACCTTAAAGATCACGCCAAGAAGATTGCTGTCTCCAGTGTGATAAAAAGGTATGATGGCCGAGTTTCAGCTAGCAACATTACCCATTTTAACAATTTAGTTAACAATTTATGCTCGAAGCATAATATTACATTTTTAAATAATGACCATATAGATAGGTCATTCCTAAATCGCTCTAACTTGCACTTAAACCAATCAGGTGATAGGGTGCTAGGGAGTGCTTACTGCACATATTTAAAATCAATTAGAGTAGGAACTGCTGGTAATACACTAAAACCAGTAGGTAATGATAGGCAGTTTTTTCACCAAGCTTATGGACATCAGAACAAAGAATGGACAATGTATCTGCAATATGTGAATCAAGCATTGAATCATTAGATAGTCATAGTTCCTCAAACAATGTGAGTAGCGATTTTTTCACTAGCCTTAACTCCATTCCAAACGAAAGAGGTTTTAAAATGGCTTTTCTTAACATTGTTAGTCTGCCCAAAAAAATTGATGAAATAAGGTATTCAATGTCAAACAAATTCATTGATCTTATTGCTTTCAATGAGACACGCCTCGATTTGAGTATAACTGATAATTTGATTCACCTTAACGATTATGATATAATTAGAAAAGATAGATCAAGAAATGGGGGTGGAGTTTGTATCTACTTGCGTAGCTCCATCAACTACATTATAAGACAGGATCTGATTCCCTCTGAACTAGAGGCTGTTTGTGTAGAAATTATTAAGCCACATAGCAAACCATTTCTTGTTACAACAGTTTATAGACCACCAAATGCATCATCTGAATTCTTTGATCATTTTGAAAAATTAATCAAAGCTATTGATGATGAAAATAAAGAAATTTATATTCTGGGCGATCTAAACTGTGATATGCTTAAAACAGATAAAGATTCCAATGTTCCAACAAAGAAAATAAAGTCGTTGTATGAGTTGTATCAATTATCACAATTGATCAATGAAGCTACTCGAGTAACTATGACAACCTCCAGTCTCATCGATCATATAGTTACTAATACACCAGAGAAAATTTCTGATTATGGTGTTATCCATACCGGAATAAGTGACCATAGTTTAGTGTTTGCAATAAGGAAAATTTCTGTTATCAAAAAACAAGAAAACAAAGTTGAGATTAGAAATATGAAAAAATTTGATCATCAAAAATTTATTGAGGATCTGATGCGACAACCCTGGGAAAATGTGTATTTCTTCGCTGAAGATCCAAACGCTATGTGGGAAATTTGGAAGAAATTATTCTTAGAGGTCTTAGATAAACATGCACCACTTCAACACAAAAAGATTAGAACAAAAAAAGTTCCTTGGATTACAAGTGCTATAAAGGAACTTATAAACACAAGGGACAGACTAAAAAGAAAAGCCATTATTACAAACCTAGAAATAGACTGGTTAAATTATAAAACAACAAGAAATAAAGTCAATATACAGCTAAGAAATGCTAAAAAAGATTATTACTCCACGAAAATTGCTGGTCAAAAATGCAATCCTAAAGAGGCATGGAAAACTATAAACAATGTATTAGGTAGACAAAGCAAACCAACAGTGGTAAATGAGTTAAAACTAGGTGAAAATAGCTTGACAAATGCCAAAGATATTGCAGAGGGCTTTAATGATTATTTTTCAAATATTGGCCCTAATCTAGCTAGCAAAATTGATACTTCAAATTTCAACTTTGAAACATATGTTGAGAATGCTAAATCAGAATTCACTGCATTCCAGCTGGTCACCGTCAGGAATGTCTACCATATGTTGCATGGTCTTTCTAGCAATAAAGCCACAGGTGTTGATAAGATTTCTTGTAAAATTATTAAATTAGCTGCACCTGCAATATCAGATTCATTGACATACATTTTCAATCAGGCAATTACTTTATCCTTTTTCCCTGATGAATGGAAAACGGCTAGAGTAATACCTCTCTATAAAAATGGTCAACGAAACGTGCCAGGAAATTACAGACCAATTTCAGTTTTGCCAGCCATTAGCAAAATTATGGAACGAATTCTGTATGATCAACTATACAATTATTTAACCAAATTTGGACTTCTAAGTGATTGTCAATTTGGTTTTCGAAAATTTCACTCTACAGCTACAGCATTACTGGACTGTACAAATGACTGGTATATGAATTTAGACCGGAAAATGTTTAACTTAGTAGTCTTAATTGACATGAAAAAAGCATTTGATACTGTTGATCATCAAATTCTATTGAGAAAACTAGAGCTCTATGGAGTAAAAGGGCAAGCTCTATCTTTTCTCAAATCTTATCTCTCAAATAGAAGCCAGAAATGCCAAATACAAGGATCTATTTCATCAGAGAAATTGATCAAATGTGGCATACCACAAGGCTCTATTTTAGGGCCACTATTTTTTCTATTATATATTAATGATTTGCCTCAATGCCTATATAAAACAAAACCTAGGTTGTTTGCTGATGACACCAACCTAACTGCTTCTGGAGACTCTATTACTGATCTTGAAGCCGCAGTGAATTCTGATTTGGAAAGTCTTAGAAAATGGTTAATCGCCAATAAACTTAGCCTAAATGTAGCTAAGACTGAGTTTATGTTAATTGGTTCAAAACAACTCATTAAAAGTATTTCAAATTTGCAACTAAATGTTAAAATTGAAAACGAATCAGTTAAACAAGTTTATGAATCCAAAACTCTTGGAGTGACAATTGACCAGCATTTATCTTGGAAGAGTAACACTGAGAATATTTGCAAGAAAATAACATCCGGAATCTCGGCTCTTCGACGTCTAAAAGAAGTTGCTGATAAGCAAACACTTCTTTCTGTTTATAATGCAATTGTTCGCCCATACTTCGATTACTGCTGTGAAGTATGGGATGTGTTCGGTGAAACACAATCAAAAAGACTCCAAAAACTCCAAAATAGAGCTGCTCGAATTATCATGAATATGAGCAATGACACAGATCACTCTGTTGCTTTGCAAGCATTGGGCTGGAAGCCACTTAAAACAGAAAGGAAGAAAGCTAAAGCAAAAATCATGTACAAATTATTAAATAAAATGGGTCCTAAGTCACTCACTAATCTTTTCACATATAAAGGTGAGATGACAAACTACAAACTTCGGAACATTTCAAGTAGTCTTTGTTTACCGCAACCGCGTACTAATAATATGAAAAAAAGTTTTATGTACGATGGAGCATACCTTTGGAATTCTATTCCAAAAGAAATTAGAGAAAGCAAATCCCTTTCTTCCTTTCGAAAGAAAATCGCTACTCACATTGATAACTAATGCAATTATAGATGTACCTGTAAATAGATTACTATACTAGTTAATTAAGTTAGTTCATTTAATACTATATATCTTATATACTTTGTAAATAACTTTTAAATTCTATACCTATATATACTCCTTTTGTACACGCCCCTCGTGGAAATCAGCTTCGGTTGACGGGGTCAGCGTGTTTAAATAAAGTTTTTCTATCTATCTATCTATACTACAACTGATTTTTTTTAAGGAACCTCTCTCCTCTTATAGGCATCGTATGCAGTGTCAACGTAACAGTAAGGATGGTAGAGAGCCAGAAGCCAGGGTGACAATGATGGTGCAAGTGACAAGAACATGATAGAATTCTCCTTACCGTAAACATATCTAAGTAAACAAGAAGTGAACTCATTTCGTATTCTTCACCGTACGCATTTTTCAAAGGAACTGATCTATAACCTAAAGAAAGACTGTCAGAGTAAAACATGACGCTGAAATAACTGAAACCTAACGGATAGTAATAATTAATAATTAATAAAGTGCAATAATAATTGTCTCTTATTGTATTATGTTTCGTCAACAATTACAGTATGGAGTATTCCTGTTATGTCAATGTAGTTCCTGTCGTATCTCCTCAGATAATCCTACAGAGAGACTCGTTTCTACAAAACTACAACCACTTTCCTACTGGCACGAGTATCTTGACTTACTGTACTTCTTTAAAGCCATCAATGGCATTGTACCTATATCAAGCGATATCCTACCCAAACGTCTTGTTCCCTTAAGGCTTACTAGATCCTCCGTAAATGTCAATGCAATCTCATTCCGTCAACAAAATGTAAAACAACTACTTTCAATCGCTCATTTCTTATTAGAACAACTAGGACTTGGAACTCTCTCCCTGAACACTTAAGGCTAGATCATTTAAACTTTAAACAATTTAAGAAGTCACTATAATAGACTATTATAATAATGCTCTATTACTGTGTTACAATGTTGACGATCCTCGAACTTGGAAAACTGTCTGCCTAAAGTGCAACACATCGCGAAGCCTCACTGAACCCATAACTTGCTGTTATTAGTTATTATTTTATTTTTGTAAGGGCCCAACTGTAATTATTGGTGTTTAACTGTTGTGGTGACCCTGCTTCTTCTATGTATTTTTAAGAGGCGAAGCTAAATAAATAAAGTATTGGCGCTATAAGGAGTATTTGATAGTAATCAATCTAGATGATCTGAGATCACTAGTTTCTAGTACCTTGTTTGAGACTGGTAAATGGAAACACAGCCTGGGCAACAAAGTTAGGATCACCAAACATATCCTCGTCGAAAACAGCAAAACGGACATAGGCCAAGGGAGGGCAAGTGACGTCGAATTCGATGACGTCATTATACACAGGATTTAGACCGTTGTCAGCTAAAAAAAACACAAAATATTGTTAGAAAATTCCCATGTAAGTGAGCTGTCATTAATTCCACCAGGGAGGTGGGCAGTAGGAAAGTGTGGGGCTACGAAAACATTTGGAAAACCTTTGATGCGCCATGAAACCTTTTTGATTAGTATCAAAAGTAATCGAAGAAAACAAATATTTATAACATAGGAATTGATATACGCTATGTAAGTCCAAGAAATATCCATATCACACCCAAAGAAAAGTTGTTTTGAGAACCCCTTGCCCCCAAACATTATGTACATGTATATATAGTTTGAATTTCAGTGGTTAGTGCTTGGATGGGTGACCATCTGGCAATAACCTCGTGTTGATTCGCGAGCTTGGAACTCATGTGAGTAGAGTTATTAGTTGATCTCTCCAGTGTCCCGAGGGTTTTCCTCCGGGGTCTCCGGTTTTCCTCTCTCAGTAAAATCAACACTTAGATCTTACCACGGAGGTCAGACATGGGTCGTATGGTAGCAGCCTGCGGCGCCTTTGACATACCTTCGCCCTATAATTTCGGATTTTGTGTCTAGAGCCGCAGCTAGATGTGTCGTCCGCCGCGCTAAACGAGTGGGAGGGGCTGAGGTAGAGCATAGTCAAAACTTACCTTGGGTCCCTGTTTTAAATTTAACACTGTCATAACTCGTTCCGATAACTTCGACCTCGACAAATGGTGATGTTATTCCTCGACTAATTTTAGGCAAGTGCCTTGCACCAATGATCTGAAGAAAAAAAGATACACAAAAAATCTGCGTATAAGAACCTAGAGCATTAAAATGCTTATCTCACGTTTGGGGATTTTACATATCTGTAATATTTTCCTGAGCAAAATAATAGTATATCTTGTCAGCCGAAAATTTCATCCTCATGGAGTTTTTCGCTGTCAAAGTTACCGGATGTGATGTCACAAGAGGCATTCCAAACCAGTTTTCTTTTGTTACTTGCCACAAAAAATGCCTCTTGATAAATTTAACAGCAAAAAAGTCCATGAAGATGAAATTTTTGGCTGATAAGATATATTATGATTTTGCTCAGGAAGACCCAAATATTATGGATATGTAAAATACGCAAACGTAAGATAGGTACTTTAAGAACACGCGGGCTAAAATCATTTAGAGCCCGAACATATATATCGTTAGCGTAGATCAATGAAGCAACTGTACTGTCATTATCACTGACTCACTATCATTCTTACTTTTGATAAATTCTCACCGTTAAGTTCACTGTGCAAGGCGTTACGTCACGGAGCAGGCCTGCTTTGTAAGGATCAAAATTCTCCAATCTTGTACATTCCGGTTTTAAGACATAACCACACCTGGAAAACATAACGGCTATATGTTGAAATTAATATTTAAAATCTCGACACGAGTTGTCCTCAAAGGGGTACTCCAGGGTATTCCAGGGGGTACTCCACGGTACTCCAGGGGTACTTAGCCTTATGTGAAAATGAGAAAATCCAAGCGAGTCCTTCTTCACTGACCAACGGTCAAACACGTCAGGTCGTAGCCTGATTCGCTTGTTTCGGCGTCAAAATTCGGCCTTCCACGCTTCGGTGGTGAAGCATTTGTAGAAGTCGACATATTAGAACAATATTTTCTACATTAGCAATCAAGACTTGCACCAAATAGCTATATAAATATTCAGTTTAGTATATTATCACTTTGCAAAATTACAAAGTAGCACATTTACTTAAAGGATTCCCAAGATACTGACGGATTATAAAACTAACTCACTAGTCGACCTATAAAATGGCCGCCGTGAGCGCGCAATGCATGATCCTGACACTCATCCTTTAACCCATAAGACAAACGACGTAAACCTTACCCGCCATTATCCAGAAATCTTCCCTCATTAAGTTGCATTGCTCTATCTGAAAATATCAACAAAATATAACCGTAAAGCAACCACCCTATTGTGCAAACTCCTTATTATAGAGATGTCATAATATTTTTGACGCAAACTCGAACCAGCTAGTTCTCTTATAATGGTTCACCCCACAGAAATACCATGTGAATGTTTTACCTGGTGTTTGGTAATTTAAAGCACACATTTGAACGCCGCAATTCCATATCAAGGACGGATCGTAATTGGTAGATTCTACTCGGCTTCCCTTCGGGTAAACTCTTGTCAATTGATTTTGGTTGTAGGTAGACGATGTTAAAGAAAAAATTCATTATGTGTAAGCTCATTTAGTCACAAACAACAGTGAAAAGAAAATGAAAAATTGCAACGAAAAATTCAGTTGTAAAATAACTCTTTTGTTTGGAAGAACTCTTGAAACTATAAAAACTAACCATTTACAACTTTTTCATATCTCACTTCACTGTTGAGATATTAAGATTTGTTTAATATGTAAATGATCATACTTATGACATCACAACGCATAACTTATTGAAAAATTCTGCATATCTTTACCATTATCACGTGGAATCGTTCGATGATTTTCATATTTGATGTCATTGGATACATCCACGCACATGCACCTGCATTTCAAGTGATTTCATTACATAATTTCAAAGATATATAAGCGTTTTCAATACGTTATTATGCAGTGTGATGTCATAAATATGATCATTTACATATCAAACAAATCTTAATATCTCAAGAGTGAAGTGAGATATGAAAAGGTTGTAAATGGTTTGTCGTTATAGTTTCAAGAGTTCTTTCAAATAAAAGAGTTATTTTACAACTGAATGTTTCATTGCATCGACACTTTAGTCTTAGACGTATATGTATATACCGAATCAAAAATAGTAATAGTTATTATCTGAAGAATAAGGCCCTGTTGATTATTTGTTCTCGTGTCGTGAATGTGTTCTCTTGAGAGTAGAAATGGAGGTTTCTTTTGTAGTATAATCAGGATTACTATCACCACGACGATCATTTGATCTCATCCGAAGGCGAAGATCGAAGTCGATCATTATTGCCATTCACGCATTGATAATCTTTCTTCATCAATCGACCGACCTTGCAGACGCTTTGGAATCTGTGGTAAATTACACGACCAACCAAAAGGGAGGATACTGCTTCGCAGTATAGATACATATATGAACACAATTACAAAATAAATACGAGTATCACAACAAAAGGATATCACCAAAAGCGAGCGCTGTTCTTTGGACTAGTGTACTTTTCAACTTTTGACTCCGAGATTGATGACATCTCGTAGTGCTTTCCTTTACCTATTCCTGGGAAGAAATATCAGGGAAAAACTGTAGTTACTGAAGTAAGGCAAAGCAATTCCAAGTAAAAAACACCCCCTTTCATACCTTCAAAGTCAAACGGAACAGCTTGGCAATACACGACAAGATCCGAAAGCATTTTATCAATTTTATTTTCAGTGGTCTGCAGTTTACTGGGATGTCCTTTTTTGGATAGTCGTCTGTTCTCGTATGACGTGCTTTTAAGACATTCCACCCAATTGGTCATGTCCTGGAAAGTAAGATGACAATTTTTGAAGTTGAAAAATCGCAACTTCGTGATCGTAATTGTTTTAATGTTTTCCTAGAGTGACAAAGTGTATTTCTCAGCAGTCGTAAATGATCAATTGCCAGCGTCAACATTTCGTCTTGATTTCCAGATGTTTTCATGCTGTTCGGGGTCGAAACCGCGACCTTCTGAACCCCAGTGAGACGGTATAACCAGTTGTGCCATACTCAGATGGCAAAGAGAGATTACTTATTATGTTAGTAGTGGTTAGAGTTTGTCATGTACTTGTTGGGTTACAAGTCATGTTGGTCAACATTGTTTTTGAGTTATGAAGTAAATGGGAGAGAGGGGGGAGAGAGAGGGGGGAGAGAGAGGGGGGAGAGAGGGGAGAGAGGGGAGAGAGAGGGGGGAGAGAGGGGGGAGGAGAGAGGGGGAGAGATCCCAAACGGGAATCATGACTCGCGAAACATTGAGCTAACTGATTCCATTTGGGATTCATCACCACTATCATGATCAACACCATCATCATCATCACCAACACCAACACCATCACCACTATCACCACGACAACCTCATCATCACCGATATCATCATTATCATCATCACCACAATCACCATCATCACCACTATATCATCATTAACACTATCATCACCATTATCATCATCATCACCATCACCACCATAATCATCATCACCATCATCACCATTACCATCATCATCATCACCATCATCATCACCATCATCAGCATCATCAACACCATCAGCAGCATCATCAACACCACCACCATCATCATTACCATCATCATCATCATCATCATCACCACCATTACCATCATCATTACCATCATCATCATCATTACCACCACCATCATCATCATCATCATCATCATCATCATCATCATCATCATCATCAGCATCATCAACACCATCAGCATCATCATCACCATCAACACCACCATCACCACCATTACCATCATCACCACCACCATCATCGTCATTATCACCATCATCACCATCATCACCATCTTCACCATCATCACCATCTTCACCATCATCACCATCTTCACCACCAACACCACCATCATCATCAGCATTACCATCATCACCATCATCATCACCATTACCATTACCACCAACACCAACACCACCACCATCACCATCATCACCATCATCATCACCACCACCATCAATATTTTAGCAATTGCAAAGTCATACCTGTACACTTTTTGCTGCAACTTCCAGATGCCTTTCACCATCAGCTGTTATGCGAATCAACATGTCGAGTCCACCACGCGGAGGCAACTGTTCTGCAAGAAAGCAAGACAAAATGCGAGTCAAGGATGCTGCAAACACATACTTCAGATTATGCTCCTAAATTACAACAAAGTATAATCTTCATGGTAAGCAATAGAACGACGAACTGTGTCAAAAATATGCAAAACAAATACATGCATCACTAGAGAAAATGCAAAGTGAAGTCGCAGAGGTTATTGCTACCCTACCTATTTTGCAATCACTAATGTTCATAGATCCTTGTTGTAAATCACCCAGAGGTAGATTGTTCTCCTAAAAAAGGATCATGAGCAAGAATGTAAAATAACTATAGGGAGCCACCTTAAATTGACGGCGTCTCGGAGACACCCGGCTCCGAAAGGTCGCCCGGAAATACGCCAAACATTTCATGAGAACATTTTCATGTGCGCAACTGGTGGTTGTATCGTCTCATGAAATGTTAGACATTTGGTCCCAGGCCTTAGAGATGTACCTCGCCGTCATTTGTCTGTCCTGACGTCGTATCTATCTCCCTGCAATAGTTGGAAGGAAACCACGCCTGTTTGAACTCTGCAAAATCTCCTCGCCACCTGCAACGAAAGTTGGTGGGAAAATTCATCGTTCTCTGATGCCACGAAATCTTTCATTAAGGCCATATTTATTATTGCATTAGGATCGTAAGGGAGAGTACAGTATTTTACTGTAATTACGCAGCCGTTTAAATAAAGTGTTGTATTGTATTGTATTGTATTGTATTGTATCGTATCGTACGTATTGTATCGTATCGTATCGTCTCGTATTATGTTGTATTGTATTATGTTGTATCGTATCATATCGTATCGTAGCGTATCGTATCGTATCGTATTGTATAGTATAGTATCGTATCGTATCGTATCGTGTCGTCTCGTATTATGTTGTATTGTATCACGTATCGTATCGTATCGTATCGTATCGTATCGTATTGTATTATGTTGTATGTATTATGTTGTATTGTATTATGTTGTATTCGTATCGTATCGTATCGTATCGTATCGTATCGTATCGTATCGTATCGTATTGTATTGTATTATGTTGTATCGTTTCGTATCACGTATCGTATCGTATCGTATCGTATTGTATTATGTTGTATTGTATTATACGGTAAGATAAGAAAAAGTGGACAGGACACAACCTGCGAATAGAAAGGACAAAAGACATGAAATGAAAGAAAAGAAGCGACTCGTGATTCATGCATAGTACGTCAGAGAATGTAAAGGAAGTATAAGATAAGAAAGTGAAGTGAAAGGATAAGAAAGTGAAGAGAAGGATATGAGGACCTGAATATTTTCGACGCAACTTACCATCCGCCGTCATCTTTCACAACATTGGTAATAAACGCTCCTTTACAAAACGACATCTCTTGATCATTATCTGCTTTGTAGTCCCACAGAGCTCGACACATTGGCTGTATTTTATTAAAAAGATAAAAAGGTTTAATATAAAAAGACTTATCATGGCTACCAAGCCAGCCCTTTCGGTAAAGCTAGCCCCAGTAAGAGGACAGGATTTCACCTTTTATGAGGGACATTAGGTAGAATCGTAATTAATGAGGGCGAGCCTTCTTGAGTGCGTTTACATGGATATTTGCAGCCCTCCTACTTGACTGAGAGCTGGGATCTTGCCAAAGAGGGCTAGCCCATCGGGGCCTGATTTCAGTCATCCGCGGGGAACCAATTAAATGCTGCCATCTTGGATAAATTGGGGGGCAATTTTATATTTAAATTTCATATTAAAGTAATTATTTTGATCTCAGCAGAAAAGTAACAATAGAACAACAGGCTTAATCGCCAAATAGTGTAAAAGAAGCAAAAATTGTAGAATTTACGATTCCTTGTTTTGGACCAAGACGGCGCCCAATTGGTTCCCCAATTCAAGCCCCAACACCCCCCTCTAGTCTTATATATGATGTCTATGGTAGCCCTACCGCTGACTCACCTCCAAATAAATTAAGTTACTGGTGTACGAGTATCTAAATATTCTTAAATCAAGATAAACGTTCTTGAATTTGATTTATTAACTGAAGAAATGACTTGGCTTGCCATAAGAGAAAATGTTTATCACAAAGAAAAATTCTTGCCATAAATTTATGGGATTATTAAAAACCACACCTTAACGCAATATGTCGGATCCAAATACAGCTCTTGATAAATGTCCCCGCATTCTGTATAGCCATCTTGCTAAGAAACGATGGAAAAGATATGTTGAGAAAATACGTTGGTGAACTTAACACTCATGAGACTAAATCATACAAAGGACATAGAACTTACTATTCCGATTCTCTCAATGACCTAACATAGAAAATAAAAGGAGAATTTGGAATAAATAGGAGAAAGGAGAGAGTGATTCGTTTAATAGCCATAATGCATATAAATAGAGGTGAAGTAGCTCAGTAATTTACAAAATCATAATATATCTTGTCAGCCGAAAATTTCATCTTCATGGACTTTCTTGCTGTTAAAGTTATCGGATGTGATGTCACAAGAGGCATTTTGGTGGCAAGTAACAAAAGAAAACTGGTTTCTACTAAACCTCGATATAAACCTCAATATAAATATTAATAGCGACCTTTAGATTGAGTACGAGTACGAAGACAAACTTTTCTGCGCAGTGGAGAAACAACAATGGAAAAGAACCATGCGCAATGGTAAACTCGTCTTCGTCCTCAAATCTAAAGGTCTCTAATATAAGGATTCTCACCTGCTGATTGATTGCATATTTTAGTTTAATTTTTCGATAAAGAGGAGATTTGCGATAATAGTCCACTAGGTCAACAAGACTTTCAAACTGTGCAGTACCGATGGTAAATAATCTTCCTTCTTTGATAATTCGACAGTGCTTCACCTTACTTTCGGCTCTGAAATAGATATTCGTTAGTCGTGTAAGTTAATGCATTCTTAAAAAGGAGTAGAGTAAATGAGTACATTGAACACATGAGTATGAATTAACAAGTCACGCAAATCTTTTGTGGATAATTGTGGGTGACGGAAAGAGTGGTTTTCTGCAGGTAGGTGCCCCCAGAAAAGCTGGAGAAGCGAAAGTCAGAGTGAGAGTAAGGGCTCTCATTGTTATGGACCTTGCTCTCATGTCCCAGCCGGGCTTCCCCGTGGTGAAGTGACAGAGAGAAGCGAGATCAGGGTGAAGGTAAGGGCCCTCACCGTTATGGACCTTGCTCTCCGTCGCCGGAGTGTGTGCTTCACCGTGGACGAAGTGTGGCCGAGGGGACACCACTTTCGTTCAGTTATTACAAAAAGAGTAGATTATATTTTTAACGATAAACTATGTTACAACTATGTTTTGCGTTTATATTTTTAAAGGGTGCGGTGGGTGGGATAACTTTGTATTGAATAACCCTCATGTATTGATACTTTGACGAAGGCAGTCAAGACGAGAATGAGCTAGGCTGTTTTTTGGCATGCCTTAAAGCTTATTGCCTTGGAATGTCCGGTTAGGTTAAATCCTATTAGATAACTTGCGCGTGCGCTTTTAGCAAATGTTAGGAGCGATAAGCGCGACAGACACAGGGGGTTGTCGGTAGATTGCGCTATTGCGTGAGAGTATTTAGATGTTGCTTCTAATTAATCCCAATTTATCTAGTTAATATAAATAGGCGCTATATATATATATATAAGTGTGAAGTTGATCGATTGAGGAAACGATTGCCTACAATGAACGCCTTCAATAAATGATTGGGTTATCATCTTACTTAAAGGAAAGAGCAAACGATTCGATTTTTTCCGAGTTGTCTTTCTGTCTCACCAAAAACGAGCCATCGCTTGGGGCCTTGACTAACATATCTTCAGCTTCATCACGAGTCAATGACGTATGAAACCAACTAAGAAAACAAACAATCTTTTCATTATAATACACAAATGAAAGGTATACACGAGTAAAAAAGAAGTAAACTAGTCCATCTATCGTTCCGTTGTTGTAGTCCAACAACATCTTCAGAGAGATAATAACACAAGAAATATAGGCTTTCAAACAATAAGATGAAACAACTATGCAACGAAATCCCACTAGGTTTTCACTTACTCCTTGTCCGCATGTGCATTAGCCTAGAAAGAAAAATAAACCAATACAAATGAATGATTTTAATTAATTGTCATGATGGAGAGGGGATAGTGGTGTAGATGAAAGCATCATGGATGTGGAAAATGAGGTGCATTTATCTGGGGGATGTGCTGAATAGGGATGGAGGAGCGAATTGGTGCGTTGTCCGTGGGGGAGGTTTAAAAAGTCGTCGGGGATCTTGACAAGGAAGGAGGTGTCATTAAAGCTGAAAGGGAAGGGGTATGTGACGTGTGAGAGGTGTGCAATGGTGTTAGTGAGATATGGGCTATGGATGTAGAGCAGAATATGAGGTTGGAGCGGACAGAGATGAGGATGGTACGACGTGCGGTGTATCTCTGAGGGATGGTGTGTCACTGAGGGATGGTGTATCTCTGAGGGATGGTGTGTCACTGAGGGATGGTGTGTCACTGAGGGATGGTGTGTCACAGAGGGATGGTGTGTCACTGAGGGATAGAGTGTCGAGTGTGGAGCTGAGGGAGAGAATGGGGATTGAGTCAGTTGGTGTCTGACGTTGTGAAGCGGAACTGGGTCCCGCCTGCCACGCAGGTAAACCGGCTGAGATGGCCGGGATATGTGTTACAGAAAGATGATGGTGACTGGGTGAAGAAAAGCATGTGGTATACGAGGTGGAAGGTGTGAGGAGTGGAAGTTGTGAGAAGGAGAGGAGGCAGAGGACGACGTGGAATCAGATGTCAGTTTATCTGTAGTGATCATTTCCTTTATTCTCATCACCTCTTATGCTTAGTCAACCAATCAGACCTGGGGCAGTACACCTTTTTGACAAATAATTTCCCAACGCAATCAGGTGATAAATCAGACATATAGCTTTAAAAAGTTTTTGAACGTAACTTTAAAAGTTACTGTCCATGACCCAACATTTCGACACTCCAATCTAGTATCTTCATCAGGGGTGATCGTTGTAAAGATAGGATCCCTATTTATACCCTCATAGAACTGATGATGACGTTATCTATTAACAAGATGCAAATAAGCTTCTGGTAATAAACCACCGTCATCGCGATTCAATGGGGCGTGGGCGCTATTGATATACCAAGCCTCCAGACAACGTCTCTGATGATACCGCTGATTAGTGGTAATAATTTTGGAATTTTCCCACGCAATCTCCTGGTAGATTACGGCATATCAATAGCGTCTACGCCCCATTGAATCGCGATGACGGTGGTTTATTACGAGAAGATTATTTGCATCTTGTTAATAGATAACGTCATCATCGGTTCTAGCAATACGAAGCGCAGGAAAATGTGGATAGTTTACTAACCTGAACATGAGGAATAGGTTCTGTCAGTGTTATTTCAAACTGTGGCGTGCGAAGTGGGTGGGACTGGAAATAGTGAATTAAGCTGTAAAGATTCACGAAACTGTCATTTTCACCCAGGCAATATCTTGTTTCGTCGTTCACTTGTTTTGTCTTGATACGACAATGCTGTGATGCTCCATTACGCCTATAAAAAAGACAAAAGATATTATGCAATAGCGTCAATTTGCGTGCCGGGAACACGTAGACAACTCGGGTATGAAATTCCCGGTGAGGACTCACCAGAACGAGATGCTATAACCACCAGAGACAGCGGCAGATTCTCTGACAAGAAATGAACCATTTCCTTTGTTGTAAGTCTCAAGGAGCTTTTTTGCCGCTTGTCCATCAATTCCACGATGAAACCAGCTATATATTATAAAGTAAAACAATACAGTATGAAATCATTTCATTCATCACTGTCATCATTATCATCACCACCACCGCAATCACCATCACCACAATCATCACCACCACCGCAATCACCATCACCACAATCATCACCACCACAATCATCACCACCACGGCACCACCGCAATCACCACACCACCACCGCAATCACCACACCACCACCGAAATCACCAGCACCGAAATCACCAGCACCGAAATCACCAGCACCGAAATCACCAGCACCATCGCAATGATCATCGCAATTACCATCATCACCACCACCATAACCAACACCATCATCGTTATTACCATAACGAGCACCACCAATCATCATCACCATATTCATAACGACAACCAACATAAAAATCGTCACCACAAGCTTCACCATCATTAACATTATCACTATTCTATCATCACCCATTCCTAGCTTCATAATAGTCATCACCATCACCATCACCATCACCATCACCACCATCACCATCATGACATCATCATCATCATCACCATCACCATCACCATCACAATCATGACATCATCATCATCATCACCATCATCACCATCATCATCATGACATCATCATCATGACATCATCACCATCATGACATCATCACCATCATCATCACCATCACCATCACCATCACCATCACCATCAACATCATCATCATCACCATCACCACCACCATCATCACCATCACCATCACCATCACCATCATCATCACCATCACCATCACCATCACCATCATCATCACCATCATCATCACCATCACCATCACCACCACCATGATCATCACCATCGGAATGCATGAACCACCAACATGATCACAGGGAAACATTTACTTACGGTTCTGTAAAGTGAAGTTCTTCATTCGACAACTACATAAAAGAGACAACGAAATCTATATTACTTTGACGAGGTAAATAAAATTAAAAAAGCACAACCTATGCAGTAGTTAGATGTAGATTACCTCGGAGTTCGCAAATTCTTCTGCTTCCTCATCTTCTTTCTCTTCGGTATCTATTTGTTCCTCGGACCAAACGAATACAGACAAAAAAATGAGGCCTACAACCCAACCCAAATCAAAAAAAAAAAAATCAAATAAGTAAAAGCAGTCTAAAAAATAAAAGTAAAAATGTCAGTGTCAAAGTTACCGAAAATTGATTTTACAAAAAAAAACGCTAACTTTAACAGCAACAGCATGAAGATGAAATTTTCGGCTGACACATAGAACTTATTATCTCCGTTTCACGAGCGAAGAAAAGAGCCTGGGTACAAGGTTGTTCTAAATAAGCCAGTTCGTAATGTCGACTCATGCGCATCAAAATGACGCGTTCTGCGTCGTGATAAAACTTATTTCAATTCATAACATCAGGCTAGGGAATTCAGTATAACGAATTTCCAAGTGTAAATAGAAATGCAAATGTCTATTGTGGTTTTAGCCTGATGTTATGAATTGAAATAAGTTTTATCCCGACACAGAACACGTCATTTTGATGCGCAGTCGACATTAAAAATTGGCTTATTTCTCGTTGGTTTTTAAGGCTCCACAGACCTTATCAATTTCGTCCTCTAAATATAATATTCCATCCATAGTAGCTTCACTAAGTTCATCATCCTTGCCTAAAACAAATATAATACTCATTAACGCCTTTCTGTCCTTGTTCGTGTGTCCGTAATTCCAAAGAATCTTCGATTTGTAACGAGGCCAGAAAGACTAATTGCCATGCATATAAAAGAATATTTAGACTGGCCGCCATTATGAAAGACAGAGAGGGAGAGCCCGTACTACTCACAGCAGAAGAAACGATCTGAATTTACAATCTTGATTTACCTTTATCGGTTGCGGTAATGACATCATTTGGGTCTGTAGGTAACTTTTTATACTAGCAAATAAAAATGGAAACATATTTACACAATATAACAGTTTATTTTCAAAGCACATTTGGAATCTGACAGTTGGTAGCAATTTTAATGGTCGGAGCATCTTTTTTAGTGAATTCAGACATTAAATCGTAACCCTAACCCCGCTCAAACGTCATTCTAACCCCCCCGGAATGATGGCTGTAAGAACATGTTATACAGAGGCCGTAGGTTCAAACTCCGCCGAAATCAATTGCATTTTTCACAAACTCGGTTGGGTGAATTCGTTCGCACATAGCTCTTAATAATGACACTCAAATATTTATTAAATACATGATTGTGTATTGAACCAGTACACATATTTGTAATCTTCGCCCTACCAACTGAATCTGTGTAGCAATATACAAATCATGTAGCTATCATACCTTTATCACAATTTTGTGCTTAAGCTGTTCTGGAGAGGGTAAACATTCTTCATTCAGCGTGACCGGGTTTGTCAGAAGAGTGTCTAAAACAACAAAATATAGTGGGAGTCATATTTCAAAGTTGAAAAAGGCAATGGTCGATTTCAATACTTTGGAAATAATTTTTTCTATGAGTTGATGAGAGTGCATTAGAGTTGATGAGAGTACATGAGTTGATGAGAGTTGATGAGAGTACATGAGAGTTGATGAGAGTTGATGAGAGTTGATGAGAGTTGATGAGAGTTGATGAGAGTTGATGAGAGTTGATGAGAGTTGATGAGAGTTGATGAGAGTTGATGAGAGTTGATGAGAGTTGATGAGAGTTGATGAGTTGATGAGAGTTGATGAGAGTTGAAAGTTGATGAGAGTTGATGAGAGTTGATGAGAGCTGATGAGAATTGATGAGAGTTGATGAGAGTTGATGAGAGTTGATGAGAGTTGATGAGAGTTGATGAGAGTTGCATGAGAGTTGATGAGAGTTGATGAGAGTTGATGAGAGTTGATGAGAGTTGATGAGAGTTGATGAGAGTTGATGAGAGTTGATGAGAGTTGATGAGAGTTGATGAGAGTTGATGAGAGTTGATGAGAGTTGATGAGAGTTGATGAGAGTTGATGAGAGCTGATGAGAGCTGATGAGAGTTGATGAGAGTTGATGAGAGTTGATGAGAGTTGATGAGAGTTGATGAGAGTTGATGAGAGTTGATGAGAGTTGATGAGAGTTGATGAGAGTTGATGAGAGTTGATGAGAGTTGACGAGAGTTGATGAGAGTTGATGAGAGTTGATGAGAGTTGATGAGAGTTGATGAGAGTTGATGAGAGTTGATGAGAGTTGATGAGAGTTGATGAGAGTTGATGAGAGTTGATGAGAATTGATGAGAGTTGATGAGAGTTGATGAGAGTTGATGAGAGTTGATGAGAGTTGATGAGAGTTGATGAGAGTTGATGAGAGTTGATGAGAGTTGATGAGAGTTGCATGAGAGTTGCTGAGAGTTGATGAGAGTTGATGAGAGTTGATGAGAGTTGATGAGAGTTGATGAGAGTTGATCAGAGTTGATCAGAGTTGATAGAGTTGATGAGAGTTGATGAGAGTTGATGAGAGTTGATGAGAGTTGATGAGAGTTGATGAGAGTTGATGAGAGCTGATGAGAGTTGATGAGAGTTGATGAGAGTTGATAGAGTTGATAGAGTTGATGAGAGTTGATGAGAGTTGATGAGAGTTGATGAGAGTTGATGGGAGCTGATGAGAGCTGATGAGAGTTGATGAGAGTTGATGAGAGTTGTTGAGAGTTGATGAGAGTTGTTGAGAGTTGATGAGAGTTGATGAGAGTTGTTGAGAGTTGATGAGAGTTGATGAGAGTTGTTGAGAGTTGATGAGAGTTGTTGAGAGTTGATGAGAGTTGATGAGAGTTGTTGAGAGTTGATGAGAGTTGATGAGAGTTGACGAGAGTTGACGAGAGTTGATGAGAGTTGATGAGAGTTGACGAGAGTTGATGAGAGTTGATGAGAATTGACGAGAGTTGATCAGAGTTGATAGAGTTGATGAGAGTTGATGAGAGTTGATGAGAGTTGATGAGAGTTGCATGAGAGTTGATGAGAGTTGATGAGAGTTGATGAGAGTTGATGAGAGTTGATGAGAGTTGATGAGAGTTGATGAGAGTTGATGAGAGTTGATAGAGTTGATGAGAGTTGACGAGAGTTGATGAGAGTTGATGAGAGTTGATGAGAGCTGATGAGAGCTGATGAGAGTTGATGAGAGTTGATGAGAGTTGATGAGAGTTGATGAGAGTTGATGAGAGTTGATGAGAGTTGATGAGAGTTGATAGAGTTGATGAGAGTTGATGAGAGTTGATGAGAGTTGACGAGAGTTGATGAGAGTTGATGAGAGTTGATGAGAGTTGCATGAGAGTTGATGAGAGTTGATGAGAGTTGATGAGAGTTGATGAGAGTTGATGAGAGTTGATGAGAGTTGATGAGAGTTGATGAGAATTGATGAGAGTTGATGAGAGTTGATGAGAGTTGATGAGAGTTGATGAGAGTTGATGAGAGTTGATGAGAGTTGATGAGAGTTGATGAGAGTTGATGAGAGTTGATGAGAGTTGATGAGAGTTGATGAGAGTTGATGAGAGTTGATGAGAGTTGATGAGAGTTGATGAGAGTTGATCAGAGTTGATGAGAGTTGATGAGAGTTGATAGAGTTGATGAGAGTTGATGAGAGTTGATGAGAGTTGATGAGAGTTGATGAGAGTTGATGAGAGTTGATGAGAGTTGATGAGAGCTGATGAGAGTTGATGAGAGTTGATGAGAGTTGATAGAGTTGATGAGAGTTGATGAGAGTTGATGAGAGTTGATGAGAGTTGATGGGAGCTGATGAGAGTTGATGAGAGTTGATGAGAGTTGTTGAGAGTTGATGAGAGTTGTTGAGAGTTGATGAGAGTTGATGAGAGTTGTTGAGAGTTGATGAGAGTTGATGAGAGTTGTTGAGAGTTGATGAGAGTTGATGAGAGTTGTTGAGAGTTGATGAGAGTTGATGAGAGTTGTTGAGAGTTGATGAGAGTTGATGAGAGTTGACGAGAGTTGACGAGAGTTGATGAGAGTTGATGAGAGTTGACGAGAGTTGATGAGAGTTGATGAGAATTGACGAGAGTTGATCAGAGTTGATAGAGTTGATGAGAGTTGATAGAGTTGATGAGAGTTGATGAGAGTTGATGAGAGTTGATGAGAGTTGATGAGAGTTGATGAGAGTTGATGAGAGTTGATGAGAGTTGATGAGAGTTGACGAGAGTTGATGAGAGTTGATGAGAGTTGATGAGAGTTGATGAGAGTTGATGAGAGTTGACGAGAGTTGATGAGAGTTGATGAGAGTTGATGAGAGTTGATGAGAGTTGATGAGAGTTGATGAGAGTTGATGAGAGTTGATGAGAATTGACGAGAGTTGATCAGAGTTGATAGAGTTGATGAGAGTTGATGAGAGTTGATGAGAGTTGATAGAGTTGATGAGAGTTGATGAGAGTTGATGAGAGTTGATGAGAGTTGATGAGAGTTGATGAGAGTTGATGAGAGTTGATGAGAGTTGATGAGAGTTGATGAGAGTTGATGAGAGTTGATGAGAGTTGACGAGAGTTGATGAGAGTTGATGAGAGTTGATGAGAATTGATGAGAGTTGATGAGAGTTGATGAGAGTTGATGAGAGTTGATGAGAGTTGATGAGAGTTGACGAGAGTTGGTGAGAGTGCATGAGAGTTGATGAGAGTTGATGAGAGTTGATGAGAATTGATGAGAGTTGATCAGAGTTGATAGAGTTGATGAGAGTTGATGAGAGTTGATGAGAGTTGATGAGAGTTGACGAGAGTTGATGAGAGTTGATGAGAGTTGATGAGAGTTGATAGAGTTGATGAGAGTTGATGAGAATTGATGAGAGTTGATCAGAGTTGATAGAGTTGATGAGAGTTGATGAGAGTTGATGAGAGTTGATGAGAGTTGATAGAGTTGATGAGAGTTGATGAGAGTTGATGAGAGTTGATCAGAGTTGATAGAGTTGATGAGAGTTGATGAGAGTTGATGAGAATTGATGAGAGTTGATCAGAGTTGATGAGAGTTGATGAGAGTTGATGAGAGTTGATGAGAGTTGATGAGAGTTGATGAGAATTGATGAGAGTTGATCAGAGTTGATGAGAGTTGATGAGAGTTGATGAGAGTTGATGAGAATTGATGAGAGTTGATCAGAGTTGATGAGAGTTGATGAGAGTTGATGAGACTGAATGAGAATTGACGAGAGTACATGAGAATTCAAATTAGAGAGCGCTCAAGTTCTCATCAACCCTCATCCTTATTTGACTGGGAGCCATAGGTACAGTCACAATTTAAAAGTTCCTTTGCTATACCTCCGAAAACGCTGCGAAATCCTTGAGCCATAACCCGCTGTTGGGGAAGACTACAATGATTTTCAATGGAAAGGGTCAAGGGATATCTAGAGAAAATGAAAAGTTGTATTTCAGTTCTATTGTAACCATTCTTCCTTCATTGATCAATTTTTTTATTGTGTGGACTCGCAAAACCAAAACAATATGAAAACATGATCTGAAAAATAACGAAATCTTGAAAACCCAAATACGAGTTAAAAACAAAAAGAGACAATTTATATTTCGACTTTATTAAAGGAACACAGGAGGATAAGAAGGTACATTGGAGGATAAGAAGGTACATTGGAGGATAAGAAGGATCATTGGATAAGGATCACAGGAGGATAAGAAGGATCACAGGAGGATAAGAAGGATCACAGGAGGATAAGGATCACAGGAGGATAGGAAGGATCATTGAAGGATAAGAAGGATCATTGCAGGATAAGAAGGATCATTGCAGGATAAGGATCACAGGAGGATAAGAAGGATCACGTGAGGATAAGAAGGATCATTGCAGGATAAGAAGGATCACAGGAGGATAAGGATCATTGGAGGATAAGAAAGGTCACAGGAGGATAAGGATCACAGGAGGATAAGGATAATTGGAGGATAAGAGTGAATATTTTGAAATACAACAATCATGCTGACATTCAACAATATTTTAAAAATCACAACAAATAGTCTTACTCTGAAGCAACAAACGCGTTCTTATGGATTGCTTTAATGACATCAATGAATTTGATTTTCGATGTGATTGTATTGCCATGATAGATGACAGGTTGATTATCTGGCCCATCCCAGCAATCCACTTAACAAACATGAACAAGAACAAAGTCAGTGACGTACGACGACCATTTCAACTGTGGGGGGGGGGTGCCATCCTTATAGTCTTCTGCGCTGCAGGGTCTGCATGTGTCTGCGTCTGTGCTAGTTGCCTGTGCAGTGCGTTTGTATGGTGTTTGTGTTGCGTTCGTATTGCCATTGGTGTTTGCGTTTGTGTCTGCGCTTCGGTGTCTGTGTTTGTGTTCTCGTTTGTATGTGCGCTTCGTCTGCGTTTGTGTCTGCGCTTCGGTATCTGTGTTGGTATTTGCGATGGTGTTTGAGTTTGTGTCTGCGCTTCGGTGTCTGTGTTGGTGTTTGCGTTGGTGTTTGAGTTTATGTTCTCGTTTGTGTGTGCGCTTCGTCGTCTGTGTCTGCGTTTGTGTTGCTGTTTGTGCTTGTGTCTGCGCTTCGGTGTCTGTGTTAGTGTTTGAGTTCTAATTTGTGTGTGCGTTTCGGTATCTGTTCGCATTTGTGTCTACGCTTCGGCATCTGTGTTTGTCTGCGCTTCAGCGTCTGTGTCGTCGTCTGTGTCGGCGTTTGTGTTGCTGTTTGCGTTTGTCTGTGCTTCGTCGTCTGTGTCTGCGTTGCTGTTTGCGTTTGTCTGCGCTTCATTTTCTGTGTCTGCGCTTCGTCGTCTGTGTCTGCGCTTGGGCGTCTGTGTCGGCATTTGTGTTGCTGTTTGTGTTGATGTTTGCACTTGTGTCGCTGTTGGTGTTTCCATTTGTGACTGCAATAAATCATTTAGTTCTTACATTCAACACACCGACAGCCCATTCTTAAGCATCTCACATAAGCTTCGACGGACGATTCACTAACTAGTTGGTTTCCTGTCAAGTATCTAATAAATTAAATAGAAAAAATGAAAACATTGCTTCAGCACTGAGTATAGTTTCGTAAGCATGCATTTAGTAAAGAACATATTTACGTGTTGTGTGACGAAGCAATCCAGTACTGACTTAAAGGTTGCGTCATGTCTTGGTAAATCTTTCCATGTTCTTCATTAAAAACACTATTTGTCTTTGAAAACATGTAATCTAAAAACTAAGAAAAGAGATATCTAAATTATAAACATAGACCAACTGCACAAAGGCGCTCTACCAAGATTCAGTTATAAGAAACGTCTCTTGTCTGTAGGGGTGTTGGTGGCACAATGGGTAGCACACGTGTCTTTCACCTCTGCAACCCGGGTTCGATTCCTGGCAACCCGGGTTCGATTCCTGCTCAGTGCAGTTATCAGATTAAAGATTTTGCCTTGGGCGCAAGTGAGAAGAGTGTTTCCAGTTTGACTCTACCAAACACCGCAGGTTTTCTCCGGGTACTCCGGTTTCCTCCTGTAATAACACTGGACCAATGAGAGTGGCCCTTACTGGACCTCTAGGGAGAACAGTTTAATGACTGATAGGGTTATCCTGCAGTATAAATAAAAGTCAGTTAGTTAGTTTGTAAACACTACAAGGAACCCACCTCAGCAAAAGTAAAATAAGGTTCAGGTTTTCGAATCTCCTCCAGGTAACTTGTAATGTGACTTTTCACGCTATCTTCATTCTGGGCAAAGTTTTCCTAAATTTCGTGAGGAAACAGACAATGGACACAATCTTTTAGTGATAGAGTAACACCTTTTCCGTATTTTACTTCGTTTTTGAAATATTTCAGTTTGTTTGATATGTAAAGGTCAGGTGATTGCTAAGTTTACAACGTTCATTATCATGAGGAGTTATTATATGCACAATTTCAAGTAAATCTGTGGAACAAACATGAAGATGGAACTACCTAATATTCTCATGTGTGAAAATTCTCTACCCTGCACCTGATGTCAGAGATCATCTCGTTTACATATCAAACAAACTGAAATATTTCAAAAACGAAGTAAAATATCGTTTTATGAGTTCTTTCGTATTAGACAAACTTAATTTTTGTTGCCAATGTCCTTTAATAACCTAGTGTGAGGTCTGTGTAGCAATGTAGTTTGGGTGAGAAAACCAAAGGAAAATGCTAATTGCAATACATGCTGAACAAGGTTAAAAATAATTTGCTTAAAAATCACCGAGACAGGGATTTCATTACATTAAAAGCAATTTGCTGTTGTCAATTGTCACGTAAAATGTGTTTGCAGACTGAAATCGGCCCAGAAATTGGACATGTACACATTACATGTTACATTTGCAATCACAAACCTTTTGATCCATCAGTAGAAAACTTCTAAACTTCTTGGCATTTATATTTTTTCTGTAAAAAAATTCAACAAATAATTTCCCAACGCAACCAGGCTTTAAAAAGTTTTTTGAACGTAACTTTAAAAGTTACTGTCCAACTGACCCAACGTTTCGACACTCCAATCTAGTGTTTTCATCAGGGGCAATCGTTGTAAAGTTAGGATTCCTATTTATACCCACATAGAACCGATGATGACGTTATCTGTCAAGATAATAATATAATAATATACAAATATTTATATAGCGCTGATTCCGTGTAGTCCATTAGCGCTTCACATCATATAAAATAGTTAGATTAGTCTAATTAAATAAGAAAGGTCAAGGTTCATAAAAAGCAGTCTTAAAAAGATGAGTTTTAAGAAGTTTCTTAAAAATTTCTAATGAATTTCCAGGCGCTCTAATGTTACTTGGTAGAGAGTTCCATAATGTTGGTGCTGCTACCGAAAACGATCTATATCCATAGCCACGTAAGTTGTAACGTGGCGTATCTAGATAATTCTTTGTGGAGGATCTCAAGAGGCGCTTGGGTGTATAAAATCGCACGAGATCTTGTAAATATATAGGAGCGGTCTTATTAATACATTTAAAAGTTAGTAGTAGTATTTTAAATTGAATTCTATACTCGACTGGCAACCAGTGTAGTTCTTTAAGCCGTGGGGTGACATGATCATATTTTCGAGATAAGGTAATCAGTCTAGCTGCAGCGTTTTGGACACTTTGAAGTTTCTTTATCAATCGATTTGGCAAACCATAGTATAATGAATTGCAAAAATCTAGCCTCGATGTGATGAAAGCATGCACTAATATAGCACATGACTGTGTAGAAATGTATTTCCTTATTTGGCTGAGACTCCGTAGATGAAAAAATGCTGATTTACATGTAGCGTTTATCTGGTTTTCCATAGACATGGTTGGATCCAAAGTCACGCCAATATTTTTGGCACACGTTGTAGGTGTGATGACTTCGTCACAAACTAACACAGATGTAATAGGTGGTTGGGGACGATGATGAGCACTAAGAATCATAAGTTCCGTTTTGTCCCTGTTCATTTTTAACATATTTTGCAGCATCCAGTTATCAATGTCACATACACATGCTTCAAGCCTTGATTTTGCCAACTCAGCTTCACCAGCCACTGACGATTTAAATGCAATATATATTTGTGTGTCATCAGCATAAAGGTGAAATCCAATATTATGCTTACGGATTACATCTGCAATAGGTGCTATGTATAATAGAAAAAGAACAGGCCCCAACACCGATCCCTGAGGAAGACCAAAAGGCATGTCTCGCGAGCTGGATCGACCACCATTGACACTAACAAAGTATTTCCTTTCAGAGAGATATGATGAAAACCATTTGAGCACACCGTCTTTAAAACCAAATCTACGAGATAACCTTGATATGAGGATGGTATGATCTACCGTATCAAAGGCGGCAGACAGATCTAGCAAAAGAAGAATGACCGACTGTTGGTTGTCTAATGCACGCATGACATCATTATGAACTCTAGTCAGTGCAGTTTCAGTACTGTGATATGGTTTGTATGCAGATTGGAATACTTCATTAAGGTTTTCCTGATTGACATGGGTGTTAACTTGACAAGCAACAGTCTTTTCAATTGCCTTAGACACAAATTTGAGATTAGATATAGGTCTAAAACTCTTAAATTCTTCATGATCGAGAGAAGATTTCTTTAAACTTGGGTTTAAAACAGCAACCTTCTGACAAGAGGGCATAACACATTCAATCAGTGACAAGTTAACCATCTTTGTGATTATAGGGAGCAGTATATGAATGCAACGTTTTAAAACTGAGGCAGGAAATGGATCCAAATCACATGATTTAGAAACTATTTGCTTGATCAGACTAGACAGTTGATCCTCGGTGACAGGGGTAAACTGAGCAAACTCTGTTGTAGATGGATAACAGTTATCATGATTTGTATTAGATATCGGGATCTGCGCCGTTAAATCATCTCTGATTTTGGTTATTTTATCACTGAAAAAATCAGCAAAAGCATCAGCTAGCTTCTGGGTGGAATCATAACTTGGGTACACCTTATCAATTTTTCTGTGAAGCATTTTGTTGACAGTATCAAAAAGGATCCTCTGATTATTCTTATGTTCATCGATTTTAGCTGAGTAAAAAGACATCTTTGAATTAAACATAGCAGTATTAACTTCTTGACATTTCTTTACGTACTTTTCTCGATCCATTGGTAACTTAGTAACACGCCATCGACGCTCTAAACGTCGCTTCGTTACCTTTAACTGATAGATTTCGTCAGTAAACCATGGAGAATATGGACGTAAAGTTACCATCTTTTTTTGAACTGGAGCATGGGATTCAAGTAGTGATTTCAAGATATTATCATAATTTTCCATTAAGTCAGCAGCAGACATGTCCGAATCACAGACAAGATTTGAATTTGTGATGTCAGTGCATAAATCGTCATAGTTAATATTTTTCAATTTCCTATAAGAAATCTGCATTTGCGGGTGACTTCGTTTTTGAAGATGGATTTTTGCATTGACTGCAAAATGGTCTGAAATTCCCGGATCAACCACAGAAGTAGACTGGATGATCTCATTTTCATCACGCCTGGTAATAATCAAATCAAGTATATGGTTACTTACATGAGTTGAGATGTAAATAAGCTTCTGGTAATAAACCACCATCATCGCGATTCAATGGGGCGTGGGCGATATTGATATGCCAAGCCTCCAGACAACGACTCTGATGGTACTGCGGATTAGTGGTAATAATTTTGGAATTTTCCCACGCAATCTCATGGTGGGTTACCCACGCTTTCTCCGACAAAGCAGAATTTTCCTTTTTTGAAAAGAAACAGCTTTTGGTGTTCTTTTAAACGTGTACGAAACTGACGTTTAGTCTGACCAATGTACTCTTGCACGGAATGGAATAAATAGCGTCTTTCCTCTGTTCCTTCGCAATACGATCCTTAGGTTTTCGAAACGTTGGGTCATGGACAGTAACTTTTAAAGTTACGTTCAAAAAACTTGTTAAAGCCAGGGTAGCGTCAAACTATGTCTGTTTTAAAACATATATGCTTTATTGAATAATTTAATTATTAAGTAAGAAAAAGCAATGTTATGTGCAGATGCACAGTCAGAGTTTGAGGTGTTGAATAGGAGCACATAAATTGCCTGCAGTTTCTACATAAATTATTTTAGCTTTTAATGTAGTTGACCAGAATATGTATTATCATGGTTTTCCATGCTGAAAATTATTTACTCAAGCAAGATTTAAAATTGCAGCTTTAGGATTCTGGTCTTCCCCTGGTGAAAAACCTTGCAAGATCCTTAAGGATCTCACAAGGATCCTTAAGGTCTCACAAGGATCCTTAAGGATCTCACAAGGATCCTTAAAGATCTCACAAGGATCCTTAAGGATCTCACAAGTATCCTTAAAGATCTCACAAGGATCCTTAAGAATCTCACAAGGATCCTTAAGGATCTCAAAACGATCCTTAAGGATCTCAAAACGATCCTTAAGGATCTCACAAGGATCCTTAAGGATCTCAAAAGGATCCTACAAGGACAGATTTTGACAGGTTCCTTACAGGATCCTACAAGGACAGGATCCTTTAAGAATCCTTAAGGATTTGCCAAGGATCTATATCCTTAAGGATTCATCAAATATCCTTGAGGATTTATAGAGGATCCTTGAGGATTTTCCAAGGACCCTTGAGGATCCTTCAAGGATTCCTTAAGGATCCTTAATGGTTTCCTTAAGGATCCTTAATGATTCCTTAAGGATCCTTAAGGACCATGGTACAGGATCCTTAAGGATTCCTGCAAGGATCCTTGCGATGATCTTTACAAGGATTTTGACCAGGGTCTCCTCTATCCATTGAGCTACCAAGCCACTGAGGTGTGTTGCTATAATCCATTTTAAGCACACAAAATACTGTTGAACAACTTACCTGTCTTTAGAGAGAGTATAGAAATACTGTGAAACCTAAACAACAGATAAGGAACAAAAACTAAGAAATAATCCAAGATATATTACAGATATATGACTGTGGCAGTACGTATATCAATCTGTACATCTGACATACATCATTGTAAATCTTCGCTCTCCATCTGAGTCTTGGTAGCTCAATGGTTAGAGCATCTCACCGGCAATCAGAAGGTTACAGGTTCAATTCCTAGACTACGAAACATTTTTTGAGGATTTGAGCTTTGACGATCAATCATCCATGTATCGTCTACCTACTTCAATCTCTCTCACATGCACCAAGTAATTTACATACTAGAACAATAATGTACCGAATATTGTAGAGAGTTAATATGCACTTGCCATTTGGTGATTCATGAAGGTCTCATAAAAACGTATAAAATCATTGAAGTCAATTTGGTCATTGTTATTCAGATCAATTTTCTAAAATTTAGTAAAAAATAATTAATATAAAAAAATCTAGGCACAGCTACATTAGCCTAACATGTAAATATTCTACCTCTACCAAATAAATGTATTTTGAATCAACTATAATATAATAAAATTAAATGCCAATTGTGGTATTTAAAAACAGTGGTATTTAAAAACAATGGCCGTTAGCTCAGGAACCAATGCAAAATGTTGTTCTTACCTGAAATACTGTTTGCATTTCAACATTAGTTATTTTAACATTGCTTTTTATTAAAAACTGCTTCAGCTCTTTCATTGTAACCCTACAGTATGAAGAGTTTATATATAAGAGTTTATAATAATAATATAATAATATAAGAGTTTATAATAATAATAAAAATATTTATAAAACATTTATCTTTGAACATTATTTCTTTTATTTGCATTATGTAAAGTATACATCATCAAATATTCATAATACATGACTTACTACTCATTATCAAGCTGTCATGTGCTGTCTAATACTGTACTGTACTGCACTCATGTACCATACTCATGTACCGTGCTCATGTACCGTACTCATATACCGTACTCATGTACCGTACTCATGTACCGTACTCATGTACCGTACTCATGTACTGTACTGTACTGTACTGTATTGTACTGTACTGTACACTACTGTACATCATACTGTATCTAACACACAACTACTTGTCTACTTTACACAAGTCGTCAGGGTTTCATACCCATTTTGATTAGCAATAGTCAGATTGTCCCATTCCATTTTAAGCCATCTAAACAACAAAACAATCAAGTCATCTGCAGGTCCAGTGGAACTTCAGAAAAAGAGCAAAAATACAAATATCTCACCGGTGCACGACTCTCAGATGAAAAACATCCTTGTTCATCAAGTAATGTAAGGCTTCCACCCAAGAGTTACATTCTTCAGCATTCTGAGCTATAAATTAGCAGCAAATTGAAAATTAATGCTCAGAGATTTTGGTTTTAGATGCTACATTTTGCATTTACTCCAAAAATCGAGAACTAATTTCAGGGAATCAATCTGCAGAATAATCTTGAGTCATAGCAAGAACATGAAATTATGATTCATAAGAGACTAGATATGTGAAGTTGATCGTCCAGGTTGTTGTAGTCTTGAGAAAGACTATTGTTGGTGACTGACGTTTTGACGGCCTCAGTGGCAGTCATCTTCAGTGGCAGTCATCTTCAGTGGCAGTCATCTTCAGAGTCAAGTAAAGCGTGTTTGTCAGGGTTTGCCTATAAATTAAGATACGACTAGAATACACTACAAGGATTAATAATACTTACCAACGCAGCTTATAGTTTTTAAATTGAATCTAGTACCATGGAAGATGACCATACAACAGTTTTCAGACTCAATAGTTTTCAGATAATCTGTATTCTTTTCAAAATCTTTTGAGGAGCTACTTTGACGAATTTCTTTTATATCTTGGATGTTAACTATTTAAACAATAGGATTGTGAAAAATAAATTTTATTTTCTGCTGGCTGAGGTACGAAAGAAGCAGAAAATGTTTTCTCACACACTGCTGTGGGGTGATGATAATCAGGTGTTAGGGGTGGTGTGGGTTAAGCTTTGTGGTTGATTGCTGCTGCAGCTCCCAGCTGTGTGTGAAAAGCATATTTATTATACAATACTCTTCTTGATATCATGCTCAGCTTCATCCAATAATTGTTTAATAATATTAGCGAGTTCAAGGGGGTACCCCACCTACTCCCTCGATGGTGGCCTGCTTGACAACTGAGTTATTCAGTAAACAAATATTAAAAGTGCCTAATTGCCAAGCAATACCAACACATTTCTGAAGTATCTTGAAACAGGGCTAGCATTATAAAATATATAAATTATCTAAATCTAGCTCCGCTCGAAACTGACGTGTTGTTTTTTTTGACGTATTTCGTTCCTAAAAATCTTGACAGTTCACCACCACCCATCGTGACATTATAGCAAAGCCAATTTTAATCTTGGAATAATTAATACAATAATACTGCTGTGCAGTTTTATAAAGACAAATGTTGGATGCATTTCCACGTATTATGCCTTTAAAAGGATATAACAATAACATTTAGCAGCAATTGGTTGGCGATAAAGTTATATATATACCGATAATAAAAATAGTTTTCAAGTCACTGTAAGTAATTATGTCGCAACTTGGAAAAAGTCCAATGCAGGGCAAATAGCGGGACATACCCATCAGAAATGGCGTTGGAAAGATTGCCATAAAACCTTGATAAACAATCTTTCTATCTAGACGAACCTGCGTTTTCTTCTTTCCCAGAGCGCCACCAAGATAGTTGAAGTTGATCTAGTTTCAAACGAAAAATCCTATTTTCTGGCTTGCGTTTACTCGATGAATAAAACCTTGTCATGGTAGTGCCTTCTTCCAAACGAGATAAGATCATGTCTATTCTACTGGCATTGTGATTGTGTTTTGACGAATACGGACGTCGTCGATCTGGTGTTGTATAATTGTTCTCTGCATGCGCCATGATCACTTCTTTGACTTTGTAAACAGTTAAACTAAAATTTCAGTTGTAGTTTTTACAGAATATCATGGCAAACGAAACGAGTGCATTACAGTGTACACCAATCTTCAAAAAGTAACGCGTTTATCGTTGTTTATGTAAGAAGTGGTGGTATGACTTCCTGGTCTGTTCCCATCATCGAACTGCCAATATCTCCTTTTACTCATTTACTGTTGACATTTACTCCATTGGCTTGTCGCAATTATATATTGAAATAAGTTGTTAGTGATTGGTCTATATGTCTCAATAAAAAATAATTACCTACTAATCATTAAAGACTTTGCTTTGTCTCCGACAATTTTTCGCGAAATACATTTCGTATTACGTTTACAATCGTTGACTATATAATCGTTTCCCAGAATGGGTTACGTTTTATCACGCGATAAGTGGCAAGATGAAAGGTGGTGTACATGGATTATGTGACATAATTAACGCAACACTCCGTTGGGTTATTGTAGCCATCCAATAGAAATGTTTGTTGTGTTCAATAATTCAACACTGTATTTAAATATTACAAATTTGTACGCGGACGTCACGAAAACAGACTTAGCAGTTAGCAGCTGGCTGAGTAGACTTGCTATAAGTCGTTCACTCTCAAAAGAAAGTCTATAAATGGTTGAGTTTCCAGATCATGCCCAATATTATTAAATTAATAACAGCAATTACATGGATGAGAAGATAGGTTTTGTTGCGGGGGCTGAACCCCAAGGGGTCCGGGGGTACGCCCCCCGGAAAATTTTGACATCCTCTGAAATGGCATTTCCTGCGATTTGGGAGAATCCATAACAATTTTTTCACCATTCTTCAATTTTTCTGCCTGTTTTCTACAATTTGTAGTCACTGCTATTACAGTCGTCATCAAGCACTTATATTTTACAATATTGCATTGTCTATTATCAAAATTATTGCCATTCTCTCTGTTTTCTGAGCCCACTGACTCAGCCATCTGTTTACTAAAAATCCGTCTAACTTCGACTGCATTTAGATTAAAATGCTGCATTACATTGCGATTGCATATTTGAACAACCTGAATATGTTGGCTCATTCAGTATTGAACCGCTATAACCCGACACGATTTTCCCTAATATGGAATTTAAAAACTGCATAATATCGAAGATGCACAAATATTCAATGTATGGTCTAATAACCCTCACCCTCGGGGCCAAAACTGGGGGGCTTAGCCCTCCCTTTTTTCCACCTTTATAAAGTTGGGGGGCTTTAGCCCCCTGCCCCCCCCCCCCCCCCCCCCCTTCCGCTGCACTCAACATCGATCAACTGCAAGCGTGCCCATCTCCCCCCGGAGATTTTGCAAATTATGCTTGTGTTAGAAACTTGTAAATTTATACTACACATAGCTCGGCTCTCCGCCTCGAGAAGGGAAAATTTTTACGCTGATTATTTCAAAGAATATATTATATGCTTCGCAAACAGAAAATATTTATTCGGTTTGAACTCTGAAAACAGATTTGGAATTACCGAGCTGTTTAAATTCATAGCATTCGTTAATCGTGCCTATTTAATTATCATATACGAGGGAACTTTTCCGGGGAAATACAAGGTGACATGAAAAAGCGGGGATGATGTATGTAGCTGGGATTTAACTCTAACATTTTCAATACATACAGCAAATTGTGTCGCAATCGAATCACCGAACGCGGTGCGAGCTCTGCGTCCAGAAGGTAAGCGCACGCAACCTAGACACTAGGCCTTCTATTTTGATTTTCGATTTTTTTCAGAGAAATCGTAGCTTATTTATACTACAGGAGCCTGGGGTCTAACATCAACATCCGTGACGTCATGCAGTGAATTTGGCACCAGCCCCCAGGAGCGCACGGAAAAGCCTATTCTAGGCTGAAGCGCACGCAGGACGGAAGCCAACCGCACGCAGACGAGACGCTAGGTTATTTCTTAGCAGGACTGTAGAAAGCCTTAATATTTTTTGTGTTCTGTTAAAGTTTGTTGTAATAATATTAAACTTATGTTTTCTTATTTATTGAAAAATTTATTGAAAACTGAAAATCAGGGAAAACTAAATCTTTATGCCTGGGTAGCCGGGTATTTTAACAACTGAACGGTATTTTTGAGCCGGGTTTTTAACACTCGTGAAATGTTAAAACCCCAATAGACCCTGGTTTCAATTGACTGGTGCATAAAAACCTGTTTATGTTACTGAAATTAATTGGCCATGTTTGCGTAGTTGTAGATATGTTATGTATTACCTTATGGCTGTGAATTTTAAATTCTTTTATCTGCATTTAAATTAGCCCTTATAGCCTCGTTTTAGAAGAAAAATTCTTTTGAATTTCGTACACAATAACTAGACGAAAAGGGCTAATTTATATGCATATAAAAGAATATTAAATGGCAGCCATTTTGGATCTATCGTTCTGTTGCTAATATATGTTAATATATTTGTTCCTTGTGAAATTATAACCCACCAATTGGAAACACCAGCCTAATAATTCCCGTAGGAACCATCATTACCCGTCATTACCCATCATTATACATCATTATACATCATCCATCGTCATTAGACATCATCCAACGTCATTGACCATCATGACATCATTCAACGTCATTGACCATCATCCAACGTCATACGACCATCATCCAACGTCATTGACCATCATCCAACGTCATTGCCCATCATCCACCGTCATTGCCCATCATGCCCATCATCCAACGTCATTAGACATCATTCACAGTCATTAGACATCATTCACCGTCATTAGACATCATCTACCGTCATTGACCATCATCCACAGTCATTAGACATCATCCACCGTCATTCACCATCATCCACAGTCATTAGACATCATCCACCGTCATTGACCATCATCCACAGTCATTGACCATCATCCACCATCATTAGACATCATCCACCATCATTAGACATCATTCACCGCCATTAGACATCATTCACCGTCATTAGACATCATCCACCGTCATCAGACATCATCCACCGTCATTGACCATCATCCACCATCATTAGACATCATTCACCGTCATTAGACATCATCCACCGTCATTGACCATCATCCACCATCATTAGACATCATCCACCATCATTAGACATCATTCACCGCCATTAGACATCATTCACCGTCATTAGACATCATCCACACTCATTAGACATCATTCACCATCATCAGACATCATCCACAGTCATTGACCATCATCCACCATCATTAGACATCATTCACCGTCATTAGACATCATCCACCGTCATTGACCATCATCCACCATCATTAGACATCATCCACCATCATTAGACATCATTCACCGCCATTAGACATCATTCACCGTCATTAGACATCATCCACACTCATTAGACATCATTCACCATCATCTACCGTCATTGACGCATGAGAAAGGAGACGTTTGAATTGAACCGTTTGAATGGACTCCTATTTTAAACATGACGCGTTGTTTAAATGAGACACGTTTTTTTCCTAACGAAAAGTAAAAAAAGTATCGCTACTACAATACTCAATATAATTTGAATACAATTACTTAACTAAAGTATTATTAAAACTTATGGTGTAGCGTTAATATGATGCCAGGACAGGTTCTTCACAGACTGGTGGAATCATTCAGGACTTGCGTAGGTTTGTGTGTGAATCTTATATCATGTTACTGCTGTACAAAATTACAGAGGACATTGGCACTGATGTCATACGTCCGTTGTCGTTGATCGATTGCCCTTATTTTTTGCTGCATGTCTAAAATAAATTACAAATGTGGATAATGAAGTAAAGTAAAGTAAAGTAAAGTAAAGTAAAGTAAAGTAAAGTAAAGTAAAGTAAAGTAAAGATATAAAATAAAGCAAAGCAAAGCAAAGCAGAGCAAAGTAAAGTAAAGGAAAGATAAAATAAAACAAAGTAAAGTAAAGTAAAGTAAAGTAAAGTAAAGTAAAGTAAAGTAAAGTAAAGTAAAGTAAAGCAAAGTAAAGTAAATCAAAGTAAAGTAAAGCAAAGCAAAGCAAAGCAAAGTAAAGTAAAGTAAAGGAAAGATAAAATAAAACAAAGCGAAGCAAAGTAAAGTAAAGTAAAGTAAAGTAATGTAAAGTAAAGTAAAGCAAAGTAAAGCAAAGTAAAGTAAAGTAAAGATAAAGATAAAGATAAAGATAAAGATAAAGATAAAAAAAAGCAAAGTAAAGCAAAGCAAAGCAAAGTAAAGTAAAGTAAAGCAAAGTAAAGTAAAGTAAAGCAAAGCAATGTAAAGTAAAGTAAAGTAAAGCAAAGTAAAGTAAAGCAAAGTAAAGGAAAGCAAAGTAAATAGAAGTGAAGAGAAGTAGACAAAAGAGAAGTGAAGGAAAGTAAACAAAAGCAAAGCAAAGTAAAGTAAAGTCTTGCAGACCCACCTTGCACCTCTCTCTTGTATCAACAGCTGAAGTTCATTTTGCGTTTCTCGAAATTGAGCATCCAAACGATGCATTTTATTTATTCGGTCTTCTATTGGCAATCCCACATTTCCACCGCTTGCTCGCGTGATTTCTGCCGATTCCTGCTGGATTTGGATCGAGATTTGATCAATTCTGTCTCGCAGTTCGTGAATGGAAGCGTATAAGTTTTCGTCATCGCCCTGAAATGGTAGTAAGTGTTAGAGAATATTTTTTATTTGGTTTCAATCTTTCCTGTCTGGCGCAGTCAGAATCGGTCGTATAAGACTGACGAAAATGTGAATCGAAAAATACGGTACACGGTAAAACAAGATTAAAAATTGAAAATCGACAAGCACCAGGCACATGAGATCCACTCACACGCAAAGTTTGATTTGATTTCATAAAAAAAACTCTGCGATTGGTGGCATTTTGAATTTTCATGATGCTACGCGGGCGCGCAAGATGGGCTTTTCTAGAAAAATGAAAGTTTTTCAACCTGATTTATGATAATTAATGCTAATTTATATTGACATAATGTGTCTTGTTTGGGAAATTTAAAAGCACTAGTAAAAGCCGGTTTATTGGGCTTTCAGAAAATGTATAGCTTTCGCAACAGTTATGGTTATTTTCAGAGATATCAATAGAATAAAGAGGTGGTTCAATTTTGCATGTTTTTCAGCCCGACAGGAAAGAGTAAATAAACTACAAAATATGTACATTGAACAAGCAAACCTAGCATACCTTTGCGTTACATATATCGGAATGAATCAAGAGCGAGCTCTGCTCGTATTCTTCACTAAACGCATTTTTTAAAGGCACAGATCGGTAACCTACGAGATGAAATGACTATATTTAACGAAATTAAATTATGTTACACAGTCAATTCCAAGAAGGTGGAAAAATAACCTTTATTATATTGGATGTATGAAGTTGATCGTAGTCTTGAGAAAGACTATTGTTGGTATATATATATATATATATATATATATATATATATATATATATATATATATATATATATATATATATATATATATATATATATATATATATATATATATATATATATATATATATATATATATATATATATATATATATATATATATATATATATATATATATATATATATATATATATATATATATATATATATAATATATATATATATATATATATATATATATATATAGTTTATTAACTTTTAATGCTGAGTCGCTACTCGGAGTTTCACGCTTACGCGATCTTCAGCGTGAAACTCCGAGTAGCGACTCAGCATTAAAAGTTAATAAACTATACTTCGCTCTGCCTATAATGGTATTGAGCGCTCTTATACCTTACGCCAATCTAGTGATCTTTATGTTACACGCTATTTTTGGTATATATATATATATATATATATATATATATATATATATATATATATATATACCGGGTGGCCCAAAAAAAAGTACTCATCTTTGATTCAGTATAACTTAAAAAGTAAAAGGACACTTAAACAATAGGCATTGTATTCAGTAATGTATAACTTAAATTTTGGTATATACATTTGCATTTTAATACAGTATTGACTGAGATAACTGCGTTTAAAGTTGAGTTAACGTTTCTGGAAATGTCGAAAATGAGCAAAAAACGGCCTATTAAATGTTAATACCGCAATAACCTGTGCGTAGGTCACTGCAGTCGAAAAGTACACGTTTGTTTTCCAGATAAAAATGCTATTCATTAGGAAATGCATGCCCCGCAGCAAGAATGCACTTTCTTGCCCGTGTGAGCATGCAGTCGAAGGAATTTCGGATCATCTGGGCATCCAGGTTGCGGCATGCTGTTACAATTGCCTCACGAAGCTCTCTCAAATTATGTGGTTGTTGATCATGTGGCACATTCCAAATTTGATGCTTCAAGTAGCCCCAAAGAAAAACATCGCACACCGTCAGGTCAGGAGAACGAGGGGGCCAAGGCCAATCACCCCGTTTACTCATCAGTCGGCCAGGAAATTGCCCCCGAAGATATCGCATAGTTGCGTTACTCGTATGGCATGAAGCTCCGTCTTGCTGCCACCACATGGAATTTCTATCGATATTGTGAGTGTGAAAGTCTCTCTGAATCACGTTATAGCGTATGATACGGATGTACTCTCTCGTGTCGAGGTTTCTCTCTGCAAAGTGTGGACCCAGAACAACGCCTTGCCTCGTCAAACCAACCCAAACCATTATTTGCTGTGCACCTTGCAAAAATTCGACGTTCGATTTTCACTATGCGCTGAAACGTGGTTCGGCTCAATGCCAAACCATTTCGCCTACCAGATCTTTGACCATTCTCCGTAAGAGATTGTCGAACCAATTCGATGTTTTCCGCTGTTCTAGCCGTTCTCCGTCGACCACTTCGTCCCTTGTTGAGATTATGACAAGTCCCCTCGTGCACAAACTTGCGATATGTTTTCATAACAGTTCGTTTAGTAGGGGCAGGAAGGTTGCCCCAGCGTTCTGCCCATC
>JAYKKM010000174.1:100000-260000 GCA_035772405.1 Chrysogorgia sp. JL179-B06
GTTTGATAAGCTCCTTATTTTTTGTTGCCAATGTCCTTTTAAGCCAATTTCTGCACACCCAATTTCTGCACACCCAATTTCTGAACACCCAATTTCTGCACACCCAATTTCTGCACACCCAAGCTTAAAAGCCTTTACCTCGACACTCTCCGCAGCCACTTCCAAGGGAGGCTGATTATTTGAAATTACGGAGAAAACAAATTTCTGTCCGCCACGAGGTGGTAACTGTTCTAAAAAATATTCAAGATACAACGCATCTAAACGAGTGAAAAAAGGAGACATACATATACGGGCAATATACATCACAATTCTAGCATCAATGTTCGTATACGAGGATGATTTATTTAGAGTCAATCACGCAGGATAAGGTTACCCTGTTTATCCGAGTCAGAGGCTCATGTTTTAAGCGTTCGACTATTCAGTTTATCACTCTTAGGTGAACGGAAAACCCAACTGATAGAGATTCCGAGAGCCTACGATTTAAGGTCGTTATCCGAGAAGACCCGAAAGTCTTAGCATTTGCTGGTGTTGTTGCAAAGGCAGCACTTTCTCCCCTGACCCTGAGTGGTGGTCCAACCAAGGATTGAACCAAACACTAAACCACAACATCTGCTTGTTGACCGACCGTCTGGCCAATGAAATATCACATCTGTCCAGTACGGAAGATATTTACTCGTGGTTTTAATTTGGGAGATAACTATACCAGTGAAGAAACAGTTTTGACATGAACGTTTTGTTCACTTGAACTTCTAAGGCATTAACATCGTTTGTAATGCTCCTGCAATTCCCGTACAGGTTATTACTGTAATATCCTGACCGCAAGGACAAGGTGACCAATAACATTGCGTAATCCTACCATAAATGACCCATATAATAAAATATGATACTACATTGTCTCATAAGCTTCATGTATCCAATAGTATACCTATAACACATCCTCTAATGTCCATAGACCCTTTTTGTAGATCACCCAGAACTCTGTTTACATCTTGGTCCTAAGGAAAATATTCGAAATAATCATAATAATAATAACAATAATAATAACAATAATAATAATAATAATAATCAACATTCATATTTTTATTTAAGATTGCAAAAATTTTAGCTGGTATATATTATGAACTTCCATTATTAACTCTATATCGCTCTCTTCCTACTCTAGATGTTTCTATTGACTTGAAGTTAACTCAAACTGCACTTTTGTATTGCAGGTACAGTAGTATTAAATGTCAATAAATATGGGGTACTGCCGAAAGAAAGAGAGAAAGAAAGAGAGAGTGAAAGAGAGTGAAAGAGAGAGGGAGAGACAGTGAGAAAGAGAGAGTGAAAGAGAGAGACAGTGAGAAAGAAAGAGAGAGTGAAAGAGAGTGAAAGAGAGAGGGAGAGACAGTGAGAAATAGAGAGTGAAAGAGAGAGACAGTGAGAAAGAAAGAGAGAGAGTGAAAGAGAATGAAAGAGAGAGGGAGAGACAGTGAGAAATAGAGAGTGAAAGAGAGAGACAGTGAGAAAGAAAGAGAGAGTGAAAGAGAGTGAAAGAGAGAGGGAGAGACAGTGAGAAATAGAGAGTGAAAGAGAGAGACAGTGAGAAAGAAAGAGAGAGTGAAAGAGAGTGAAAGAGAGAGGGAGAGACAGTGAGAAATAGAGAGTGAAAGAGAGAGACAGTGAGAAAGAAAGAGAGAGTGAAAGAGAGTGAAAGAGAGAGGGAGAGACAGTGAGAAATAGAGAGTGAAAGAGAGAGACAGTGAGAAAGAAAGAGAGAGTGAAAGAGAGTGAAAGAGAGAGGGAGAGACAGTGAGAAATAGAGAGTGAAAGAGAGAGACAGTGAGAAAGAAAGAGAGAGTGAAAGAGAGAGGGAGAGACAGTGAGAAATAGAGAGTGAAAGAGAGAGACAGTGAGAAAGAAAGAGAGAGTGAAAGAGAGTGAAAGAGAGAGGGAGAGACAGTGAGAGACAGTGAGAAAGAGAGAGTGAAAGAGAGAGTGAAAGAGAGAGACAGTGAGAAAGAAAGAGAGAGTGAAAGAGAGAGGGAGAGACAGCGAGAAATAGAGAGTGAAAGAGAGAGACAGTGAGAAGAAAGAAAGAGAGAGAGTGAAAGAGAGAGACAGTGAGAAATAGAGAGTGAAAGAGAGAGGGAGAGAGAGTGAGAAATAGAGAGTGAAAAAGAGAGACAGTGAGAAGAAAGAAAGAGAGAGTGAAAGAGAGAGGGAGAGACAGTGAGAGTGAAAGAGAGAGACAGTGAGAAAGAAAGAGAGAGTGAAAGAGAGAGGGAGAGACGGTGAGAAATAGAGAGTGAAAGAGAGAGACAGTGAGAAGAAAGAAAGAGAGAGGGAGAGAGAAAGAAAGAGAGTAAAATGTAAAGTCTCGCTCTAAATGATAGACTTCCTATTATCCTATTATTTTCGGCAGTACACCAACCTTTTAGTACCTTTTAGTACAATTTCACAATAATTATAAACATTTAAAATAATATTTGAAACTATTTCTACGCGTTACCTCTCCATCTGCCTGTTCTGGTTCGATCATAACATTGATCTCTTCGCAAAAGTTCGCAGGAAACCAGGCACCATGGTAATCACCAAAATCACCCCTCCACCTTGGAAAATGATGTATTGGTCAACGCTAAAGTTAAGTGTCTATCTTATGTTAGGGCTAATACTGACAAGCTAATCCCCATCTTACCATCCGCCATCTTCCTTGATCACGTTCGTTATGAATGCTCCTTTACAAAATGACATTTCGTCGGTCTGGGCTGTGTAATCCCAGAGAGCTCGACAGACAGGCTGCAATCAGAGATCATGGCTCGATTATTTTAGTGATGATCAGTAGTCGTCAAAATCCTAGCTATTCCTAGGTATTCCTAAACAATTTCATTGGCTGGCTAGCGCCAAAGATCAGGAATGGTTAAAAAGTTAAAAATAATTCTTACCTTTGTGTTAAACCGAGGATCGAGGTATAATTCTGCGTTGCTCTCCACAGCATCGTGGTCTGGCGTCTAGAGAAACCACTCAGCCACTTTAACAGACAGACAGACAGACAGACAGACAGACAGACAGACAGACAGACAGACAGACAGACAGCATAAAGGGGATCAATAACTTACTATCCCGATCCGACGTAATATCTAAAAGATGGTAGAGAAAATCGAAAAAGTACAATTAAAACTGCAGACACAATAAAAATATGCATAATATGCATAATAATTATGTCTCGATATGGTTGGTGTACTGCCGAAATAGCGTGTAAGTAGTCTAACGTTTCGAGTGAAAGCCGTTCGTCAGAGAGTGAAGGGCATTCGCTCGAAATGTTAGACAACTTACACGCTATTTCGGCAGTACACCAACCTTTTTAGATATTTTATTTGTATTTCTACACTGCCTACGCCGCACAACATTTTTAATAATTATGCATATATACTCACTTCTTCGTTAATCGGATGTTTTAATTTCATTTTTCTGTATAAAGAATGTTTTTCGTAGAAATCTACCAGCTCCACAAGACTCTCAAACTGAGCCGTGCCAATGGTGTACAATCTTCCTTCTCGGAAAATCTTACAATGTTTAATTTTCCCTTCAGCTCTAAAGTATGAGAAAAAAACAAATAAACAAGTTTCCCCCAAGACTCTAACAGTGTCACTGTTATCTAGTAAATGAATGGCTGTATATTTCGCCGGGATAACAGTGTCTAGATCCAACACATTCCTACTTATACAGTACTACTTAAAGTGCAAATGAATCGAAAATTAAGTTTATCTTATTTGAAAAAACTCTTAAAACAATGAGGAATAACAACTTACAGCTCTTCCATATTTCACTCAGTTCTTGAGATATTTAGACTTATGTGATATACAAATGAGCTGATCTATGACGTAGCAAGTTGTACACAACATTAGAAAATCATGTATATCTTTCCAATATCATTAAAACAAATCACTCAAAACTTTGTAATTGCTACAGCTCATGAAACAAAACATTAAAGACAAGCTTCAAGTGATTTCGTTCAATAATCTTTAAGATATACAGGATTTTCCAATGTTGTGTACAACTTGCTACGTCATAGATTATCTCATTTGAATATCACCTACAGTAAGTCTAAATATCTCAAGAAGTAAGTTAAATATGGAAGAACTGTAAATTGTTATTCCTCATTGTTTTAAGAGTTCTTTCAAATAAAACAAACTTAATTTTCGATTCATTTGCACTTTAATAGAGACCTTTATCAAAAACGATGGCAAACCTGCAAGGGGACGGCATCTTTCAAAAGAAAAACAAATATTTTGTAGTCCCAAGGGTAATCTGTGCATTTTAAAACGTGTAAAAGCTACTATACCTGAACGAAATTGCATATTCAGAATCACTTTTCTTCCTCACCAAAAACGATCCCTGAGCTGGGGCTCTTTTCAACATATTTTCAGCCTCAGGTCGCTGTAGATTCTCATGGAACCACCTATAGTTTGTGACGTTCATCAAAAAATCAACTCAACGATAATCAATAGCTTAATTATTCAAATTCACTTTGTACTTACTCCTTTTCGAGATGTGCATTGGGCTGTTGGAAGAAAAAGAGAGCGTAATACTTTAACTTAGCTTTCACATAATTTCCATTCATCCGTACGTCCGCCCGTCCGTTCATGCAGCATTCATCCGTCCGTTGCGTCCATCCGTCAGTCAGTCCCGTCCGTCACGTCCCGTCCAATCCGACTGTCTCGTCCTGTCCGTCCCGGTAGCTTTTTGGTAGCTTATATCTTTTCAACTGACCTGCGGTATTGGTTCTGTTAAAGTAATCTCAAACTGTGGAGTCCTTAGTGGTTTAGTTTGATAATAGTTTACTAAACTAAACAGACTGTCAAACGCCACTTGTTCGACCAGATAATATTTTGCCTGACCATTCTCCTGCTTTGACTTTATTCGGCAATGCTCTACTTTACCATTTCTCCTGGGAAAATATGAAAAAACGTAAAAAAAAACAGTCAGATTCTCGAGAAAAAGAAGACAATATTTGTATTGCTGAGCTTGGATAGTAACCACAAACGTACTAAAAGCAATTATAATGAAAGAACTAAAGTATCTCTATTTATACTGGATAACCTTATCAGTTATATCTAAACTGTTCTTCTTAGAGGTTGAGGAAAGGCCATCGAGTGTAGTGTTACTAAAAGAGGAAACCAGAGTACCTGCCGGATAACAACCCTTTCTGTTATATCTAAACTGTTCTCCCTAGAGTTCCTAGGTACAGTGTTTACAGGAGAATACCAGGATAACCTTAAAGAATGTGGTACCCACCAAAATGTTATGCTGAAGTCTCCGACAAATGCTTGCGACTCTCGTACAAGAAATGACCCATTGCCTTTGTTGTACTGTTGGAGCAGTTTGGCGGAGGCAGTTCGATCGATACGTTGGTGAAACCAACTTGACAAAGAAAATGTATTTTTTTATTAATAATGAGAGCAAGTGCATCCTGGAATTGTTATTTAAAAGAAGATAAGAATAAAATGGACTTCTTAAAAAGTCCCTATCCAGAGTTTAGGGATTTTACATATTCGTAATCTTTGGGTTCTACCAAGAAGAAATGTAATATATCTTGTCGTTCGAAAATTTCATCTTCATGGTTTACCTTTCACAAGAAATTACGTCAAAACAGGGACACGCGAAGTTATTGCACACTAAAACAGTGAAACACAAAGAAAGTTTGGCTCTGATCTTTAAACACACCTGTTTAGACAAAATTCGTTCAATTCCCAAACTTTCCTTGTATTTCACTACTGAATCAATGTGCAATGTTTTTGAGTGTCCCTGCTTTGACATCAATTCCTGTGAATAGTAAATCAACTTTAGCAGGGAAAAAAGGCATGAAGATGACATTCTCGTACGACAAGATATATTACGTTTCTTCTTGGTAGAACCCAAAGATTACGAATATGTAAAATCGCTAAACCCCGGATAGACAATTTAAACTAAAACGCGAAATAACTCTCATAATGTGAAAAAGCATAACACAAGACAACGACTCACAGGAAAAACTCTACTAACAAAAACAGCCACAACAGGCAGACTTAATAAAATAACCATTTCGTTTTGCTGTATTTTTAAAAAATAATTAACTACATACCGTTCCCCATAATGCAGTTCATCTTTCGATGACTAAAATGTTCAAAAAAGATTATTTGGATATGGAATCAAAAGTAGCTGTAACAACAGTAGAAATAATGGACAGCACACTCCAAATCTTCTTACATCTATTTTCAAGATCACAGGTGAAAAAACTATGGAATAATTTTTATTGCTTTAATTCCCAAGATGGGATTTAGTGATATGGGTCTATAGAAAAAGTAAATCAAAATAGAAGAAGGAATATCCAGAAAAGCAAAAAGTAACTGTGTAACCTCTGAGGTAATAGGGCCGTCCCATGACGGTGGTTCTTCCTCTTCATCTTCGTCGTTTGTTGTTTGCTCTCCAGTCCAGAAAAGTCTGTTTTTAGAAAGCACAAAAAAATGGCGATTCCAGACCTGTATGAAAATCATAAAGAATCTTAGTAACAGAGAACAATAGTGAGGTAACAACAACAACAACAACAGCAACAACAGCAGCAACAACAACAACAGCATCAACAACAGCAACAGCAACAGCAACAACACCAACACCAACAACATAATATGTATCACCTTATCCATCTCATCTTCCAGGTATAGAATACCATTTCTAGTTGAATTACTTAGTTCATCCTCCAGAACTAAAAAGCCGCAACAATGTAACAAAGTTAAATAATTGCCCTGGGTTATAATAGATATAAATTAAATATGAGTTATTTAGTTTAAAAAAATTTCAGATGCCATCCCTACGTATTAATTAGAAAGTATTAAATTAATCTACTGCTGAATCAGACATCGATTACGATGACTGGTCACAATGACCGATGAGTTTCCAAGAGTTATTTCAAGGCCTGATAAACCATATGAAGGTAACTTATTAAAAACTATTGAAAGTATTGAAAAAACACTGCTTTGAATGGTGACATTTAAGTATATTCTAAATTTAATAATTTTTCAACAAGTATAATTTTTTCAACAGGTATTAACATATATTTACATGTGAAATCTTTCTCTGTGACTGGTGCTTCATCATTGGGATCACTTGGAAGCTTTTTGTGCTATAAATGGATTAGAAAAATGAAGCAAGTTGTAGTCTGTTTACCAGTTAACTAGAAAGTGAATAATTGCATCTACAAATAATTACAATGGTCATCAATTGCTCTACCTTTATGAGGATTTTTAATTTTAACTGTTCAGGAGATGGTAAAATCTCTTCATTGGCATCCAGTGGGTAACCAAGAAGCTTTTCTACAACAGAACAAGTTTGATATAAAGTAACCTAATGCAGGAAGTAATGGATAATACTTCCTGCATTAGCTTCAATGCACAGGAAACAATGGCTCCAAGTCAGGGCTGGCTGTGAGATCATTATCTTTCATCTCCAACCTCAATTTCAAGCCATTCTTCATGTTGATTGAAGCAAATTTTGGAAGTGTGAACTTTTAGATTGAAATTTCAATGTCCATTGTTTTAGACTTTCTCAAGGCAACTTACCACCAAACACATCAATAAACGTTCGTGCCATAACTCTCTGCTGTGTCAAATTGCAGTGGTTCTCAATTGACAATATTAATGGGTAGCTTCAATGTAAAAGAAATGGTAAAATGTAAAAGTAAAAATTGTGTGTTCATTTATTCATTCACATTGTTTTTTCAGCATATTATTGACAAGTAAACAACTTACTCTGACACAACAAAAGCATTGTCTCTGATGGCTTTGACAACATCAACAAACTTGATTTTGGATGTGAGAGTAAAACCATGATATATCACTGGTTGGTTATCTTGACCATCCCAGCAATCCACTAAAATACAAATTGAATCAACATTTGGCATTTGCAATCGATGGCATTTGTAATGGTGTACAATGAAAACCATTGATTGTGGAAATGATTGGGTATTAAAACCATAACATCCTGTATTCAAACATTTTCATCAGAATTGATTAAAGCAATAAAAAAGCAAAAGACTACTCCAGCCATGATGCAACAATCTAACAGCTTACATTCAATACACCGGCAGCCCATTCGTAAACATCTCACATATGCTTCTATTGATGATTCGCTGGAAAACTGATCACCGGTCAAGTATCTAGAGAAGTAAAAACCATTGGAAATTTCTCAGTGCCTTGATTCACCTACCAAACATGGACGTTTTGTTTTCACTCATAAAACAAAGAAAAAAGAAAAAATATTGTACGGAATGCAATGTACAATATTAAAGGTGCCGTCAAGTCCGTTCTGCACATGGGTGATATTTCAAATGTGGGGGACTCCATATATGTCAACAAACGTTAACGGAATAGATTTGGGAACAAAACAGCTTCTTATAACATGCTTAATAACTCACGCAAATCTGTGTGGGAGAAATGGGTGGCGGAAAGTGCGGTTTTCTGGAGGTAAGGGCCCCCAGAAAAGCTGGAGAAACAAGATCAGAGTGAGAGTAAGGGCCCTCACTGTTATGGACCTTGCTCTCATGTCCCGGCCGGGCTCCCCCGTTGGCAGAAGTTACTGAGAGAAACGAGATCAGGGTGAAGGTAAGGGCCATCACCGTTATGGACCTTGCTCTCCTTAGCCAGTGTGTGCTTCTCCGTGGGCGAAGTGTGGCCGATGGGACACCACTTACCGCCCCGTTTGTATTTATTTATTTTCAGTAGATGCTTTACATAAAATTCTCTATTCTTAAATCTATATACAATAGTATGGATACTTAAGTGATTATGTGCTTAATGCTTTTGCCTTAAGGGAGGTGGGCGGGAAAGCTTGTTTGCTTGCTGAACGCCAAGGGCAGAGTGACCAGAAATGAGATTGCGTGTTTCAGTATACTAGGAGAAGTTTCCGGCTGACAGATCGCGAGAATGATATTGCCAAGGTTTTACGTAAACACTTGACTAACCGGTAACATCTGACAGACCGTAAATTAAGTTTTGTCAGATGTTGCTTTTATTAATCCCAATTTATATATATATATAAATTGGCGTTTTTTAGGTGGAAAAGCTCAAGCGTGGAAAACAAATCCGCAATTTACTTCATGTTCAATGTTTATATAATGCAATGTAAACAAACGATGTAAACAGAAAGTATGTGGACATGCGCAGAACGGACTTGACGGCACCTTTAAAAAGCAACCTTGACAATTTAAGGATCATTTTAGAAAAATGTGCAAAGACCATCAAAACTTACGTGTTATGAGAAGATGCTATCCAATACTGGCTTAAAGGTTTTGTCATATCTTGGTAGACTTCAAGATGAGCCTCGTTTAGCACACAGTTCCCACGAGAAAATAAATAATCCACAAACTTTCAGATAAAAAATAGTACAGTAAAATAATTGTGTCAAACTCAAGTGAAACTCCATCAATCCCTCCCCTGTAAAACCACCTCAACACAGTATTAGCAAGGCCTGATGAATCCCTCTCAAACTCTATTCGATTGCCACAACGAACCTCTAACTGCAAAACAACTTACTTCTGACATTGTAAAGTATGGTTCAGGTGTTCTTTCATCTCCTAAACACTTTGTCATATAATCCTTAACTTTGTTTATGTCTTGAGCAATTGTTTCCTGCAAACAAGATGATATGCCAGTTGAAAGAGTTAAATGTAATGTACAAAACGAAACAAACACTGTTATTCAAAGCTAAAAAATACAAAAAGATATACGAAAAATAAAATACGTTAAAATACAATACGTTAAAATGCAATACGATAAAATACAATACAAAAGACACAAAATAAAATACAAGATACGAAAGATAAAAGCTAAGAAATACACCTTTTGTTCATCTAAGAGAAACTTCTGAAATTGCTCAACTGGTATATGGGTTCTGGAAGATACACGTCAAAGATAAACATTATCATAATAATATATAACCAACCATTACTGAGAACAAGCTGGAGACATCTATTATCTCATGACATGTTCCTGTACATAAATATTAGCTGTACCTGTCTGTTGTGAAACCATAAAAATTCTGTGCAATCTGAAATTTAGTAATAAATACATGCATATTTAGCACTAGCCTGCGTAAGCGGGCTAATTTAGCACGTGACCATACATTGGAAACCAATGTTAATGGGGAAGAGTTTAGGACACTCTTTTACTCCAAATTAGACTTTAGTTTCCTGTCCACTCCTTTCAGAGAATTGCACGCTGGCGGGCGGTTCATTACCATGATCCATTATAGTTAATATGAATGAACATATACCCTAAATCTTGTGTTCTGTCTTTCCTAACCAAATACTATCTATCTATTCAGTCATCTTTCTATTTAAAACGAAGAAAATATCTAATGACAGTCGAAGACATTGCCGAATTTCTGCGGTAATCAATGTGCGTCATCACACATTATCAACAATGTCATTTTGTATTTGGACGTTAACTTTCAGTTGATATATAATATAATCGCTTCAACGGTAGATTGTTTGGAAACAGTGGATTTTTGTTATTCTTGATTACAGAAGGGGCAAATAATGGAAACAAGAGCACAATAATGGACAAATCATGTGGCTAGTTCCCGGAGACGCGGGCGGTGGATGGGAAACCAAAGTCTTATTTGGAGTGGCCTTAAATGGGTAAAAAATTGTGAATGTGATGGTCTCTGGTAGGAAGGCATATTGAAGTCCCAGGAAGACATGGAAAGAAGTTAGTGACTTGAGCAGGAATGGTTTAAGCACTAGCAGACAAATTGCTTTGGATCATAAAGGCCTGGAAAGGTGCCATTGTGTAAAAACCAGCTAATCTATATGCAAGCATGGATAATAGCAGTAAAATGCTGCTGCTGATAATGATGATAAAAAACCCAGTTACTGGTAACAAACAAAATGATAAATGGTTTGTAATAGGTCAATAAGAGCCGCCACTTACTTCACGTTGACTCATAATCAGGTCATAGAGATAACGAAAACCTTCAAAATTAATATGGCCAATTTTTTTAACATCTATTTCCTGAAAAGACAATTAAACATATAATACTATTAATGGTAATTAAACATCCCTTTATCTTTCAAAGGCTAAATGGGTTAACCAGTAATCTAATTACACTCTTTTATATAAATTTATATCAATAAGAACATAGGTTACCTGAAACAATTCTCTGACACGTGCATTGTTTATCTTGATGTTGGCCTTTTGTAAAAATTGCTTCAAGTCTTTCATTGATATTCTTACAAAGAAAACCATCACAATTAGTTAATCCAAAAAAATAGAGGATAATCTTCTCTTCCACAAGATAGGGGCAAATGACAAGTGTATCAGGGCTTATAATGAGAGTGCTAATTGCCAAAATTGTCAAAACGCATCCCACAGTCCTAGATCCCAAGCATTCTGTGACCCCTCCCACCAGCAATCATCTTCTGGACGATCTTTTTATTAGTATTAAGGTTAGTATTAGAAAACCATTAGGCAGGGGGGTTAGAAAACTAACCCATTAAGGGGTTAGGGTTAGTATCTAAGTTGTTTTGGGGTTAGCAGTTCTATGATGTATTTCATCATACAGGCATTGTACGATAGCAGTACAATCTCTAACTTCGTCCCACCTCTCGCGGATACTAAAAAAGATCGTCCAGAAGACGAATGCTTGCGAGAGGCCTATTGAGGACATACAAAATATTTGGGAAATTTTTGAGCATGTAAAAGAATTTTAAAAATGTAAAAAATGTTTAAAAAATTAATAGAAAAATATATTAAAAAAATTAAACATATTTACTCTTTCCTGTTTCCGGGTGTTAAGGCATTCCACTCTTTCAACAGCCATCTTTATATACAAAAAAGATCAAACTGTTTGGGAACTTAATTTAGAACTTCATGGTCTCAGATATAATGTATTCTTTTAAAGGTAATAAGAATTATTTTAAAGATACTTTTCTCTAACAGTGGCAAAGTATGTTTTTAACATAGATTTTTCATATTCTTTAATTAGTTTCAAACAAATACACTGCCAGTGGAAAGACCTCAATGGCTTGTGTCATATGCATAATTATACATATAAACAATTTGCTACGACTTCACATGAAGGTCAACCACTCTAAGCTCTCTTGAGTACAGAGTTATGAGACTAATTAACTAAATAAATAAATAACTGACAGAATAACTATATGATGTTTCAATGGCAGTCATCTTCAGAGTCAGAATGTTGTTGGTGACTGACATTTCGATAGTCTTAGCGGTTGGTCACTTGACTCTTAAGATGACTACCATTGAGGCCGTAGATACATCAGTCTTCTCAAGACTACAACAGCTGGTTGTTACATTACTCATGGGCATAGAAATTGGCTATCGTGTAAGAATAGCCTGCGTGCAGGCAGGCTATGCTCTGCACGCATCTGCACGCAGGCTATGCTCTGCACGCAGGCTATGTAAGACTGGCTAATGCAAGTATGCAAAATGGCTGTTAATAAATAAATCCGATAGAACTCAACATAACAGTTAATTAATTAATTAAATTAATTAATAAAATTATTAAATTAATAAAATCAATTAATTAATTTAATTAATAACAGCCATGTTGTATTTTGGTGCTTTACTGTAAAAGTCTTCCTGTTTACAATTATGATCAGACATAACATTTATATAGACTTTTTCATGGTCTATTAATATAATATACTGTACAAATAATTAACAGAGATATCTGGAAATGTGATTACATACAAGTTTCCAAATGATGTACAGGTAAAAGCAGCACATATATGCAATATTAATGAACCGATAAACATAATTTCATTGATAATGCACACACACACACACCTGTATATTAAACTGGGTTGTGCGAAATATGGATTTTCATACATCAAGAAAATCAATCCCTTAACCCAATATTCACGTTCTTTGTGGTTTTGAGCTGAAAATATCAGTTGAAACAGATGAGTTAGTGAAATGGCAGATCAAAATAACAGTGTAGACTAATTGAAAGTCTTTCAAAGTGCAAAACCCTCAGCTGAGACCAGACTATTAGTACCTGCTAGACCCAAACAAACAATCGACAATAAATATACAGCTAATACAATATTGACAGTGTCTTTTAAAACTCACCAACGCAACTCAAGGTCTTCAGTTTAAACTCTATTCCATAAAATATCACGAGGCAACAATTGGGATCCAGCCGTCGTAAGTAATCCGGACTCCTTTCGAAATCTCTACTACTTATACCACGTCGTACCTCCTTTATTTCGCGAATATCGACTACAAAAGATCAATAATGACTGATTGAACATGGTGTGCTCTAGTGGAAACGGTTAAATGCAAAGGAAAAAACAACATACACGTGAATTGATTGGTATTATATGAATGAATGAACGAGGCTAAAATATAGAAGCGCGATAGTTTGCAGATAGTACTTTACCGACTCCTTCCTCACGTCCAGGGTAGCGCCACCAGGCTATCTGAAATTCATCAAGTTTTAGAAGGAAAATTCTTGTTTCTGGTCGTTTATTCGATGCATAAAACCTAGTCATAGTTGTCCCTTCTTTCAGAGAAGTTACAATTGTTCCTATCTCGGCGTTTTCAGGTGTCGGCACGGCCATGTCTGGCGAAGTCGACGACAATGAATTAAGTTCTTTGTCTAAGAAAATCACAAGAAGCAATGCAACGATGATACACTTCTTAGCTGCAATCCTATCCAAAACCCGCTCATGTTCAATTGGTGTTGTATTCAGGTTTTCCTCGATAGCTTGATCATGAAATGCTGTCCGTTAAAGTCCTTAGAGAGGGTCTCTTCCGGAACTGCGGAAGACGAAGCTGTTTTTCACGTGACAGGAAACTGAGTAGTCAGCAGATAACATTTTATCTGTGGATAAAAACGCCTCGTTTTACGTCGCATTTAGTCAATTAAATTCATGCAATTCAATGCTAACGTATAAAACAAATTGAATTTACATGATCCACCGTTAAACCTGTAATGTCAAACCAAAATAATTCCGCGAAATAGATCATTTAGGGACCGCTTTACATTGGCGAGTTTCTGAAATTTGGGAAAGCACACGCCGACATATGGTCACAATACATAGAATCCAATATCTCTTAATTTGATATGGTAATCAATTTAAACCTCAGCTGATAATGTCGACTTTTCACTTTTAATGCACCGTGGTTGCATAGATAAAATAAATGAAAAAAAAAAGCATTAGTCCAAGCTCTGAAATTGAAAATCTTCATGTATAATCGCTTCCTTAATCGGTGTTTCCTCTTTACTAAACCGAAATTCTCTTTTTTTTTATCAAACTTCCTTGTAAAACTTATTTCAAAAATTAGATTTAAAGAAAACATAACGTTATAAATTACAATTTTAGGACGATTTTTAATATAGCTTATCCTATTCAATGATACTAATACCATTGAATCCTCACTATCCCATACATTTTAAATCTCGCTTTAAATTACATTTTAAATTATTTATTCGTTCCTGTACATTATTTTTTAATAGAAACCTAGAAAATATATTTTAATAATGACTAGCCAGCCGTGCGAAAATGGAACATCAAATGACGAATAATCTAGAAATTCCTTTCACAATCTGAACATGAAATATCAATCTTTTCGTTAAGCCATCGAAAGATTCGAAAGCTGAAGCCCAGCTTGCGCTTTAACATAATTTCGAGCACAAAACAGACCTCAACTGCTCAAGTCCTTCCGGGTTGGAATGAAAGTTGGGAATAAAACTGCGACATTATTCGTTCCGTTTCTCAATTAGAATACCAGTTTTATGTTGCAATTTTGCAACTGCTGTGCTCTATGTTTCTAAAACTCGAAACTAGTTTCGTCCCATTAATCCTAACGATAATCGAATGTGAAAATTGTTCTGTATGATATGTTTGTCGTTGCCATGGAGAACAAACATGAGGAACTAGAGAGATTATAGTTAATCTGAGTTAATATATTATTCAAGCGCGCTCGAATGACCTTTAATATGACCATTGATGACTCTATACTATTAAAAACTTTGCGGAAGGTTTCTACACTCAAAATTATCCTACCCGGCACCCGCCGTCTCTCAGTACAATCCCAATGACGAAGGAGCGAGGTCTGTGCGAAAAGACCAACGGCAGGATCATTTTACTGTAAAGACGGACCAAACGAGATTAATAATGTTGTTATTGAGTGGTTCTTGAGCACATTTCCTCAATTTTTTCACCTTTTTTTAAAGCTTTTCAGTTGTTAATGACCGGACTTTACCGGTTTGTTTGTAAAGACAGCTCAGGAAACCAATCAGATTGCAGAAAAGCTGCTATTGAACAATTTTAATGGTCTGTTATTTAGTAATTGGCAAATAGAGTTTATAATTTCTATATGTACAGAAATGAATGGAGAAATATAAAATGAAATGAAATACAGTAAATTAATGGGTGAAGTTTCATATAAATCCCGAAATGACGCCACATAGACTATTGGGAGTAAAATTCGAAATTAAAATCAGCTGTTATTTCTAAAATAAAGCATTATCGTATAAGGTTTAGCCTGCGAACGCAGCCGCCTTTTTTCGCAGGCTATATAAGGTTAGGCTAAGGTCTAACCTCAAAGTATTTTCAATTTTTAAAAAAAATTTCATCAGCAGTATTGCATTTCTATTTCTAAAAGACGTAAAACTCTAGCAATCGATCTAGCCCAAGCTGTAAGTATGCTCACTCACTGGTCACTCTCCCAAACCAACCAACCAACCACCCCTCCCTACACACATATTTCCCCACACAAGCATTTTCATCGTTTCACGGTTCGCTGTTTATACATGACCATATGAATCTATAAATATCAGGAAATCTTTACTTGTTTCTACTTTAGTCAAAGAGGAAAGACGACAGACTTCTAGTATGATTTATCAACTCTATTTGACATGATCTTGAAGTACATTCAAGATAAACTGGTGTCGTTTGTATCAGGCAGGATGGGACAAGAAATTATATCATTCTGAAAACGTAATTTAATTGAAAGTTGCGGAAATATTTGGTAAAGGGAAATACGCAGAAATTACAGGCCAACGGCGACATAGTTCCAGAGACCGTCTACATTATTACTCAAAAGATACACGTCTTGTTTTGAGAGCGATAACATGCAACGGAAGGAGTCGCCGGGTATTGTAAAGTTGGCTGTCGAACCTCCAAAGCTAAAGGGAGAGTTCATCATGCCATCATTTCTGAGTTTCGATCAGGTAGACTGCTATGTCATAATACCTACGTACGATAATTCTATTTTACCATACTGTGTCTTTCTCGAGGGTAATCGAAGTGTTGTATCTCTAATAGAAACGAAAGCTACAAGATATCGTGGACGAATTGTGCAAAGGGTAAGTCGCAATTTTAGTCAGCGCTATATCGTTTTTATTTTACATGGCTAGTGATCCCTATGGTTTGATTTAGATTGTTCAAAAGATGTTAGTTGAAAGCACACCAGCTTGACGAAATCATCGTGCTGCTGTTGTGATGATGCGACCCGCCGGTCGTTGTAAACAGATCAATTCATTTTTTGACACATTTCATGTCTAATTTAGTTTGCAACAATTTCGAATTGAATTGTTACATATTGTATACATTTATTGTAGCAATTACAATTCGCTGTTCTATTATCGTAGAATAATCAGCGACTTTAATTTAGAGGTATTTTGCTCAACAATTATTATATCATCATACAGATTTGTTTTAGCATTCTGTCATTTCTGTGTTTCCTGCTTTTTCCCCAGCGTCCCCTTCCGGGGGTGGGGTAAGGCAGTTGTTTGCCTTAACCCCAGCCTCATAGTTAAACAGAGATCAACTATCATTGCACACAAGCAACAATTCATCTGTGGGAATTTAACATATATGTAATCTATGGATTCTCCTGAGAAAAATTGTAATATATCTTGTCAGACGAAAAATTTCATCTTCATAGACATAGACGGAAGTGATGTCATAGCGGGCATCTGTAAAGTTTTCATGTACTGTAGACAGATACCTGCTATGACATCACTTCCGTCAACTTCAACAGCAGAAAAGTCTATGAAGATGAAATTTTCAGCTGACAAGATATATTACAATTTTTCTCAGAAGAATCCATAGATTACATATACAGACGTTACACAACCTTTACAGAATATAGTAAGCTTACTGCTATTTTTATTTTAATATTATTTGCTAGGTGGAACATTCCCAACCCAGAGAATTATTCTTTACAGGACTCTGATACAAATCTTTTTATTAGTGAAAAGGTTAGTAACAAGAAATTGATAACTTCCTACTGTATTCAATCTTAAAAGTAATTACGGTATTTTAATTACAATAGTAACTATAATCTATTATTATTTTTTCTCAATAAAAGAATCGGCATGGGATTTCAAATGGTTCAGTTTTAAAGCTAGGAATTGCACCAGTAAGTTTATCTTGTACATTGTAGTCTCTAACGTTGATTTGACAGGCTACAGTAATTGCAAAGTTAAATACATAATTTCCATTGTGCATGTATAAAAATCTTTCAGAGCAAACTAGCTCGTGAACTCTACGAGGATATCAAGTCTGGTAACAGCGAAACAAGCAAGCAAGCGCTGTTAAGATTAGCTACGGTTTCTGAGGTAACAGAAAACTCTTATTTCTTTTAATGAATGCATGTACAATTTAGTAAAGTTAAATACTTACTGTAGCAACCAATCAAGATAAAGTGGAGGCACCACTTCTCATAGGGCATAGAGTATGTACCTCATATTAGTCGACAACAATGGAATATGGCTTCTTCTGACCAAAAACCAATCATAAGCAGCCACTCTTAAGCAAAAATGCTAAGCCATTTTAAGGTTGTCTACTAAGGATGGGAGCTAATTTTGCCATGTATATTACATATTTGAGGATAGCAAAAAGTTATATTTGTTGGTGCTTATAGTGTAATTTTTCATCATTGAATTATTTTAAATACATGATTTTAACATGAACTTGTCACACAAATCTTATTATTTATTGTTAAGGATCCTACTTTTGCAGAGGAGTTCATTGTCTTGGATGGTCTTCGAAACCTACTTTACATGGTTGAAGGAGGAACAGAGTATGTAAAGTAGACTGGACTGTGTCATCATCATCATTTATTTGTAGTCGATCAATGAAGGATAAGGTTACTCTATTTATCCGAGCCAGAGGCTCATGTTTTAAGCACTCAACTATTAAGTTTATCACTCTTAGGTGAACGGAAAACCCAACTAATAGCGATTCCGAGGGCCTATGATTTAAGGTCGTTTTCCAAGAAGACCCGAAAGTCTTACCATTTGCTGGTGTTGTTGCAAACACAGCACTTTCTCCTCAATTATTTTTAAGACTTACTTTGTGGTCCGACCCAGGATTTGAACCTGTCTCTCCCAGCTCTATAGACATGTGTGGTAAACATGACGTGTGTATACAAATCATAAACAGTACTACTTCCTCATTTGTTCTTTCTTTCTTAGGTCTAGTGAGCTACGTGCCCATGTCTTAACAGCATTTCAAGAACTTATGGAACATGGAATAGTGACTTGGGATCTCATTAACAATGCATTTGTGAAAAAGGTAGTTTTCACAAAACAATTTTGTTGGATCTGAATAAACACAAACTGCTATGCATATTTGTACTTGTGTATACCATCAGTGTCTTTGATACTTCCTAATAATATACCTACCTGTATAGTAACAGTCTTTACCTAACATATTTAAATCAAGCTTATACAAATTATTTAATGTTTTGATAACCAAAATTTATCACACATTAGCCCTCGCAATGACAATTGGTCACTGTGGTATAATATTACAAAATACCAAGCACTGTCAAGTTATATTTTTGCTTTATAGTTGTGTAGTTTTGTTAGTACAACAGCATTGACAGATCCAACTGTCTTAAAACGATCTCTATCAATATTGGAAACAATTATCCAGAACAGGTACTGTGTTATAATTAAATTTGAATGTACGGTATACATGGTTGAATATTGTAATACTACAACCATGTTAACATAAATGATGTTGAAATTGTGCTTTTTTCTCTCAGCTCCAATTTTTATACAGTCGTTATCAAAGATGTAACAATTGACTGTTTAATACACCATCTTCATAAGTAAGTCTAATAATACAGTACTCATTTTACTGTAAGTACTTATTGGTGTGATTGTTAGGTACAAGGCTTAGAAAACAATGGATATTCCCAATATTGTGAACATTTTTAATCAACATTCCGACTATCTTGCAGAGGTAACTGTAACTACTACAAGGCTTATCAAGTATTTTATCATTACTCTGCTTGTTAATATTAATATTTCAGTGTCAGTGCAGATGTGAAGCTCAACACAATTGCTCTAATTAACGCAATGATTATGAAAACTCCGCCAGATCGAAGAAAGGTAAGAGCTTTAGATAGATACGGATGGTTGAATCCAAAATAGTGCAAAGCACTAACCAACCTATGGCCCTACTAGTAATTAAACTATTAAAGTATATGAAAATATTAATATACAATGTAATGAAATTATAGCTAAAATACTTATAACAACATGCTATTTAATATTGAACTGAAATCAATACGGCAATAAAATGCTTGTTCTAAAAATGTCTCATAGACATCCGAGGAATGACATTGAGTGTGTTTGGTTTAATAACCAATTCTCTTTAGAATCTTGCAAGTGAGATACTTTCTGTTGGTGTAAGAAATGTTTTATTAACAGTAAGTATGTTTAATGTCAGCTACCCTAAAGAATGGAATTAACTGGGTGGGAAACAGGTAAGATGACTATTGTTATCACTCTTGTTTTTTAGAATATCATTCGTAATCCAAAAGGGATGTCAGATGACATGGCCCATCAGCTATACATTTACCAAGCGTTAACATTTAATTTTCTGCAAGGCAGAACGAATACACCTATGAGAGCTGACGACCAGGTTAGGAATTACAAGATTTCTTTATCAGTAAATGGACTATTTGGTAATCTTGTTTTTTTCAGTAAATACCCTTCGTTTGGTGGAAATACATCTAAACATGCAAGGTTTTATCATTAATTAGGTGTCAAAAGAAAAAATCGAAAATCTAAGAAAGGCAATCTTTGAATCAAACATTATACACATTGATGTGCAACTTAGAACATCCAAAGATTATCGAAAACTTGGATTTGAGGTATGTCTACGAAAAAATAGGTACGCAACGCGTACATCAGTGTCTGCTGACATTTGAGTTACAGAAAAATGTGAGATAAGTTCATTGGCTTGTGTCCATTCTTTGTGAGTATGTCTGAGGCTATAAGAACGGGTGCTGAACTAGAAGATAGTTTCGCGCTAAGTTGTCACGATATACTGCGGAATGGGGGGGAAATATTTTAAACATATTTGAAAATTATAAGTTTATTCAAATCATATAGGTTGTAGCTAGCTAGCAATGTCTGAAATCGTAGTTCTTTCACTGTTATATCTACAAAAGTTTAGCGAAGGTGTTGAGTTAGTGTTTGAGTTAATTGAGGCGTTTGTTCAGGATATAATATGACAAATATGTGTGACAGTAAACATTATTCGTACTATTTCGATATAAATTATTTCGGCTAAAATATTAAGCGACATCAGCAGACACAAAAACGATCTCTGTTGGTAAACAAATATTTCAAAAAGCTAAAATACAGTGGCAAAGAATCCTCAAAACTAACAATGTGAAACATTAAGTTTTAACGTCATTAATGCATGTCTAATTACTTTCTACCTTTATGAATTTTTTAACTTTTCTTAGTACCCTTTAAAACTCGTGGAAAATTTTAAAGAAACGCCTCCAGGACTTCTACCTCTGGATTGTATGACCTATTTTAACAAGCAATATCCGGATGCTTATATCAAAGTAAGTGTACTTGTAAAAATGTAGTAAAGTAGTTTCTCCCCGAATTCTTGTTTCGTCGTCTCGTAAACTGTGCTTCGATCTCGCAATTATTGTTTGTTTTCCGTGGATAAAAAATAAATTTCCCAGATCTTACAGCGTCCCAAGAACTAGAAGTCTAGAATAATAAACTCTTCCACGACTCGCAGGTCACTTCTTCACCAGCCATTCCGTTGTTTTCCTGTAAACCGAAGAGCCTTCCCATTTTAAATACTCCCGCATGGACTAAAAACGTCTTCAATTGCCTTCAGGTTGTTCTGGAAAACATGGGAAGACGAGATGGCCATGAATGTCCGTTTGGTAAATCCAGTATCGCATTAGTTAAGTTTTTGTGTAAGCTACTCAAGATCAGTGAAGTACGTAAGTGATTGACCAATAAACATTTCAGTAAAAGTAGTATAGCGCGCGCCATTTCTCACGCCGAGTTAACATTCCCGCAGCGCGGCTTCTTCGCTGTGGCATGGGTACGAGCTGTCGCGCGTCGCCATAAAATTCGCGACGATATTTTTCAACAAATACTTTTTACTGTAACGAAGTAAAAATTTTGTGAAATAATTACTTTTTAACTTCGTTACTTTTTGTTTTATCGGCAAAGTAAAATGAAATTCGGAACGCGGAGTCGCGAAATATTCGGTCCACTCTATCCATCCGCTTGAGAAAAGTAAAAGTATGGCAAAAATATATTCCAGAAAAGTACTTCTGAAACAAACTATATATCGAACCACTAACCAACATGACAAATGATAATCTGGTACTGTACTTTAATCTGGGCGCTGTTTGGCGACGCCAACTCAACAGTTGACAATCACGCGTGCACATGCAAAACCAACTTCACGCGATTTTTCCGCTGTAGATCCTTAAGTAAGATTTTCAGGCCATACTTTTACTTTAGCAAGATTTTCAGGCCATACTTTTACTGTTACTTAAGTATAAACTGAGGAGTTACTTTTTACTTTTACTACTTAAGTACAAAATATCAGTACTTTGCTGAACACTGTGTGTATGTATCCCATAGATCTTGACTCTAATCCTAAATCTAAACTTACATCGCTAATCTCTAGGTTCTTCTTCCTGTGATACAGCTTTAGTTGGACACAGACGCCATATATCTTTTCCTAATCAGTCGATAATTGTCTTTCTTACTTCGTTTTCAGCCGACGAAACATCTTCAGAATATTATCCAATATTCTTTACGACGGATAATCCTTTCCAAGAGTTCTTCGTTATTTGTATCCAATTAGTTACGAAAACATGGCGAGAGATGAGGGCGAAAAATGACGATTTTACACGCGTAAGCCACCAGATTACGTGTTTTTAACCATTTGTGCATGTGTTCTCTAGCGTTTTTTGGGTGTGTGACATTATGGGTGTGCCTGGCTAACCCCCAGGGGCCATGTACCATGGCAACATAGGCCAGTCCAAGTCTCACATGTCTTGTGCGGGGGCGGGCGGCTACCTCCCATCTATACCATGCCCTCCTTCCATAAATCGCCATTTCACTTAACTGATGTTTCCCTCAACTTTCATTTAATGTGGCTTTCTCAATATGTCAGTCTCCCATTTCAACAATGTCTTTGCTTGTATTCTTTCTACACAGGTGATGAGTGTGGTCGACAAACAAATACAGGAAGCCCTCAAAGAGAAACAACCAACTTTCGACCTCTTCAAAGTAATACTCTTTTAAAATTTCCATATTTAGGTCCATCTTCACGCCAATATTTCTTACTATGATTGTTGATGTATCTCCAATTATAAAATCGATGTATGCTACGCAGGCTGTGATTGGTCAATACCCGTGTTTAGATCAAGCCATCTGCTGAAGTAATCAGTTGTCGAAGGTTTTTCCATAAAATATAGAACACAAACTCGGAATTAGCGCGTGGCAGCCATATTGGAATGGTCACTCCAACATGGCCGCCGCAATTTGTGTTCTAAATTACGGGAAAACCTTCGACAACTGATTCATTTTAGCATCTTGAAAGATCAGTCACCTACAGTAAAAATATATATAACGTGGTCCATTCAAGATGGCCGCCGTGAAATATTCCCGAATTTCCCGGTCGCATGAGCATCCAAACAATAGTTGCTCGATCCAGTCTTTATTTAGCGATCAGTGATCCCCGCCGCCATCCCTGTCAATCTCTCACCCAGGACATTAATGATTCTTCACCATAAATCGCAGATTCGCAGGCCGGGATGGTCCGCAAGAATCGATTATCGGAGGGCCCGTAAATTAGTTCTGACTAAATATGACGATGAAATTGAAATATATGTCAGTAATATCGCTGTTAAGGTGATACTGGAGGCTAAAGTCAACTCTTCCGATCTTACCAGTTTTTGGGTCCACTTTCGCTACTTGTATCTGTTGACAGTTAGTAAAAGGGTCAAATTACGGAAAGTTCATCATATACAATTGCTTCGTTCTATTTTAAAACCCCATTTAATTTGATAACAATCAACAACTACACAAAATATAAACCTTCGACATTATCTTTAAAGAGATTTTAGAGCAACCTGGTTTGTATTTCTGCCTTTAAATGCGGTTTCAAAAGTGGACGGGTATTCTATAATTGCTCCGATTGAGATATTTTGAGATAGTTATTGCCATTTGATATGCACTTTTTTCAAATCTATGACACAGCAGGGGCCACACTGGGGGCCCTTAGTTCTCGACCTAACCGTACATAATGAGCGTTACACTGATTGTACTAGCATGGACTGGTCCTGCATGGTTGTCCCTGTCGTGTATAATCTGCTTCAAAGTCGTCAAAATAGAAATGTGTTCTATCAGAGAGAGAAGTCTCCGAATCAAAACAAAAAACATCGAACCTAAGATTGTTGTTTTGCGTAAGCAGTGTAGAAACACGAAAATAGAATACAGTAAACACCCGCTATGAAGAACCTTCCACCCATAAGAACCTCAGGCTGAAATTAGGGATTTTGTGCCCCTCTCAATAAGAACTTGTTTGAGCCTGATATTTGAAATAGGTTCTTATGTCACAAAATAAATTTATAATTCCACTGTAGCAAAGTCCTAAAATATTTTAGATATAATCTACACTGTGGAAGTGGGAACACCAACAGCATGTCAGTCATGTAACAGTGCACTGCTATGAGCTGTAGCAGTGATAGAACTGTTCAGTGTTAAGGAAGATGTACTTTAATGTTGTTATATACTAGTCTTATACTCTTATCATCTACAAAGAAAAATGAAAGTACTGCCTAGTTAATTTCATCCATATTGTCTCATTGACATAAGTGTTTATCAGTAACTGAATTGTGGCTTTATGGTTTATTGAGTTGTCTTTCTCCAGTTTTTTGCATGGTAAAATAATTACAAACTAATTTATAAGAACCTAACACCCTGATTTTTTGTTAGATATCAAATATATAAGAACCTATCCCAGGCTGGTTTGGAAAAATGTAGGTTCTTCATAGCGGGTGTTTACTGTATTCTAAATTTTGGCAGAACACCATCCTTTCAGAGGTTATGATAAGTTGAAACACGAAACCAACAGAAAACAAATATTTGTTTTGCGTTTCCTCGTCTCAAGATGGCTTAAAACTTCACTTAAAACATGTCCCTTTTTCTTTTGTTTTAGCAATATCTAAACAACTTAAAAGTTGATAAGATTATTGTAATGATTCAAGATAGTGGCTCTGGTATCGATTTGAATGCAAAGCCAGTTGCGTAAGTATAATATTGCGTAAGTATAATATTGCGTAAGAAATATACACATTCGTCAAAATAATCATAATCCTGCCTTAATATAAAGTGTATCCTTTCAATCAAGACAAGGTAAAAATAAGATATAATGATCCGTTGAAAGCTTATTCGCATCAGAAAAAAGTCTCTCCAATATTCCGTATCTGCGCAGAAGGCTTGATTTGTGAAACGAGACAGTTCCTGTACGTTCTCGTTTTGTCTGCATTGATGACAAGGAGCATTACAAGTTTACACAAGGATTGCAACGCATTTATATAATCATTAGTTTATTAGATTTATCACTCTCTTTTAGGTGAACGGAATACCCAACAGACTAGAAGCCTAATTGATAGGGGGTTCCGAGGGCCTACGATTTAAGGTCGTTATCCGAGAAGACCTGAAAGTCTTACCATTTGCTGATATTGTTGCAAAGGCAGCACTTTCTCCTCAATTATTTTTAAGACCCCCAGTGGTCCGACCCAGGATTTGAACCTGTGCCTCCCAGCTCATAGACATGTGTGATAACCACTAGACCACAACAGCTGGTCTCTGACCATGGTATTACCAAAATTACAGCTGGTATTACCATGCATGGTGTTTAATGTTTTTGCACGAGACGTTGTCCAGTGTAATCTCGAACTGGATTTTGCACTGCATAAACACTTTAACTTATTGTTTAGTTTTAACTTTTATGAGGGCCACTAGTTTGTCAGTGTCTGCCTGGGTTCATCAGTTTCCACAGTTTTACCATAATTATATAATCTACACCTTCCATTGTTTTGCTTTCAGGCACTTACGTCAAAAAATTACACCGAGTTTAGTGGAGCTTGTGAAGAATCAGGTACGCCGCTCGATCAGGAGGTTGGTGACGATGATCACTTCAGGGGCGCCGGAGCCTGGGGCCTTTGCTTACGTCATCAATGAGAACAATCATAGGGGCTTTGAGGGACACGCTGGGGCAGCTGTTTGGTACCATTACAATATCTTATACTTTGTTTTGAATTTATTTTATCACTAAGTTAAAATTTATACTGCCAAAATTTGGAAAGCAAAAACATCTAAATTTAACATCTTAATTTCGCTGGTCGTCGTGGTCGACGATTTACGAAGTACAGGTTGTGTAATTTGGTTACACAGAGGCACGCAACTGACGCAAGCATTTTCTATTTCTTAAATATTAAAATATATTATTATATAATGTTACATATATCCACTTAGCATCAATTATTAAATATTGTTATTGACAAACGTTTACTGTGAGTCCATAGATATTAAATATTAAAAAAGACAGTTAGACGGCTTCTCCTACTACTTGTTTACCAAGTAAGGTGAAAGTGCCCTTTTTCGAGATTCTGCCCCCAGTTATTAAGGAAGTTAAGCAGTCATTCCCTTTCAAACATTTCTGCTCATATACCGTCACATGCATTGATATTTATAACCAAACCAAATATATTTGTAACCATTATTATATTTATGGTTCGTCTATTGCCACTATTTTGAGGACATACTCCTTCTCTCTTCAGAGATTGCAACTCTTAACCGAAGGAACAACGTTTGTCAAACAAACGAAAAAAACTAAATCAAAAGGTTAGTTCTTGGACTTTGTGATACACCATTTTGATAATTACGTCAATATTCATGACAACGAGGCTACATGACCAACGAAATACACTGATCTCGAAAGAAGACTGGTGGATCGAGCAACTATTGCTCAGAAAATGAAGCCAGAAGTCCGCCATTACTAAGGAACCAACTGAGGATCCTATGAGGTTTTTTGTTGGATTATGTGCTCTTACCATCAACAAAATAAAATAATTTTACTATGAAGAGGACCAGAAGATATTTTTCAAATTACTAGGTAAAACGATTCATAGCCTACCTACAGATTTACTGCGACTTTGGTCCCTTAGTAATGGCCGGTGTTGGCTCAATTATCCAGTGAGAGAAGCCTATTAGTGTGAGACGTCAAATTAGGTTCAAATTTTATGTATTTAATGTTAACAAAGAAACTATATTGGCCAGACACTAAACCTATTTCGCAAGCGTCAGTTTGCTTTGCTTGCAAACTCGGAGTTTCTAATGATCTCTCGTCAATTCACATTATGCAAATATGCAAGCTTCAAAATCAGCTCATCAGATACAATAGAAAGCTCAATCAGTCCTATGAACCAGCCACCAGGTAATCCTGCTCCATATTAATTTGATATTGCTTTTCTAGATAGTAAATATTGGTATTGTAGACTATCGCAGAACCGCAGGTTTTTGCATTATGGAAACTGTGAAGAAGGGATGGTTCCATCTGTCGACGCATTGCCTAACAAATGTAAGTCCCTGAATGCAGTTTCATGTCATGCATAAATCATTCATTACACTCCAGCTTGCTTCGTTTTTTTTTACAGTCGCTTTGGCCGACGTTCAGGAGTTAAAGACTGGTACCGATTCCCCGCATACGCAGGAATTAGGAAAACAAATGAAGAAGGTGATTGGTTCGTAAGATGACACGTGACTAGCAATGTCCATCGAAGTAACGAACTTCTTTTTTTTAGTTTTCTGTACAGTGGGCGTTTTCGCTTATATTGAAAGATAAAGACCCATTAAACTTCGTGGCTCCAAACAAGGAGACAGTTAGTATTGCCACGTGAAACTTTTTAACATTTAATTTTAATAACTTTTAATAACCTTTTTTTTTAATAACTTTTTTTAATAATTTTTTTTAATATTTTTTTTAATAATTTTTTTTAATAATTTTTTTTTCTTTAACTTTTTTTTTGCCCATTTTTTTTTACTTAATATCAATGGTGAAACTCGAATATGGTGGCAACGATAGTTTCTTATGATAGTTTCAATGATAGGCTTTTTAAATTTTGGCTTTTTATAATTTGCAAATAACCATTATTATTATTTTTAATATAGTTTGACCTTTGGGTGGATGGTTTAAGCGTTCTACTCGGAAAAACGGTAAATGCAATTACTAGATCTGCGGTTTAAAACTAGAGTTGTGCTGCGTAGGCAGTTTATTCAGAAGGTATAGGAAAAGAAAGAAACAGATTGAGAAATCAGAGTGAGATATCATGCAATTATATTACAATTGAGATATCATGCATTATCATGCATTTGTGAACAAATCAGAAATATACAAATCAGAGTGAGATATCATGCAGGATAGATAGATAGATAGATAGATAGATATAGATAGATAGATAGATAGATAGATAGATAGATAGATAGATAGATAGATAGATAGATAGATAGATAGATAGATAGATAGATATAGATAGAGATAGATATAGAGATAGATAGATAGAGATAGATATAGAGATATATAGATATAGATATAGATATAGATATAGATATAGATATAGATAGATATAGATAGAGATATATATAGATATATATAGATATATATAGATATAGATAGATAGATAGATATAGATATAGATATAGATAGATAGATAGATAGATAGATAGATAGATAGATAGATAGATAGATATAGATATAGATATAGATATAGATAGATAGATATAGATAGATATAGATGGTTAGATAGATAGATAGATAGGCAAGGCAAGGCAAGATGTGCAGTGTGAGGTTGATCGTCCAGGTTGTTGTAGTCTTGAGAAAGACTATTGTTGGTAACGGACGAAACGACGGCCTCAGCGGCGGTCATCTTCAGATCTAATGATACTCCTAGGTTCAAACCATTTACTTTAAGATAAGATAGATAGATTTGAACCTAAGAGTATCAGTAGAAGTTTTGGAATTGAGAAAGACCATTATTGTTGGGACAGAGAAAGACTGTTTTGGGTTGTGATCAACATTTCGACAGCCCTTTTCAAAGCGTCCCTTCGTTTCAACATCATTCCGCTTTTTATTTAGATGCAGTCTCAAGCTTGGACGGACGATTTAAACAATTTGGTTGAGATGGAAATGAAATTACGCCTTCTTGATTTAGAGAACGTTGACATTCCCGTAGACTATCCAACAATTCCGCCTGAACCACCCGGCTATCAATTCAGATACAATTTCAACTGATTGGCTGGCATGTACACGTCTGTATATCAAGCACAATTTAAATTGAAGATTTGCTTTAAACTAGTAAAGATGGACGATGGAAACGCGAAAATGTAGACCCAAACCATTTTTGCCGCCAAGCTCAAGGCGCTGGGAAATGAGAACACGAATTATGCTGGCATGGTCTGTAATAACTTGCGGGAGTTTATCACTTGGAATATTATTTTTTTATGTTTCACAACTCGATAACGAAAAAGTTTAAAGTTTATTATTGGTTCAAACTCCAAGAGGGGATATTATTTAAGTGAAATTGTACCCAAAAAATAAATTACTTTAATAAAAGGTCTTTAAGTATAATGTTTAGAAATGTTAAGTTTTACGGTGTCTGCTTTTGTACTCGAAAAATAACGTTTTCATTCTCGTATTTCATGCTTCTGAAAGCCGCCATTTTGAGTATGCTCGAGTTTTATGTACAGCGGTGGTATTTTGACGTCATTTTTATTGTCTTATTTGGAAGAGCTTTTAAAATGATAAAGTAACTTCTTTTAAAGATTTTCGTTTCTTCGCTTTCTTTTTGAGATATATCAGTTTGTTTGATAAGCAAATGTCCGGAATTTACGTCACACATGCATAATGAGTTATTGGAGAAATGTGTGTATCTCTTCATCCTTTAAAATCAAGAAGTTTGGTGTTGTGGGAGAAACATGCACACATGTTATTCACACTTTAGTGTTTTTATTTGATGAACGCAAATATATATAACGTAAATTCCGGACATTTGCATATCAAACAAACTGATACTACTCAAATCAGTAGAGCGAGACATGACGATTTTTTTATCGCTTCCGAAGCGACAGTTTTATTAACCGCGGATCAAATTTCAAAGCATCACGAAGTGTATTCTTATATACCACGTGATAGCTTGTTTACGAGTTAACAATGGTTAATAATTGGATGTTCATCACGTGGTACATGAAAATACACCGCGTGATGCTGTGAAATTTGATCCGCGGTTAATAAAACTGTCGCTTCGGAAGCGATAAAAAATCGTCCATGTCTCGCTCAACTGATTTGAGTATTATCTCTCAAAAAGAAAGCGAAGAAACGAAAATCTTCAAAAGAAGTTACTTTATCATTTTAAAAGTTCTTCCAAATAAGACAATAAAAAATTCGTAAAAGTTGAAAAATAGGTACGCAAGGCGTACACGCGACTACAATAACAAAAAATACGAGAAAACCGTTATTTCTCGAGTACAAGAGCAGATACCGTAAAAAGTTAATATAATTCTAAACATACTTGAAATCCCTTTCATTTAAAAGTAATTTTTTTGGGTATAATGCCATTTGAGGCTGATGTTACACCGGACGATTTTTACCGATGATTTTTAATGTAAATAATACATCATTATTCATTAGTTCGGCTTGTTGTCGCGATTTGTCCATTCTTGCGCAATATTTTATAAGATATGACGTAACGAGACAGACAGACAAATACCTTCCCAAGCAAGGAATAGGCTTTGCAGAGCTAGAGGTTCTACAAAGATCACAGCGCATATAAATTCAAGTCTCTAATCATGTCCCTCCACTTTGCTTTGTCGAGAGCCATTTCGTGCCATTTATCGACTTCTGTTTGCTTTCTTCATAGTTTTGTAAAGAGAGCAACCATACATATATTTATCTGGCATGGGTGGCCCAACCAGGAGCATTAAGCTTCCACCAACATAGCTCTCAGGGTCAGTGAAGCACGCAAGCTACTCCACCAATGACAAGGTTTAGTGAAAATGCTCTCCCCTCCGCAGAGACTTCCAATTCGGTAGAGGGGGTCCATTACCCCTAGATAAGGAATGCGTCGTCCCATTACCCCCCCCCCCCCCCCCCTCTACCGAATTGGAAGCCTCTACGGAGGAGAGGTGAAAATGCCTAGATCAATAGGTAACCCAAGTAAATACCAGAAGGGCATCTTGTTTTCTTTAAAAATCATATGTATACATCAGTTAAACTGTACCACAACCTTCAGAAAATAAGTCCTCACCAAGCCTGGATATTAACGGCCAGTCACGGACATTGTCCGGTACAAATATCCCATTTCTAGAGATATGACAGTTATAATATTAATTGCGTTTGTGACTAAAAATCTCTGGAATTACCTTCGTCATTTTTGTGTATAATATTAATTATATAATATTATATTTTTATAATATGGCCTACCTCACAAAAAGATAAATATAATATCTACATGCAATAATGCTATTTTGTATAATTTCAGTTATGACAATATCTTACTCCTGATGAACACTGTCACACACCCCCTTGCTGCACAAACCACTGAATCAAGTATTGCTCTAATTATTAATAAATAATATTAATCTAATTTTCCTGTAAAGACAAACCATGTCGTCAGAGTTCAGGTTGTTGCAAACAGATGAAGAAGTCCTTTTGCAAATGATATTATTTCTGATCCACCCAGCTTTGATTCTCCATAAACACGATCTACAAACGTGATGGGGACCTGCAAGACCAAAGATCATCATCACATGAGGAATTTTGACGATAGCTGTTGCTTAGGCCAAGTTTGAATTCTTGAAAAAATTTAGGGTAGGTAGATGTGCCGAGGGACAGATGTCTCAGGGTCAAATGTCTCAGCATGAAATTTATAACTTTACGATTTATAGTACCTCTCCAATTGTATATCCTAGTTGTCTAGCACGAATTATCATCTCCATTTGAAATACGAATCCTCTGGATTGGCAAGCTTTGACAAGATCTGACAGCACATCTTTCTTGTATAGTCTTAAGAATGAGGAACCACAGTTACTATGGGTTACTTGACAGGAAAGTTGATGACTAGCCCAACATGGGTCTCAAGGGATACACAGGGGTCTCAAGGGATACACAGGAGTCTCAAGGGATATACAGGGGTCTCAAGGGATATACAGGGGTCTCAAGGGATACCCAAAGGTCTCAAGGGATACACATGGGTTGCAAAGGTACCATACCTACCTAAAGCTCCCAGTTAGGTCGGAAGCACCTGGCTGCAACAAAATTTGAGTGATATAATTGGCAACACGGCTAAAGGGAATTTTAACAGAGCATGAGTTAGTTGAGATTGGCATAAACTGTATGTTTTAGAAGCATAGACAGCTCTGAGATACTCCTACAATAGTTCTACTATTTCAGTTTTAACCCAGGAGTGATCAACATCTAACTTCTCCTAATAATACCAATGGTTAACCAAGTATAGAGGTAATGAGAATAAAGGAAATGATCACCAAAGATAAACTGACATGTTTTTAAAACAACTTCTCCCAACTAGTACTATAAGAAATGTTTGGAGACCAATAAGGAGAATTTATATATTGATACTGGGGAACAAACTATAAACAAAGTTTACCTAATAAGTTTCCTTTTTAAATCCCAGCCATAGACTCCTCCACTTCCAACATAACGTGTACCAGATATCAAGTCATAATCTCCTTCCTTTTGTTTTCTGTGGTGTTAAAACATCAAACATTGAAGTCACTTTTGTCCAGCTACTACTGCTAGTATCTTTTACATGCACAAAGAGATAATAAGGCCAAGTATTATAATAATAAATTATGGTTATAGGCTAATCTGTCAGCTAACAAAAATTATTTCAAGTTGTGAAATTGCCAAACTTGGTAATCATTGCTGAGCCATGGACAGGGACAAAACCCATGAACTTCTGAACACTAACCATTAAACTACATGTACCAGGATTAAAATGGCAAAGTGAGATAAGGCACTATCAATATAAGGTCTGGCATACCTGTATTACTGTATACAATATTCAAGTCTGACATATACTTATTGGGTAGCAAATTGCATTACTTTAGTCAATAAGCTAATGCTATCAATACTCAGAAAACACTCTGGACCAATTGATCCCCACCTGGAATGGGTTCTAGTTTTAAATTAAGCTAAGCACACTCTAAACATACGGTATTAGCAATGGATTACCAAACCTGATAAAATCTTGGATGAACTTTGGCTGAAATAGAAAAGTCAAAAATGGCAATTCAATGGCTATACTGGGGTACGATACAAGGGCTTGAAGGGTTAATTCTTATTTACTTGAATAAACTTTACCAGCAACACTGTAGGAGAACAAAGATAACACTGGGTTCTAAACTAATTCTACACTTGTTTTGCTTACATGATGAGACAAATCAGCATCCATTATTACAACATAATTTCCAGTAGCATGCGTCAGACCATGGATGTAAGCTGTACCTAAATAAAACATGGAGAACATTATACAAAACCAGCATATTAAATGAATACGAAGGATGCATTCCTTGACACAATGGACTCATCTTACCTAATCCAAGTTTCTTTGCCCTTGGTCGGAGAACCTAAAAACAAGAATTTGTATAGTTGTTACATCAAAAAACCTCATCTCTTGGAAAATTATTTGACAGTAAACTGATACTTCAATTCCATAGGCACAGCCCTGCTGAGAGGCGGGATAGCCATCTTCCCCAGGGCCCAGACCAAATAAGGGGCCCGAAACGATAACCATCATGCAAATGAAGCTTCTAGGGCATTTAGGGTGGGCCTATCTTGGCTCTCAGCAGCCCTACATAGGCCTAAAAAGTTAACTGCAGCATCGACTCAAACAAGATGTTCCAAGTGCACAATGAGCAACACTTATGGAAATCAAGTAATCCATCTGTGAAGCTACCCCCAAAAGATCATCATGCAGTTGATACAGGTCCGACAATTTTAGGGATAGAAATAGGAATATTTAGGGTTAGGGTTGTAGGGACAAACTTAGAACCTGGTCAGCGGACAGGTGAGACATAAGAACTTGATGTTAGAACAATATAGTACGTTGTATTCTCGTGTTACAAAACGAAAGTATCATGTTAAATGGATTAGTAAATAAAGATATTATATACGTAATTGAGTGATTCCTACATTGGTGACCCCGTATTTACTTCAAGATTATGGAGACCTCTTCTTCATCGAGTGCCTCGAATGAAAATTCGCCACCTACGGCCGCTACGAACGTCGTAGCTGCGAACGCCGTGGTAGTCAAAATTCCGCCATTTTGGCCCTCCGACCCCGAACTGTGGTTTGCACAGGTAGAAGCTCAATTTACGCTGAAAAAGATCACATCACAAGGTACAAAATTCGCTCATATTGTCGCTGCCTTATCGCCTGAAGCAGCCACGGAAGTTCGTGATCTAATTCTTACACCTCCCGCCACAAATCTGTTCGACGTACTGAAAGAGACACTCACCAAGCGAGTTTCCGTTTCCAAGCGTCGAAAAATTCAACAACTATTGCATACTGAAGAATTGGGAGATCGGAAGCCATCTCAACTGTTCCGACGCCTACAACAGCTACATGGTAACTCCGAAAACGAACTATTACGTGAGCTTTTTCTACAACGACTACCTTCCAACGTCCAGATCGGACTGCTATCCCACCCCGACAAACCCCTCGCCGCCTTAGCCTTGATCGCAGATGGAATGATGGAGTTAACCGAAGCACACCCATCAGTGACCCTAATTGAAGACATCCCTGAAAGCTCGTTTGGCTAGCTCAAACTGGTGGGACGAATTGCCATCGTTATGCTTGGAATCCGGACCACCCTCAAGGAGGATCTTGAATGCTGCCCGGCTGAGTTGGTCTATGGAACCACCCTCCACCTCCCAGGTGAATTTTTCAACGACTCTCAAACCAAAGAGGTCGACCATTCCTCATTCCTTGGCCGGTTGCAAGATATAATGCACCGACAACGTCCAGTTCCTCCACAACACCACGGGTCGCGCTTGTCTTACGTGCCAAGGACATTACAACAAGCTACACATGTTTTCGTAAGATGATGCAGTCAAACGTCCACTGCAGCGACCCTACGACGGCCCATTCCCCATCATTAAACGCAATGACAAGTTCTTCACGGTAAATAAAAACGGATGTCAGGATACGGTATCCATTGACAGACTTAAGCCAGCTTTCATGGAGAAGAAAATGGAAAACACCCTTCCCAGCGCGCCAACCCAACATCCTAAGACACATGTCCCTACCGAGACAGTTCAACCGCCCTCTCCCATGCTTCCACCAACACCACCGTTGATGACACGCTCTGGTCGTACGGTAAACGTTCCAATACGTTACCGCACTGGGGGGGAGCCTTGTAGGGACAAACTTAGAACCTGGTCAGCGGACGGGTGAGACATAAGAACTTGATGTTAGAACAATATAGTACGTTGTATTCTCGTGTTACAAAACGAAAGTATCATGTTAAATGGATTAGTAAATAAAGATATTATATACGTAATTGAGTGATTCCTACAGGGTTATTTTGCCACAATTGTATTTATGTTTATATAGTGACGTCGGACCAGGAGCAATTAGCCTATGGGGTCTGGTGTCGGACATATATCCACAGCAAATTAAAGATGCTTTCTCACACAATATGGTTGCCATGACATTGACACTACGTCTGCAGTTGTCACAGTACAGTCACTCAAATAGAACTTGAGCATAATTTTTCTATTTTTTGCACATGAACTTACTATTTTATCACTGCCATAAATGTTCTGTAACTGCTTCGCAGCTTCTAAAGTGCCATCTGGACTGCCATCATCAATTATAATCACTTCGAAGTTATAATCACTAACATAAGGGTTGAAGAGAAACAACACATTGAATATAAATAAAACTCTGGAACCTTTCGCTTTCCTAACTAAATAATTGACAAGTTACGATAACACTGTACTAAATGCAAGCTCAGTACTAGATTTTTATTGAAATTGTTAACTGTCAACACGTGAGAGATGAAAACATCATCAGTCATCACTAAACATTAGCCACCATAAAAGCCTATTCCATCAAAACATCCCTCCAAAAGACTCACCTATCTGCAAACGACTTCACAATCAACCAGATAATCAGCGGTAAGTTTTCTTTTTCGTTATAAGTTGGAAGAAGTATAGAGTACTTGTCTTGTTTTTCTGTGGCCATCTTTTTGTTTTTTTTGTTGCAACCAGTCACCAGACCCCACACCAAAAGAAATGCTTGCGTGGCAAAGTTGAGCACAGCAACCCAGGCAAACTACATGTGCTATTAAAATTAATTACCTTATTTTGTAATATTTGGTAGAAGAGTTGAAAAAATAAAATCTAAAATACCTGGCGTGGTTCCTGGTCGTGTACACCTCATCCAATAGCTCAAGACGAGCTGATATCCAAACCCTTGCTATAGAAACCATCAAAAGGCCACAAACTGACCTACCCTGACGTGATTGCTAGAGACACTGGTATCGATATTGAGAATCTGGGAACTGCCATGGACGATCGCAAATGCTGGAGGATTGTTGTACAAGGATTCTCGGCCTAGGCCACATGATGATGATGATTGTGTACAGTATCATTCTTGGGTATATAGACACTGTATGTATATTGTAATAATAGTATTATTATTCTACTACTATTATTATTACTACATTCTGTGGAAAGAAACCGTGAATGCTGCTAAAAACCACTCAAGAATAGATATTTGTGCATTAATTAAATAAAAATATAATTTTAATAAATTTTTTTTTCTAATTTAAATTTTAATTAAATGTGTGTGTTAATTTGGCAACAAACTTATTTTCAAGTCCACTATAATTATAGCTCAAGTCGGAAGGCATTCAAGGGAATCTGGATTATATTGATTTGTCTTCTATTGTTACTCATCGATTTTTAGGCCCTGAAGGCCAATTGGAATTAGGAAACACCTAGCCAGTGGCATAACTATTATGGGCTCAGACCGGGCACCCCAACCCTCAATGGGGGCCCCCAGGCTATCACCCCATTTAATACTGAGAAACGAAAAACGCACACACGTAAGAACAAAATATCCATGTGGTAGTGTGTTACTAGCATTTTTGTAAAATTTTACATGTTATATGTCGTTTTCTGACCATCAGAATTCTGTAAAATCTTCCCCCAAAGTGCATGAAATGGCATTTCAGACACTCTAGATTTCAAAATTTTCTGGGGGGGAATGCCCCCGCGCTTTCGGAACTTGCCCTGGGGGCCCTCACAAACTTTCGCCCAGGGCCCCTTTTCACCTTAACTATTTTCACAGCTTAAAAAGATACACACACTTGTGAGAGGTTTTTATTAAAACTTTTATTCAAACAATCAAACAAAACATACAAAATAAAACTAGAATTCAGGACAAGCTATTTGGTTACCACCTTACATATCTACGAGGTAATTATATGGTTTTGAGTCAGTGCTATGGCTAACAGTTGCAGGGTATATAAAGTATACACTAATATAGCAACGCACCTAAAGCCTGGTTCACATGCGAGCATAAGGACAAAACAAAAGGCAAAACAAAGGAATGAAATCAAGCCTATAACATAAGGATCGTCATAAGCACAAGATCATAGTCCATGCAGAACAAATATTTTGTCTTTGCAAGTTCCAGGGAAGAAGTCATGCTTTGTCTTGCGCTTATGTTACTTGTGTGATGGCTTAGTAGACCTCTTTCACAAGGACTGCTATTCAGGGCCGGATTAACCACGTGGCAGATGCGGCATATGCCACGGGCCTCGCGCTTTACTGGGCCACGCCCATTTTCTATTGGGACACGCCCATTTTAGGTTGCCTCGCGCATTTAGGGGTCTCACGAATTTAGGAATTAAATGATTAAAAAATATTGTTATTAGAAATCGTTATTCAGAAATCCTGGTGGAGATAGATTGGCTGCGAAATTGCGATGATTTGCGGATAAAATTGAAAACGATTATTTAACAATTTTGTGTCTTTGAATTCAATTAGTTAGGTTTTCATAACGGGGGGGGGGGGGGGGTGGCCTCGCGCGACGTTAATCCGGCCCTGCTGCTATTTTAAATATTCTTTTATGCACATATAAATTAGTCTTTATAACCTTGTTGGGAAGCAACGATTCTTGTCCAAACAAGTTCATAGTCCAAACACACAAGCAAACTTTAATTGCAAAGAGTTCAAAAAGATTTTGAGCACAGGAGGCAGCTCTGAATAAATAAACTCCCGTTGGCAATACTGCTGCAGCTAGACATTAGCCCCTACCCCCAACTAGGCAGGGGTTAGCATTATCTACAATCATGGAACAATTACATTGGGACACAACAGTGAAGGCCAATAGAGGAGCGCATTAATGCTATTTATAGTACCAAAACTCAGACAAACCAAAATTGAATCTCAAAGGATTCCTAAATAGCTATTTTCTATTGTTGGGAATGCAAGAATAAATTATAGACTCAGACAAGCATACATACTGACAAATCAATGTTGAGTACCAAATTTTTCTCCCCACCCCCCACCAATCACTGTTGAGTACCAAATTTTGCTCCCCAGAACTCAGAAGTTATCACCGTGGTACAACATTGCACGGTGGGGGATAGGGGGGAGGTAGAATAAAATGTATACCGATAAAGAAAAGAAACCAAGAATAAAGTCGATAGAAGTGGCAGTGTCCCAATTAATTATTCCCTGATTGTAGAGATGGCTCAAAGTAGAGGTAAAAACAAAATAATCACAAGGAGTCCAGAAAATAGTTAAAAACAAGATGGTTGTACATTTGAATTATAGATGACAAAATAACATTGGTACTGGGAGTAAACTAATAAGTTATTTTGAAAATAAAATTTTAATATTGGATCACTGAATAACAACTGAAGTGTTCTTTGAAGAATGGAATCAAGTTCTGTTGCTCCACAGAAAGCAGGTGGTGATCGATTAGACAAGTCTGCTAATTGATTACTTACTGCTGTTTAACACAGTTGGACTGATGCCAGTAGTAATACTTTGATTTTATTTGAATTTACTTTACTCTGCATGCGACATCACACACACACATAAGAAATTGTCTGAAATGGCAGACAATGATTCAGGTCAGAAACTTTGAAAGTGCAATTAATTTCTTAAATTTGAATGCTTTGGACCTAAATGTCATCTCAGGTTGTATTTTCATCTCAGTGGTTTGCTTCTCACAAAACATTTTTGTGTTTCCATAAAGATGTAGAAACACTTGTGGAAGTTTGGGAGAACAAGAACAATTTTCAAAGGGCTAAAAGTGTTTCTATTATATCTCATAAACTTCTACAAGTGTTTTTATAACTCAATGGAAACATGTTTTCTATTTCTTTTATAAAATAACCCCCAAAAAATAAGTAAAACATTAAATTAGTATTTCTTCATTGATGTTATCAAAACTGAAGCTCTCCTTTCGCTTCAAGATGCCGTATGCGATAGCATGAGCTTTTCCATGTATCCATCACGTAACAGAAACAGCTTTTAGTCAATTACTGTGCATGTTTTCAAAATATTACCCTGCATCTTATACTTTTATTCCAAGGAAATGTAAAACAATTACTTATCAGCGCTCCTTTTTTGTACGAACATGTAGAACGTGGAATGTCCTCCCAAAATACCTTAGATACAAATCTATTCAATTTAAATCCTTTAAGAAGTCCCTTTTAGAATATTATCACTGTGCCCTAAATAATATATTTGACAAAGACAACCCACAAACATGAAAGTCCATCTGCCCGAAGTGTAATGTTGCTTGCAATCTTGTTCATATATCTTGCTGCTTTTAGATCCTTCAGAACTCTCACAACTTTTAAAACTAACCAAAAGGGCCCACAGTAATTGGCGAAAGCTGTCGTGGTATCGCAGCCTATTTGTATGTATGTATGTATGTATTAATATACTTGTTTTTTGTGTATGTTAAATGTTCTGAAGTCTCATTTGCCCAAAGTGTAATGTTTTTCGTGGTCTTGTTCATATATCTTGCTGCTTTTAGATCCTTTAGAACTCTCAACTTTTAAAACTCTTAACCAAAGAGTCCACAGTAATTGGCAAAAGCTGTTGTGGTATCCTTCGTTATTAACAATTAATAATGAACTGTACTCATTTGCTGTATTAAATTAAAATATACTGTAGCAAGCTTGCCAAACTTAGTAGCTAACAGAGTTTGAGAAACAGAGAAAACAGAGAATGAGAAACACCACATGGGAGGAACCTGTAAGTTGTTGTTTGAGGAAAATATTTTACTTAGGCTATCCACATGAAAAGGCTATCTATTAGGCTATCTATTAGGCTATCTATTTGTGCGAGTGCGCTCGACTTAGATAGATAGATAGGCTATCCACATGAAAAGTGACAGTCCAAAAATCTGATTTTTCAAAAGTGACCATTGATAGGACAACCGGACACCGCCTGGCTAAAAGCCTGCGCACAACTAAGATCACTAAAAACATGGTACAGTAGTACATGCATTCTCATATAGTCTTGACTAAAAACCACAACTAATAATTTATATTATACCACATAACTATCTCTATTAATACTCCCTTTGTTATTACCTTATATTGCCTGTTTACTAGAGTAAGCATTTCATTACAGTGAAGTCCATTTGTGTAAACCATTATCAGGTCAAGATGGTAAACCTTTTTGAGCTTGGAAGAAAAATGCTTATGGTCAATTAATATTTCAATAAAAAGCCCTACACTTCCCCAACCAGGCTGCAAACACATATCTTGGTAACTTAACGTGATATCCCAATGGGATTTCTAGGTATATCGGTAATTTATAACAGTATTTTTACCAAAGAAAACTATGCACCTTAGAAAAATGGTACAAAAACTTTTATCCACAATGAGATAAAAGTATTGTAGTATTGCGAAAGAAGTGTTTTTCAAATCAAAGTAAAATTAAAGCAGTGACTGCCAATAGCATAATCACATTACTTCAAAGCAATAATGAAATATGAAAATCCACAACAAGTACTTATCCACCTAATGGTTCCTTCTTGGGGACAATATTAGAACATGCTGGATCTACCAAGAATTTACAAGTGTTTGCAAACTGGTCAATTGAGTGCAATACACATGTTTAATGCTAAACAATTTGCATCTCGTTTTTCTGTTATACACATGTGTAGGTTCATGGTGAACTGCAGTCAATAAAATTAATGACTTTTAAACAAAAGACCTTTACCACCAGTATGTTTGGAAATGTTAAAGTGCCCACAACCTCAAAATATTTTATTGTCTTGTTTGGAAGAACTTTTAAAATGATAAAGTAACTTCTTTTGAAGATTTTCGTTTCTTTGCTTTCTTTTTGAGATATATCAGTTTGTTTGATATGCAAATGTCTGGAATTTCATCACACATGCATAATGACTTATTGGAGAAATGTGTGTATCTCTTTCATTCTTGAACGAAATTCTTTAAAATCAAGATGTTTGGTGTTGTGGGAGAAACGCACACGTGTTATTCACACTTTAGTGTTTTTATTTCATGAATGCAAAGATATATAACATTCTCTGATAACTTATTATGCATGTGTGACAAATTCCAGATATTTGCATATCAAACAAACTGGTAAATCTCAAAAAGAAAGCGAAGAAGTGAAAATCTTCAAAATAAGTTACTTTATCATTTTAAAAGTTCTTCCAAATAAGACAATAAAAAAATTTGAGGTTAGGGGCAATAGTTTTTTTAAGTTTTCATTATTGTATTTTAGGCTTCTGGATGCCAGCATTTTAGAGTTTGCTTGACGTCTCAAAGTCGATATTTTGACTTCATTGAGTGCTTGTCTGTTGTTCTGAAGGTCTTTCATTTAAATATCATTTGTTTTTTTTACTATAGTTCCTCTTTAAGGGAATGCTGGTCTGAGAGTTTAAAAACAAAAAGCCCACCATAAACAAGGCCAGTTACCAGTTTGCACAGAGCAGAAAACATGGAAAATTACCACTGGTCCATGTTCAGTAAAAAATATGTGTTTTTATTCCGTTTCAATCCAGAACTTTGCAAAATTGTTATCTTCTAATGTGAATGACAGTGTATTTTGAAATGTATCTGGTGGCTAGATCATTAATTTATGGTATCCATTCTCTCAGACTGAATTACTTTACATAATTTTTAATTATCTCAAAATAAACAATAAAAAATTAGCATTCATAAATACTTGTAGAAAATATCATTTTTAAAAAGATGTGCAAAATAAATCAGGAGAAATAAATATTATAGCGTGTACCAATTTTTATTGGTCATTTGAGCAAATCAGCATTCTTTGAAAAGTTAAGATTGTAAACAAAGCCAGAATTTTGTAGCTAATTCGCCGTGTCTCCATCGTATTTCGCCGTCGCTGCATAAATAATATTCCCAACGCATGTTTTGAAACACCGTTTTGTGTGAAAATATTGGAAGTAAACTTGCTCTTTGTCATAGCAGCTAAATCTAGAATTTGCACATTGGCCACCATATTGAATTCTACGGCACACTGGAGTCTGGGATCTACCATTACCAGACTCCAGCGCGGTAGAATTCAATATGACGGCCAATATGCAAATTGTAGATAACAATTCTTGCCATGAAAAAGACAACTTTATAAACATGTATGACATTTTTTACTTCTGAATTTCAAAATTTCCAGGGGGGCATGCCCCAGGACCCCCTAGCAGGATTGTCCTCCAGACCATGCAGGGCCTTTGGCCCTGATTCTCCGGATCATCAATTTCATTCTCCAGACCCTTTCACAAAAACCTGAAATGCTGCAAAGCAGCAACCAAAATCTTCAGACAGTTTTTCGGATGACAAAAATGAAGGTATTCCCTTTATTGGTACACATTTCTTATAGTGTTAGTTAAGAAAAGTTGTTTTAAAAACAAATTTGAGACCTTCCATGGGAAAACGTACCTTAACACTTTAGCAAGCGGCATGAAAATACCGTTCGAATGCCATTTGCTTAAGAATTGGTTGGATAAACTGTTTGGAATTTTTAGCAAACTGTTCAAATGGCTGACTAGAAGAGTTTGAATGCCTAACTAGAAGAGTAACGAGTTTGAATGCCTAACTACACTAAAACCATTCAAACACCTAACTACACTGGAAAACTGTTTGAAGGCCTAAGCAGCACCATTCAAACACTTTTCTAGCTGTTTGTTATGCATTCACCATGCATTTTTTCCGTTTGAAAGCAATTTTGATAAGGTATGTTTTCCCATGGAAGGTCACATTTGTTGTCTATTCATCTTTTGTGATCGTTTCCTTTATTCTCATTACCCTCTATCTATAGTTAATCATTGACAATAGGAGAAGTTAGGTATTGATCAGCCTTGGGTAACCATCATGGGAACATTATAAACATGGGTAACAGCAACAAGATGCAAATTTAAACATTAATATCAATGTGCATACAATCAGAGGAAGATATAAAAGATATTTACCATGTAGATTGGAAATCTTCTGAAATAGTCACTGTCAGTTCTTGCAATCCCTGAAAAGGAAAAAATAGCTCTTCGAGTGGAGACATAACTGAATTAACTCAATTGATTCAAATGTACGAGAACAAAAACCTTTGTTTTTTTATAATAATTCTTTTAAAGACATCTAAAATCTACTCTTCCTTCTGCTGATGAATATTACCAGGAGTTAATAGAATCCCACACTCGCTCCCTCTCTCTCCATTCTATTTACATCTTAAACCTCTGCTATAACAAACATGAAAAAACTATAGTACATTTTACATCTTTTCAACTACTTATTCACTTTTTGTAAGTTGTTTTTTGGGGTTTTTTCTTTTTTGAAAGAAAGTGTGAAAATTTTCAATTGTGATTATATACAAAACAGTTCGAATACCGACAATTTGAGAAGAAATTGTGTTGCTTTCCAGAAAATCATTTTAACCATTTTCGAGAGTACAAAAAAGCCCAGTGTGTTTAATTTCCCTCGGCTTTCTTGCTGCAAACGCGACAAAACTCAAGAGATACTTTGTTTTCTTTTACATGAAGGCAGATTCCAGCAGATCCATTCTTGCGACTTCTCTTATTGGTCGCGTCTTGTTGAGTAGCTTTCTGAGAATTGCAGCCCCTTTTCCTGGAACGTGTAGATACTGCATTATTCTGTTGGCCATCCTCAGGAGTAGTTTGCCTAGAGGAACAGAAAGAAGTAGACAATGAAATACCAGGCGTCATAGATACCCCTTCTAACAGCTTCGACAGCATGCTTTCGTTTGCAAGTAAACTCTTGAGATATTCCACTTCTTCTTGGAGTTCATTTAGTTGTCCTTCGAGTCGAAACGATTTGCCTGCTAATACATTCTTCTCTGCGCGAAGATCCCTGACTTCTTTCTCCAATCCATGGACATATACTTTCTTTTTCTTTCGATTTTCTCGGGCATGGTCAGCATTCTTTTTGTTCCTATCAGCAGTGGTCACTTCAAAAGCATTTATCGAACCCAAAGCTTCACTGGACTTCAAGGGAAGCTTATCATCCGACGACATGTTCTGTGTTTTTATATCGGAATTTTTGACGGTTTCCCCAATAGCTTCCTTACTTTCTGCTGTATTTAATCCAAGGAAAAGATCTTCATCCAAAAAAAGATCGAAAATGTCGTCGCATTCTCTGCCAAACTCCCGAGGAAAGGGATCACACGCAAACGGATCTATTCCACTATCACAGCTGTACGTTGGAGAAAGACAAAGCGAGTTTGACATTGGTGACTTGGCTGGTTGTACTGTTTCTTTCTCTACAGATTTTACATTATCGTCGACTTTCTCTTTGGTAAAACAGTAATCATGATCATGGATAATCTTTGCTTCAGCGCTATCCATTATGAAACTCAAATAAACCCGATGAAAAGCAAACGAAATCCTTCCAAGGCACAAACTGAAACACTCCAACAGCTCAAAACGTCTGGCGCACGTTTGATGGTCATGTGATTGCTAACCATGTGATACCTAGTCACCAATCAGATTTCTGATATTGCCAAATTAAAATAAATTATCAACAAATTAAATTAGAAAATATATACATAATTAATTACAAACGATGACAAAATGGCGCAGCTCAGTTCAAAGGTAGTTAGTCGAATTTTTGCGCCATTATTGTGGAGGAAACGAATTTTCGCATTGTTTTACGCGACAGGCGCTGATGAAGTGCAAGATGATGCATACGTGAACAGCGAAAGCAATTCTAGTGAAAATAATATTAGGTATTCAACAGTAATTTGAATGAATGGTGAAGATATTCCTTGGTGTGTGGAGGTGGGTGGGTGGAGGTAGGGTGTGTGTGGAGGTGGGGTAGGTGAGGTAGGTGTGGAGGTGAGGTAGGTGTGGAGGTGGGGTAGGTGAGGTAGGTGTGGAGGTGGGGTAGGTGTGGTAGGTGTGGTAGGTGGGGTAGGTGTGGAGGTGGGGTGGGTGTGGAGGTTGGGTGGGTGTGGAGGTTGGGTGGGTGTGGAGGTTGGGTGGGTGTGGAGGTTGGGTGGGTGTGGAGGTTGGGTGGGTGTGGAGGTTGGGTGGGTGTGGAGGTTGGGTGGGTGTGGAGGTTGGGTGGAGGTTGGGTGGGTGTGGAGGTTAGGTGGGTGGGGAAGTGAGGGGTAGGGAAATGGGGGTGGGGAAGTGTACCCAGCTGTTGGAAGCAGTCAGGGCTCTGCCAATCACAATCATGTTATATAATTATGGGTATTTTAGAAGCAAGACTTCAAATCCTTTCTATGGTGCATCCCAAGAAGCTTTTCCTAAAGAAATCTCCAAAATTTTGATGGCTCCTGTCAATGGCAATGACATTGAGATTAAGCCTGATGGTATGTGCTGTAGGTACATAATGCAGTGCCACATATTAGGCTTCAAAAACTGTTTTAGTGGGTTGTGCAGCAGCCATGTTGGAGATCCTTAAGCAATAGAATCACATTAGATCTGATGCTATTGTGTATCTACCAACCAATGTGACTGCTGGACTAATAGTACGTCAATAATGGATCAGAAAGAGACGAGGATGGTCAGGTGGATCATGAGTGGTGTACTGTATCCCTGAAATGGTACATAGTGGATATCAAGAGGATAGGCCGGTGAGATACTGAGCAGAGCAAGATTGAGGGGAAAGACAACTGTGTGAAAAGATGTGTGATGGAGGTGGAAGGGTCAGCTGTGTGTGGATGACCAAAGATGACATGGATGAAGATGGATGAAGACAACCTCATACCCAAGGCTTTTCACCCGCCTCTGGACTTGCCGGTGAAGTGGGTGAAAAGGTTGGGATGAAGTATGCGAATACTAGAGTGAAGGAGGAGCTGAGATGCGATGGCCCTTTCTTGATATATGAGCAACCGAAATATAAAATTATTATAACATCAACCCAAGTCAGTTTTAGGGTTAGGATTTGGGTTAGGATTAGGGTTAGTGATTGGTTTGAATTTCGGTTTGTTCATATATCGAGAAAGCGCCGATGCGATAGATAGGAGATGATGAGCAGAAGACATAGGAAGGGGAAACTGCCCTCATGAATTGAGCAGGATTTAAATTACCTTTATATAACTTAAACGAAAATTTGGATGATGATGAGTAAGGCTGGAATAAGTATGAATTTAAACGTGAAATGGAGCTTGTACCAATTCATGGAGAAAGCACAATTGTAATATATCTTGTCAGACGAAAATTTCATCTTCATAGACTTTTTTGCTGTTAAAGTTGACGGAAATGATGTCATAGCGAGCATCTGTCTACATGAAAACCTCTTTACAGATGCCCGCTATCACGCTATGATATCACTTCTGTCAACTTCACAGCAAAAAAGTCTATGAAAATTAAATTTTCAGCTGACAAGATATATTACAATTTATCTCAGGAGAATCCATAGATTACATGTATATTAAATTCCCAAGATTTGAAGTGATGTTCTGTTATCTATAGGTCTCTTGTATTTACCAGAAATTAAATATCGACGAATTTTGAACGAATCGTTTGGGCCAGGTGGTTGGGCGTTGTTACCAAGGGGTGAATCCCTACAATTTCAGGTTGGTCTGGGAAATATTATTAATAAAATTCGAGGTTTAAACACTTGTCTTTGAGGAAACAGAACTGTTGCTTTTCCAAGGTACATATAGGCTGTTAAAATCGTCGTGTGATCGATCAAAAAATTATAAGAAAGAAAACGGAATCGGATCCTTTTCAAAGAGTAGAAAAAAGAACGAAGCATGAAAGTGTGATTTGGAGATACCAGTGAAAAGATACAAACGCTACAAAAGTGGAATTTTGCCTCCGATATTCCGATAACTTCAAAATAATCTTTTTTCACTAGCGTTCTGATCTATGCCGCGGGCAATATACTAAGTACTTATTAACCGAGCGCGAGGTCCGTACGGGAAAATATTTTGCTTGAGATCTTTTGAGTACAGACCGAGCCCGAAGGGCGAGGTCTGTACTCAAAAGATCGAAAGCAAAATATTTTCCCGTACGGACCGAGCTTGTGAGGTTAATAAGGAATTTATTATATGTCTCGACTACAACGAGAAATAATTTAGAGAAAACATTATTTAAAATGGCTTGGCATTTAAGATATCATCTTCGTCGGTTAGTTCCTCCGGATAATAGAGTTGGCCGTGCATTTTTTGTTATTTCGTTTAATTTTGCTGTAGTTTGTTGTTTTTGTGCGGGTCCGTACACCGAGTCCGTACGGTAAAGTACGGACCCGCACGTTAGCCAATCAGCGTTCAAATACGCCAGTTCGGACTCGCAAGACATATAATAAATACCATTATACCATACATTTAACTTTCGCGCGAATTCCTTGAGTCTTCAACTATAAAATTCGAATAACCATGAACCTTTTTCATTGACATTTCAGACTTTCTGTTCAATTTTTCATGTCATTTTGTCATTGAAGCTCTCCGGTATACAGTAAGCGGGAAGCATGCAGGCATTCCACAATACATTAACGGCAAAAATTGCTACATGTAACGTTCCATTGCAACTAATAATATACATGCCTTTAATTTCAGAATGAAAAGGACAAAAGTCAATTGATAACCCGAGAGTATGCTCTCTTTTGCCGTGGTCGATACGTATCTCAAGCCGTAGGTGAACATACTTTTTATGGCCAAGGAAACATGGTTTACGGCAAGGCTATGGAATCCGCAAGGTCGAACGCCTTGGTACGATGTTGCAAAGACCTGGGGATAGCAAGTGAACTATGGGACCCACAGGTAACTATCCGAAGGATAAGGCAGGACTGGTTATAGATTTTAACTACTGTAAGAATGTATAGTTGGCTGATCAGTAGCTCAATTTTCCGTCGGCTCTTGTAGGTTAATAATGTCGATAGATTTTCACATTAAAACCTAATGCTTCCTTATGATTGGCCGTGACATCACCAAGTGCTCTGTATAATTTCCTATAATTGTTTGTATATATGTCCATACAATGCACTAGTCACTGCACCTCTACAAATATACAACGTTGTGTTCTCCTCTTAGTTTGTAATGGAATGGAAAGAAAAGAATTCAAAAGCAGTTTGGTGTGAGCATACGTTCACTTCGGAGAAAAGAAAGTTATGGTTAAGAGGCGATCGAGATTCCGCGAAAGCTATCGCATACCCGTGGAAAATTCTTGCAGGAAACAACCCGAAATAATCAAGCAATGGTGCAGACTCGTTGTGTTTGAACTAGAATGAATTGTTTAGTTTAAAAGCGTTCAAAAGTAACTATCTGATGTCTCCTACGAAAGTTAAACTTTGCAGGCCCGGCGACGACCATACGATTGGAAAACTATACAGTTTTCGTTACACGTGTGTTTCATATAGTGTTCGCAATATCTTCAGAGTCGTCTGGAGTCGTCTACATTACTGGATATAATACGAAAAGGAGAAATACTGAAGAGAACTTCAATGTGGCGAAAAATACTTGAAGTAACTAAGAGTATACTTACGTATATATTCATGGCCGACGTTTCGGACGATGTGTCTTTCTTCAGGTCCAAAACGTCGTCCATGAATATACGTAAGTACTCTTACTTAAAGGACATTGGCAACAAAAATTAAGTTTGTCTAATATGAAAGAACTCGTAAAATGATAGAGTAACACCTTTTACAACTTTTCCATATTTTACTTCGTTTTTGAAATGTTAGTCAGTTTGTTTGATATGTAAATGAGATGGTCTCTGACGTCAGGTGCAGGGTAGAGAATTTTCACTCATTAAAATATTAGTTCCATCTTCAAGTTTGTTCCACAAATTTACTTGAAAATGTGCGTATAATAACTCTTCGTGATAATGAATGTTATAAACTTAGCAATCACTGAGATATAAGACATTTTTTAATGAGTGAAAATTCTCTACCCTGCATGCACATGACGTCAGAGATCATCTCATCAAACAAACTGAAATATTCAAAAACGAAGTAAAATACGGAAAAGTTGTAAAAGGTGTTACTCTATCATTTTACCAGTTCTTTCATATATTTAGACAAACTTAATTTTTGTTGCCAATGTCCTTTAAGTATTTTTCAACACATTGAAGTTCTCTTATTTCTCTTTTTAATATTATATCAAGTTCTTTTGAGAACTTAGCTGCTTTCAGATTTATTCTTGTCGTCGTCTAGATTGCTATTGTTTTAGACCAGGCTAATACAACCATTAAGCCACTCTGGAACATTTGTATCGAATTATGGGAGAGATATTCAGTAATTAAACTAATTAACAATCACTTGAACATATCTTGCACAATCGATGTAATATGCATGTTCACAGTTTGTGAATGATTTTTCAAACAGTTCTTATAACCAACCCACTTACTTCTGAGCTCTTTGTTTATGGAAAACTGAATAACACTATAACAGTACAACACTTGAAAAACCAACCAGTCGTGCGACAGGTGTATATGATTTAAATTTTACTAACGTCCAAAAAACAATGCTAATTACAAAATAAGAAAACCGCCTCCATGTTTGACGATTTGTGTTGTTTATAATCGTTTCGCCGACAAGATTTTGCGAGGAAAAAGGTCGAGGATACTCGTTTAACAATTCATTACTCCGTTAGGAATACAGATGTTGTACAAATGGTTATCCGCTGTGTCAGCGTCAGTTTTTGTAGGCCGTAGCTGTTTGAAAGTCAGTGCAGTATATCCAGCGAGATGTTTGGGTATTTTTCCTCAGTTGGATGTACAAAGTTTATAGAATAATGCGTGAATGGAAAGGTGTTTGCTCTCGGGAGATTCGAGACATGGTCTTCGTTTTATTCGTAAGTAGTAGCACAGTTTGAAAAAATATTACCTAGACCATTTCATGTAGTCTGGTTTGGCGTCTCTAGATTTTGAAAGGGGTGTGTTTGTACACGAGTTGATTTACGGAATATGATAATGATATCGATCATGTATAATTTTCCAGGACTCAAAACATGTTCCGCTGAGGATTTGAGATTGACAATCGTTCATGCCGAGTATCGTCTGTCTATTCCAAGCTCTCAGACTCCCAGCATGCATCAGTATATATGTATAGGTTATAACATAATGTAAATGAATATATTTGAACAGTTAGTACGATACGGAGAAACCCTTTTGGAGAGAACTTTAAGCAATTGATTTGTCGAAGGCACCGAATGAAATCTTAGTCAGTACAATATTTTAATGAAAAAACGTCAAGATTTTGCTCGTCAGTTCTTCATGCATGGCATTCCGATAGAGTAATTATTTTAATTATTTTGTTTTGTTTTATAAGTATATCACTGAATATGAAAAATGTTCCTCAATATTTTGCCATATGAACTTTTGAACTGCTTGATTACAATTTCAGTGTCGGGTCGATGACTATTTACCGGACAATTCGGCCAAGATATATGTTGCTATGGTGGCTAAATAGTACGTGTTTCAAATCACTGTCGATGACAAAGAATTCACCCCCGTTAAAGTTCACTGCCTTCTGATTATTGCTAGTGACAAATTCGCAAGTTATATCGGACAAACATGCCGATGACTGTTATAGCTAAAGTACAGCAAAGCATGAATAACCCATAAAAAGACATGTGCTATATTCGAGTTAGAAAATTGTGCAGCCCAAGTTGACTTTGCCATTAACTGTAATATTTGGCATTTCACTCGAATAAATTCTAAGGATTTATGGTGAAGGAAAATTTCGAGTGTTGGGATATATACATTTTAAGAAAACCTGGATCAGTTGCGAAAAATGCATCTTCAAGGCCTTCCGGCTGGAATTGAACCGCGATAGCACTGCACTAGCACGGAGGCCGTTGCCGAGAGCCTATAGTCACGAATTTTGTATAAAGTGGTGGTAATGCCGGGATAAGATTCTGGGTATATTACAATATTTGGTATTTCACTCGATTAAACTACATGTTCTAAGGATTTATGGGGAAGGAAAATTTCGAGTGTTGGAATATATACATTTTAAGATAAAGATTCCCTTGCAGGCACCTCTGTGTGTTGAGTAAAAAAACTTTCGCCAACTTCAATGCATTGCAATTCGCCGGAGTATCTCAAATGAGGTGCTAATTCGATTATCGTCTTAATTGTGACAAATGGTATAAGCCAGGCGACAACAAAAGGCCCGGCGATGAGCTGATTCCAAGGATCAAACTCTAGGTGGGGGGTGGGGGTGTGGTGAGAGATCATGGTGTTCTAGGAGATTCTAGAAATGTGCCATATCACGTGACTTCCTAGAAAATGTCCGTTTTTAGAAATATTACGCTATTCTTTATATTTCACGTTTTTAATTACTTGGTTTCGTGTTTTCAATTCAACGCAATATTATCAATGGGATGAACTCGTTCATTTCACCATATTTCCACAAAGCTCTGATGCATAGTGATTTTGAACCACAAATCTGAAGTTATTCCTTTGATCGGGCAGCAAGTCTCCGCTTCACTAACGTAATTAAATATATCACAAACATAGCAACTAGTCGACTGTCGGTACCAAACAAAATGGAGTTTGATACTGACATAACTTAACCTCTGAACCTCAGTCAATATTTGCTAACGTTATGAAGCAGGCACAATGGATTTTTCAATTGCGGTAGTAGGTTCAACCTAATAATAATATTTTACTAATTTGTTTGGTAAACTGCATGGCCTTGATTATCTAATAATTTGATAACGAAAACTGTCATGTCAGAGCGAAAAGGAACAAGGAAATAAACTGAAAACCAAGAAGTAATAGTTTGAAAAGAAAACACCAAAATAGCTGGTTTAGAACAGTCAACAGTGGCTTTCTTATCAAAACGGCCGAAAGGCAGTGGTTGAACCAGAGGGTTTTTTAACCCCATGGTTTTACTTGTTTTCGATACTTATAAAAAAGCAAGGGCGGTTATGCAGTTGCAAAAAAGACTGTGTGGCTTTTTAAGTTGTTTTGGTGATGTTTTGGTAAACTAAAGACGAGTAATTTACCGTATAAAAACCATTAGTAGTGGCAATTAATGGTAAGCCATGGTTACTGCCATACAACCACCCTCCAGTCCCACACGTCATTGCGTCGACGGTCTTAATCCAGATGTCCAATTATGGCGGAAGGTACACTAGAAGGGAGTGATCGACGTTGTTTAGTTCATACAAAGATTATCCTGCCCGTAAATCTCTGGTTTTCTTAAAGCTATATCTCGCTGAACGATATTCGCAATGACAGCAGAGGTAAGAGCGTGAAATCTATGCCATACTTGACGCTTCGACAACAAACGCTTCTCGTTGCAATCCGACATCATTTTACTCTTTGTCCATCGCGCCGGCTTTTGCCGTTGGCCGAACACTTGCCAGAGTTCACTATTACTTCGGATAACGTGTATTTGCCATTGGAAAACCTTGAATACTTATCGTCTTTTCTTTCATGATATTTGCGTTTTATGAATATATTTTGAATAGGAAATTGTTAGCGATCGTCGGTTCATGTCCTTTTATGTTCAATGAAATTCTCCTTCCCTTTAGGGAATTCCAAAGTAGATGGGGGTTTTCCTAGTCGATCGGAGTTGACTTCCCTTTATGCTCTTGATAATAATTAACAATCTTTTGCTTCTACATAACTTAGCCACTGGAAACTATTCGTTGTTTCCTTTGATGAAGGAAAGTCTGTCGTGGAGGTCTGACCTCTCAAAATCCATATCCGTCGACAATTTACAACACATTTATCAGCAAAGCGTTTACCTAGCGGTTTCCTGACCGAGTCTCGATTGAATCGAGAGAAATATAAAATAAGTATTCAGGGTGAGAAGAGAGTTCGCGTTGGTTGCTTGATACTGCAGTAGAAATGAAAGAATTTACGATGTAAATTGTCATTTATTATCACTTATATATATATGTATCTGTTTGAAAGAAATAACTGATAAAGGGTTGATTTTTATGATTAAGAGATTACTACGTGCTTCCTGCTAATATTTTAGTTTCTATTAGTATTTTAAATCAAAATAATAATAAATCCCAAGGCTTGTATATTTATAATATATAAATGGCTATGTCATCAATTGTCAAACTGAATATTTCGATGTTTTATGTAAATCTGCTCGTTGTTTACACGTAGCAATGTATGCTGTTGTAGTTTCGTCAACTTTCTATGTTCATTCACAAGATATTTAGATCTGATATATCACAAATCAAATTAGGTTGTGTTAGCTACATTTTTGCAAATACAGTGAATAGATAAGAACAGTAAAGATAACAACAGTAAATGCATTATATTCTGTTACATAGCAAAGTGAAAAGGTGGTGGTGAACTGCCAATATGTTTAGTAACTAGATACCGACATTTCATCTCGTCTTACTCTGATGAAGGGTTCCGCTCGAAACGTCAGTATTTCGTCACTAAAAATCTTGGCAGTTTACCACCTTTTCACTTTGCTATATATCCAAAACACTGTCTACGCACAACCTTATAACCTTATTGTTTCGTCGGCTTTGAAGCAGAGTCGTGAGTGTCTATTATAGTTAAATCTGACTTCACAATGTTATTTAATAATTTAATAACATAAAATTGTACCTTGCTACAACAGCCACTCAGGGATAGAGTTGACTGGTCAGCTTAGACATAACCATGGCCTAGAGAGGGGTGGCTATTGTGTTGAGGTACCTGTAGGTGTAAGCTGGTAAGTTCTAGCAAAGTGGATGTTATTGCAGCTTCATTAATATTAAATAATAAAAACATGATTCAAAATAAAAACAATATGACTATGTAATATTCTGACTCTCCCAGACATAACACAATCTAACAATAACAGTGAAATAAAGTTGAAGTTAGTGAGGAACCTAGTGGCCCATTATTTACAATTCCTTCGCACACACAGCACCAATTTTATTTGATTCTTTCACACACAACCCCCAATTTTATTAGATTCTTTGACGTATAGTTTTGCATTTATAAATTACAAATTACAACACCTTAGTAATTGGCAAATTAGAAGACTTGTTCAGAAACACAGATATGTCCTATTACCTCTTGCAGTAAGCAAAGAAAACAGATATATATCAAATGCATTCACGGATGTCCTATATTATTTAAGAATTCATTCAGCAAAATTTTCCTAAATGTTTTGTTTAATGCTTGCTTTGCCATACACATCAGACTGTCTGATTCAGACACTCGTAATTCCACTGACAGCTTTGCGGCTTTGCCACAGTAAGAAGCATGATTTATAGTGGTGATTTATCAGAAATTTGTTTACCAAACAACTACATAGTCCTAAGTGTATACTGTGTATGTAGCCAAAAGCCTTGCCAATTATATTCAGATAAGTGATAGTTATTTGTAATTTAAGTCTGCTATATTTAAATATAATTAAAAGAATTGAAAACAATGTGTACACTACAGTATATGCCTGTTACAATTTATATAATTAATCCCAGGGTTCATTTTGCAGATTTTATCAAAAATTAGGCTTACGATGGCTTTTGAGGCAGCACTTCCCTTGCGATAGTAACTTCTAGTTTATGAATTCATTCAGCAAAATTTTCCTAAATGTTTTAACATATTTTTTTTAAAAACACTTTGCATTAAAAAGGGAAGAAATCATTTTTCTGATGTTAAAATCCATCCACTTGTTGGAACATTTTACCTCCATTGATAATTTCTAGTTACACCACTGCCATTTGTGAAAATGGTAAGGATATGTAATTAATATATCGAAACAAATAATTTCCCAACACAACCAGGTGATAAATCAGACATAGTTTGACGCTACTCTGGCTTTAAAAAGTTTTTTGAACCTAACTTTAAATGTTAGTAGTTACTGTCCAGCACCCAACATTTCAACACTCCAATCTAGTGTCTTCATCAGGTGTGATCATTGTAAAGTTAGGATCCCTATTTATACTCTCATAGAACCGATGATGACTTATCTATTAACAAGATGCACATAAGCTTCTGGTAATAAACCACCGTCATCGCGATTCAATGCAGCGTGGGTGCTATTGATATGCCAAGAAAGTATCTGTACTAATTACTAAATTTTCATAGCTGCAACTATTTAGCAATTATTACATTATCTTTCACAGGACCAGGATGAGGAGTGGAAAACATTCCTCGAAGGATCTATGTTTGAAGACCACTTTGATGAATTGGAGAAGATCTGCCTCGAGGCCTATGGGGGAAACTCAGAACTGTTTGATAACGAGTTCCTCAGACCTATGTGTTTGCTTTTACAAGAACTAAAAGATGCTGCTGAGGTAGGTCATGTAATTTCCATTTAGCAATTATTTGGTACTTCACATTGATGCTTCTCGTCCACAACATGTCGAAAGAGTTGATGACGATACAGAGAATATACCTTGGCAAAGACTAGAGATGATGTATTCTGCAATTCATTTGGAACATTTCAACCCACCATCCCACCTTTAGATTGAAGGGATATATGCCAGCCATATGAAAGATCTTACTGACTTTAGTTTATTTCCAAAGTTTCAGCAATCCTATCAATTTAGTTAAGAAGATATGGCTAGTTGAAGTTGAAAATTTGAGGATTTTGACGTCGTATTTGTTTTAAAAATATGATGTCATTGAGTGATTCTTTATCGGGAGTGGAGTTGTTTTGATGGCGATCACATAGTGATAGCTGTTGTGAATGCTCTTTGTTGACGAAAATTAGTCGAAATAAACAATTCAGTTCCTCATGCAGGAAAGTAGAGGAGCTTCTTAGGTATAATACGAGATAGAATCACTCAGTGACGTCATATTTGAGAAAGGAATATGGAGTCGAAATTGGACAAACTCTCCAACTTCAACTAGCCGTATCTTCTTAACTAAATTGATAGAAATGCTGAAACTTTGGAAATAAACTAAAGTCAGTAAGATCTTTTATATGAACTACATTTGTATTTTGGCTAATGCTTAATACTTTAAGTTAACTATAACGTGTTTGCTTCTTTCAGTTATCTGCGATATATACCATTTTTATTATACCATATACTATTTTTATCTTTAGACATTCTTTACTACAATCGGAAAATCAGAGAAAACATGGCTGCCTTGTTATGAAAGATTTGTTACCTCTGTGATCCATTTGTCTCGGCTGGATATCAACCTACACAAAGGAGATTTTTACCTTCACCTTAATTTTGGTTCACCAGGAGAGATCATTCTTAAATACTATAGCTCAGGAGATATTCTTTCCAGGCCATTGGCCAAAAGTGAGTACGAGAATGTGTGGGCACATAACTGGACTGAGCAACTCTGTCATCGACTCAAGCAGCGTTTTCTTTTTATGAACTGCATTGTCAACAGCCATAACGGCCGTGGCCTGGAAAGACGGCCGTGGAGATACCTGATGGCCTTTGATGTACCAATTCAGAGAGGAAGAAAGGATAGTCAGAGTGGAGAGATGAGTATACGTGATAGTACAACTAGTGCTCTGAATCTTCTTCATGATCTTGGGGAGAAACCAATGAGTGCACTTGATGTTAATTTTGAAGTCTTGCATAGTAAAGTGATTTCTATGCCAGGTGAGTGGAAACGTGAAAGGGAAAATTGTCTGAGATAGAAGAAGTTAAACATATAGATAGGATGTTATTGTTTTTCAGATTTTGATAAAACCTATGTTTAAACAGATTGCATTGAACAGAGTCAGTCGACATAAGTTTAAAATGCATACACTGTCCTATGGATGGCCACTTTTAAAAAATCAAATTTTTGGGCAGCCACTTTTTGTATGGACAGCCTAAGTGAAATATTTTCCTCAAACAACAACTTACAGGTTTCCCCCTTGCTAATGCTTCTTGATTTCTGTTAGCTGCTGTTTATTTTAGCTATTGTGTAGGTTTCATTACTAATTTTTGTCAAGAACATGCAGATATGATGATTGATTGCAAGATTGAGAACATATACTGTATATGTATATGCTCTAACATGAAGTAGCAAAAACGTTGTTTAATAAAACAGCTGTTTAATACATTTGATAAGCTCACTTGCTCACCGCAATGCCAATCAAAATGTTTTGTGGCCATGTCCACCAAAATGTTTGGACGGCGGATGATGCATGTTGCTTCATTCATAGTTTTCAAGTACAAAACAAATTCAATTTCGTACTAAACCTATGGAAATATTATGCTCTCATTATTATTCTATATTATTCTCCCCATGGGACCCTTACTCTGAAGTATGAATTCTAATGACTACCTTTACTGAAGTACAGCATTTTCTAGAGAACATTGGAAAAGAGTTCTGGAGACAAAATCATCTTAACTATGAAACTTTTTCAGGTACAAGGGATAGCAGGGGAGCTCCAGTGATATTTGTGGATGCTGCATCGGCAGAGTGGCAGTTACCAGCGTTTAATGGTGAAGAAATTGCAAGAGTTTGCCTGTATTTTTATCAAATACCAAGGTAAAACACATTCAAATGAACAAAATAGATGATGATTTATGGATGAACGTCAAGCTCGTATCCTCAGAAAATATTTTTGAGTCCTTGGACAGGTTCTGCTTGTCAGTGTGTTATATAAATATAACACATGCAAGTATTGCTGATATATGGTCACTGCTGCATGGGCAGTACATATATCAGTTGAACCAGTACATCATAGTAACCTTCGCTCTTCATGTGAGTCTTGGTAGCTCAATGGTAATACTAATAGAGTACTGTATCTCATCGGCAATCAGCAGCTTATAGGTTTGATTCCTATGTGGGACTCTCTAAGGATTTAAGATTGATGTTCATCCATGCAGGGGTGCGGCGTGGCCCACCGGGAGATTTCCCAGTGGGCCCCCGAAAATCTGGTGATGGTGGGCCCCAAGCAGGCCCCAAACAATGACACACCCTGCTCTACTGCTGTGAGCCCCTATCAAATAGTTTCCCGGGCCCTATTTTTGAGCCACGTTGCCCCTGCATCCATATATCTTCTGTCTATTCCAAGTTCCCACATTCACTGACTATGTATCATTGTATATACAGATACAGTATATAACACAAACAAATAGCTATTAGGCTAATCTGCAATGCTAATATAACTCAGCTAGCTCTCTCCTGTGAAACAGGCCCTTATAAGACAAATTTCCCATCTGGGACTCCATCTACATGTAAATCATAATAAATGTGGTAACATCTTGGTGAACTCTTATTTTAGCTGTCACAAATCACTACCATTTTGAAAATCCCATATTGTGATGTTGGTATTCTGAGATTGTTACTATTAAAGTAAATGGTTTGAACCTAGGAGTATCATTAGATGTGCACTAGCATCGCAGGGTCGTGGGTTCAATTCCAGCCGGAAGGCCTTGAAGTTGCATTTTTCGCAACTGGTCCCGGTTTGGTCTTAAAAAATGTATACAGTATATTCCAACACTCAAAATTTTCCTTCACCATAAATCCTTAGAACAAGTGCCAATTTATGCTGATGAAGGGCTCCGCTCGAATCGTCAGTATTTCGTTACTAAAAATCTCGACAGTTTACCACCTTTTCACTTTGCTACTTATGAAATGTTCAACATTGAATGTCTTCGGTGTTAAATACTGCATGTGTCCAGTTTCAAAAAAAGTGCTACTGCAATGCTGCCTACTATATAGCTTTTGAGAAATATCGATTGTAATTTCAGAAAGGAAATCTCAAAACTTGGTTTGTCTATTTTGATCGATGCAAGAAAAGATGGTGGAAAGAAAAGCACCTTGCAAATTATTGGCGAAGCATTGATATATTTTGAGGTAGGTATGAGTGGCGCCAGACACTAAGTGGTGGGCCCCACACTCATCTGTTTTGATCAAGTTTTGTCAGTTTCGATTGTTGTTGCCTGCTTTAGAGTAATGGAAACTTGCAGATGCTATGTGCTATTATGCGTAACAACCTCGTCAATTTTTCGTTGAACTTGCAGATACATGCGCAATTTTATTTTGGTAACCAAGACGTTTTCGTAGTTCCCTTAACGTAACGACAAGTTGCAAGATACGCAATTTTTAGACAAGATACGCAGTTTTTAGACAAGATACGCAGTTTTTAGACAAGATGCGCAGTTTTTAGACAAATTACAAACTGTTTAAAATTTTCTTTAAAATACTCTGTAAACAAGAAGCCCTCAAAACTTATCGCGAAAATCTTGACAACAAATTAAAAATTATCGTGACGCATTAATATTAAAAAAACAATTATAAAAAATCGTGATGGGAGTGCGCGTCGCAATGCAATTTGCCGCGTGTCCAGCAGAAAAGCGATGTGACTACAATGCTATTATAATGCCAATAATTTATTGCTTACAACGATAGCTTGCGAGATGTGCACAAAACATCGAAGTGAGTGCATGAGAGAAACGTTGAAATTATGTTAATGAACCGCCTCATTAAGCATAGTTTTTACTAGCACCCGTTGCTCACGTTGTAAGCAATAAATTAGCATTGTAACCAATTATAAATTATTGGATTGTAACCAATCCCAAAACAACAAAGATCCTAACCCCCCGCCTAACGAGTTTTCTATCCTTATCCCCCGGCTGCACCCCCCCCCCCCCGCTAAATTGGTAGACTCGTGAGAGAGACTAAAGCCTAGTTTCCATTTGGTCGCTACGATCGCAACGGTGTCATACTGGTTGATGTAATAGAGTGTGTATCTATCTCTGCAATCAGTAAAGACTGCTCTGCATACAGCAGACAAAAGACAAGATAGATCGACACTCTATTACATCGACCACTATGACACCATTGTGATCGTGGCGACCAAATGGAAACCAGGCATAGTCATGTGGGACTAGTAATTGCGCTTACAATGCAATAACTTATTGGTTACAATGCTATTATAATGCCAATAATTGTATTGGTTACAACGTGAGCAACGTGTGTCACTAGCGACATAAACATAACGATATACGCAAGTGCAGTTAGTACTTCATGGTCAATTTAATACTTTGTTCTTCCTAAGTACAAAGGGGTTAACCTACGATGAAGTGCTAACTGCGTTTGTCGTTATGGTTATGTAGCAAGTGAAAATTAATAGGCCTGGTTCACACGAGAGCATAATGATAATCCGCATAAGGACAAGACAAAAGGCAAAACAAAGGAATGAAGTCAAGCCTGCGAGAGCTCTCCATCTGAGTCTTGTTAGCTCAATGGTTAGCGCGTTTCACCGGCAATCAGAAGGTTACAGGGTTCGATTCCTGTTCGGGACTCAGAATCATTTTTCCATGTATGTCTGACCAATCGTTTTAAGTTCATTGTAAATATTATTTTATTGTAAAATTATCTTATTATGCAATTGCCTATATTATCTTACTTTTGTAATTTATTGGCAGTTAGATAGGATATATTAACTTATCTGTAATTTATTAGTAGTTAGATAGGATATATAGTGTCCCCAATTAGCCTTCTTAGGCTAAATAATTTTGACACTTGAATAAAGTTATTGTATTGTTGTATTGTATTGTATTTTTCTGAGGATAAAGCCCGTGTTCCACTTCAAACGTAGCGTATTTCTTTGTTTTGTGAGTACTAGAGCAAAACTAATGTTACGGTTGAAGTGGAAAACGGGCTTACGAGCTTGACGATCGTCCACGTATCGTCTGTCTACTCCGAGCTCTCCCACATTCACTACAACATTGTGTATATTAACGCATAATCATAAGAAGCATAAGGCAAGCATAAGAAGCATAAGGCAAGAGCAAAACGAAAGAGGAAACAAAGAAAAATTCTCGTTGTTTTGTCTTCGTACGTCCCAGAGGAAAGTCATGCTTTGTTTTCATTGCTTATTATATGCTTATGTCGCTCGTGTGAACCATGTTTTAAGGTGTGCTTGTTGTGACGAGGGGCATAGGACTTTGTTTTAGTAGATAAAATATATAAATATTTACAGACTTCACTTGCGTGGCGCCATTAATGTATTCATGCAGCGACGTTATTTCCCGCTATTTACAAAAGGATTCAAGAGTTATAAAAATAACTTGGAGAGAGTTTTATCAATATTGATATTTAGAGGTCACGAAAACAATTATAGTTTATCTAAGGATCAGAAGAGGAAGTTCAGAAGACTTGGTCAATGCAGACATCTTGTCTCCATGGCATTTACCGTTGATCTTATCTTTGTGAGAAAGCTTTTGCGTTATTAAGGTGGCTCGTTAGTCTAAATCATGTGAAATTGCGTTTTTCCCCATAAAACGTTTTGTAATGCAGATCTGCGCTTTATTTTGGTTCATTGCATAGCTCTAGCGGTGGTCTTGATTATTAAAACGTTTCACACTTGTAGCATTTGTATATCTAGAGAAATTGTGTTTATGATAAGCGGTAGATTTTATGCAAATTAGTTTTCTGGATTTATTGGAAACACGATTTCTCCACTCAGGTAAACTTTGAGGGTATAAAACTTTTCAGTAAACAAGACCACCACTAGAGCTATGCAATGAACCGCGATGAAGCACAGATCTGCATTACAAAGTGCCTATCTCACGTTTGGGGATTTTACATATTTGTAATATTTGGGTCTTCCTGAGCAAAACCATAATATATCTTCTCAGCGGAAAATTTCATCTTTACGGAGTTTTTCACTGTCAAAGTTACCACATGTGATGTCACAAGAGGCATTCCAAACGAGTTTTCTTTTGTTACTTGCCACAAAAATGTCTCTTGTAACATCACATTCGATAACTTTAACAGCAAAAAACTCCATGAAGATGAAATTTTCGGCTGACAAGATATATTATGATTTTGCTCAGGAAGACCCAAATATTAGGAATATGTAAAATCCCCAAACGTGAGATAGACACATTAAGTGTTTTCTTCAACTGTTCTAACAACGGTGATCATAAGGCAAATATCGTAGCACGATGTTGAAGATGTTGAAATTCTAATTTATTATAACCTTCTTATTGTTGTTAGGAGATGCGTCCTGGCAGTATTCATGTCGCTTATATTCTTGGTAGAAAAGATTCCTATCTCCTCATGTTTAGTGCCAATAGACTGAAGGAACAGCTAAAATTTGAGGTAACCTAGCTAACAGACATATCTCGAGAGGTTCCAACGTTTGGTCCTTGAATTCCCTCATACCCCTAACCTGTACAAACTCTGATCAAAGTAACTCATTGCGTCAACTTCGGACCGTTTCATTAGATTTTTGTTTCAATTTTACAGTTTCAATTTTTGTCATCGGTTGATGATCTTGTTAATTCCATAAAACTCGACCAAATCCCGTTGTCTTTTGGAGGGACATTTGAGTATGACCATGTTGCTTGGCTGCAGTTTAGGCTGGTAAGTTTTTGTGGTGTGCTCCAGCGAGGTGTGGTAGAGCATGCTATGGTTGGGGGTGTGCGTTAATTTTGGTGAGGTGTGATGCGTTTTGGTGTGATATGGTGTGATATATGTTAAAGTGTTTATGCAGTGAAAAATTCGTTTTGAAATAAACTCTCTTACTTGGAAATTATAAAGATTGGTGTTTATAACTCTTCCAAATCTCACGTTCTTCTTGACATATTAGGATTTGTTTGATGTGTAAACGAGTCTCACTTTGACTTCACACTGCATAACGACTTAACTGAAAAAGCCTGTATATCTTTGGGATTATCAAATCACTCGAAAAGTAATTTTGTACGTTTAGTAATAGTATCATGCTACACACTTGTTACATAATCCCAAAGATATACAGGCTTCTTCAATAAGTCATTATGCAGTATTATAAAATAACCGGAAGTAAATGAGCGAGTACACGCTATCTGATGGGTTACTGAGCTCAAAAACCGTGCATTATAACTCAATAAAGCATAAGCTGACGTGATTCCTCGCGTAGATTTTGTCGTTTTTGACGGATTTTAAGTAGCTTAAATCACAAAAGAAAGTCAAAGAATACCTGGATACAAAGCTAATCAAGGTACTAACACAACAGAATGTTTTAACTGTAACGTTGAGTGCATTTTCATCGCTAAAATCGCCAACGTGTTTTCATCATATGCTTCCTATAGCAACGCACATAGCAACGTCTCTTATAACAGGTAAATCTACATTTTTCATGGCTTTATTGTTAATTTAATGGTGTTATTTTATAAACGAAATAAAAAACTTTGTCTTGTGTGATTATCGAGTTATAATGGCACTCGAGAAGCTAGTAAAACACTCGGCTATCGCCACACTCGGCGTGTTTTACACGCATCTCTCGTGCCATTATAACTCGATAATCACACGCGACACGTTTTTTATTTCTTAATGATGCCATAGTGAGGATCATTTACATATCAAACAAATCTTAACAAATCACGTCGAAGTGAGATATGGAAGAGTTGTAAATGCCTTTCTTTATAATTTCTATAGTTCATTCAAGTAAGAGAGTTTATTTCAAACTGAATTTTTCACTGTATAAATAGGTGCATTGTTCTGTGATGTGGTTGGTTGTGTACGGGGTAACACACTGTAGTGTGATGTGTATATTGCGTAGTGTTTGAGTGTGGTGTGTGTGTACTGCGTGGTGTGATAGGTGCACAGCACTGTTCTGTGATATGGTTGGTTGGGTGTGATACAGTGGTGTGACAAGCCTGACGGTTCGCGTGCTCTGGCAGTTCGCTGACAAACCAAAACTATATTGGAGACTGAGTGCGGTAAAGACTAATGCTTATGTTGTTTCATTTTTCAGAAACAAGAACCATTCATGGCCGGTTGTCGAAGCGCCACGAAGCTTGCTCTGTCTGCCATTGATAAACTCGGTATTGGAGAATGCGCTGACACAGTAGAAGAATGCCAAAAGCTATTAGAGGAACATCGGGAGAAAGTAACAGCCGTTTTTTCCGACAGTAGACTGTCGGCCTTGCAACTAGAAGGCGAACACCTAGTCGCAAATCTTAATCAGAGCGATCTGACGAAGAAAACGCCAGACTGGAAAGATACCATGGATATTGTGTCCAAGTTATATTTTAAAATGAATCAAGTGTTTTCAAAGCTGGATGTTCTCTGTCGAAAGAGGAAGCGGGAAATAGAAGATAGTCTACAACTGAAGTGTTTCTACGTGGAATACAATAAGGTACTGAATGTTTCTCTTGTAGCCTGGAAACTGAAATGCGTTTGTGAAATATTTACCTCTAAAATATTTGTTTTCATTAAGGTTCTCACTTGGATAGCGAATGATGGATCAGCGTATCTGGAGAAACCTGTGGAGCTTTCAGAGTCCTACAGTCACGCGATTAGCCAACACAACAGTCTTGAAAAATTCATCAACCTAGCAAAGGTAACGAAAGAAATAAAAAGGGATTTACAGTCCTAAGATTGAAAAATTAAATCGTATGAAACTAAATCGTCAACTTCGTACCGCCCTCGCCCGCCCCCGCTGCGAAAAGGCCGGTCACGTTCTAGTTGACAAAACTTTAGACTCAAGGTGACAAAGAGGGTTGTTTCAAGCACAGTATCAATGTTTTTTAAGTAGCCTTCAATTTGCAATCGTTAATAGCAGCTATTCAAGTTAAGTGAAACCTAAGTAAGTTAAAGTGCCACTACGATCAAATTTTTACCTATCGATATTTTTATGTATTTATAAAGCAGAGCTGCTAAATATTACGTGGTCGAAACCGTTTTGCGATTCGACGATGGCAAGTATTATTTTTCTTACTCGAATCTGGAGTTGTTATGTCCGCCATTAATCGTTCATGTTCTTGACCAGCGTAACGAAGTGACGTCAGATTCTCAACGCGAAGACTCCACGCGGCTAATTCTTCAAGTAAATCAAGGTCGTTTTTTCAAATTCTTCGTCTGAAAGGCTGGACATTTAATCTACTTCTCGAAAAAAACAAGAAAACAAATAACCTCGACCGAAATTCAGGCGTAGCATTGAGAATCTGACGTCAGTTTTTTTTTACATCGATCACTTTCGACCCTGAAATACTATTCTATGCTAAAGAAAATCTAAAAGACGGGGTTGAATTTTCATCGTAGTGGCACTTTAAGTGTTTAAAGGCAGTCTACTGTGGTTAAGTTGTTGTAGCTATGCTTCCAACGGGTTATGGAAAGTCGATAATCTTTCACCTTCTTCCCTCGCTGTTCTACGACAGGATAAACTATGGACGACATGCGACAACGTTTGTAGTTCACCCTCTAATTATAATTGTAGTGTCTCCGCTAAATGCGCTCGTACAAGATTAAGGAAAATGGAAGACGTTTACGAATCGAAAAATGAATATTAGTTTGTTCTCTTTACGTTAAAAATCTTTCTGTTCCAGGAAAACATCATGCAAGCCAATGACCTCCTGGAAGATGGCAGCAGTTTAATTCAGTCTGGTTGCAGTGAGGGTATTGGTATCAAAGAAATGTGCAAGGTTCTGAAATCTACACGCGATATGTTCACCCAAAAGCTAGAAGGAAGACGATTGGCTCTTGTGTCGTGCATTGAATTTCATCAGGTGGTTCGTCAGGTATGTGTGGCAGGCGATCGGAGGAAAGTCGCGTAGTGATCGGAGAACAGTCGCGTAGTGATCGGAGGAACGTCGCGTAGTGATCGGAGGAAAGTTGCGTAGTGATCGGAGGAAAGTCGCGTAGTGATCGGAGAACAGTCGCGTAGTGATCGGAGGACAGTCGCGTAGTGATCGGAGGACAGTCGCGTAGTGATCGGAGGAATGTCGCGTAGAGGTCGGAGGAAAATCGCCTAGTGATCGGAGGAAAATCGTTCTTTTGTGAAGACCTGTAGTTGAGTTTTTGTTACATGGTGTAATTTTTCTGTTTCTTTTAGCCAATGAGATAACAGAATTTCAAAATGTTATTTTATCTATTTCTAGTGTTCGAATTGGAGCATCCACTCGCTCAAACACATGGCGCTGATGAACATGGAGGTATCAAATACGGCTAACGGTGTTGAGTTTCTCAAAGAGAACATGGAAGGATTTCTTCAGGAATTTCCCATGTGGTCAGAAGAGAAACTGAACAAGATGAGTGAGTTAGCGAGTAAATTAAACAATGATGAACTACACAGTCAAGCAGAGAAGTGTCTTACGGAGTACAAGGAAGTCGAGGATATGTTTATCAGACGGCAAGAGACGCTCCAAAGAGCAGCTGTTAGGGTACAGGTGAGAGTATATCGTGGACTTATTCACTGAAGTTAGTTGGCAGAAAAACCAACCGTTATTACAATGTTTAAAGTGTCTATGATACGAACAATTATACTCTGTTTTTGTTTTGGTACTTCTTGACGCGCTGAATCTTATGGTGGTATTCTCCATCCCTAACCTGTACGAATCTTGTTTCATATTGTATGTTAAACCATCTGATACTCAGGGTAACCCGTCAATTGCCTTGCAGATCCCTGGCACGGTGTCAAATGGTGTAAGCGAAGGTTCCTCGTCAACATCGACGTCGAACTCAACATCTGGAGTCCATGAAGATGATCCCGAGTTAGATAGCGACGATGACGAGAAAATGGATCTACCAGAAGACGTGTCCATCTCGCGGCCAAGAAACGGAAACGAGGAAGACGAAACGGATAAGGAAAATTTGTTTTATAATTTGAAAGAGGTGCGGGGCTATATCCTCTTGAAACATTTTTAAAAATTCGAAAAAATGCATACCTTTGATTATGATTGAGTATATGATTAATTATTTACAGTCGATCACTCATTTATATTCAGTTTATCACTCTTGGGTGAACGGAAAACCCAACAGATTTAGTGTCGTTTTCCGAGAAGACGACCCGAAAGTCTTACCATTTGCTGGTGTTGTTGCAAAGGCAGCACTTTCTCCTCAATTATTTTTAAGACCCTGAGTGGTGGTCCGATCCAGGATATGAAACTGTGTCTCCCAGCTCAAAGACATGTGTGGTAACCACTAGATCACAACAACTGTTTAATTGGTGACCCCATATTTATGTGGTTTTAATTATACCAGACAACGGCCTCCGTAGCTCAGTGGCCAGAGAGTGCACTAGCGTCGCAGGGTCACGGGTTCAATTCCAGCCGGAAGGCCTTGATGTTGTATTTTTCGCAACTGGTGCCGATTTGGTCTTAAAATGTGTATATTTCAACACTCGAAATTTTCCTTCACCCTAAATCCTTAGAACATATATTCAAATCCGTTTGGTAATACTTATAGTAAAGTTTTCTTTTAGCCACAGTAAGCAACAAACCACAGTGTACTATTCACATGCCTGTAAATGTATTCTCCATTTTTATCTTTTAGGGAGAGCTTGATGAACAAACCTATCAACAGTTATCTCCGAAAACTAAAGAGTACAGAACTTTTTATATTGATTTTAACCTAATATTTTGGGATTTTATGTGATTTATTTTTTATATTTATGTTTTTGATTTTATAAGAGTGAGTATCAACTGTCGTGCATTGCACGTTTGTGTTTATCTTTCCGTACGATAACGAAGTGTTTTGAAGTGCTTCGTTGGCATTCCACGCGTCACGTCAGTCAAGGCTGACTTAATTCGAAACGAAAGTCAATAAAACGTTGAATTTTGTGAAAAATATAGAAATAATTACTTTCTAAGGTATATCTTCTTTCAATTGAAAGACAAAATGAATAATTTATATCAAAGATTGACAAGATATTTACGGATGAGTTCACCAAGGGAATTTCGTGCTTCGAAAAATGGCCGACCGACCGTGCAATGCGTCACGGTTGGCACCCTCAAGTGTTCTGTTTAGAAATGTTAATAATTTGACGGTATCTACTCTTGTACTCGAGAAATAACGGTTTCATTTTCGTATTTTATGCCTCTGGACGCCGCCAAACTCTAAAATGGCGGCGTCCAGAGCATAAAATACAAAGAGGAAAACGTTATTTCTCGAGTACAAAAGCAGATACCGTGAAACTATTAACATTTCTAAACATTATACTTAAAGGGTATTGCAATATAAATTAACTTTGTCTCATTTGAAAGAACTCGTAAAATTATATAAGAAGACCTTTTACAATTTTTCTGTATCTTTCTTGGTTTTTGAAATATTTCAGATAATTATGACAAAAGACAGTCAGGAATCCGCCATCTTGTTGTAATATTTGACCTAATTACGTCACAAGCAGGGTAAACCTGATGAAATTACTCCATAGGTGACCGAATTTCCGCGGAAGGCTTTTTAAAATGTTGTGGGCCAATTGAAAATGGAAATAATGCAACATAATCGAGTTAATGCGTAAGGTTGGAATTAATAAATTTCACTTTACCCTACTTATGACGTCACATGCATATCGAAAATAATTCCAAGATGGCGGACAGCACGCTGTCTTTCGTCAAATTATTTCGAAAACCAAAAAAGATAAGGGAAAATTGTAAAAGGTCTTGTTATACCATTTCACGAGTTCTTTCAAATGAGACAAAGTTAATTTATATTGCCATATCCCTTTAAATGCTTTTTTATTTTGACTGTACTTTCCGTTCCAGCGGCACAGTTATTAATTCCCTTTTAATGTTATTTCCTTTTTTGTTTCCAGAAAGTTAAAATATATCGTTGATGAGATGGTGGACACTGAACGCGACTATGTGAAATCATTAGATTACATCATTCAGGTAGACAAACCGCTGTATACTGATGATAATGGTGTTAGTCATTGTATATTGACCATGTATGGCTTTGACGTTTTTAGAATTATGTAAAGCAAATGGACAGCGAGGATTTACCAGCATCCTTGAGGGGCAGGAAAAACTTAGTTTTTGGAAATATCGAGAGATTACACGATTTTCATCATCGGTAAGAGTTATGGACGTTCTTGATTCTTGATCTAAATAGTTGTCTGATGATGTGAACGGAGGAGGACATGATATACCATAGAAAGAGTGGAAATGCTTTTGTTTTGTTTGTTTAGTTATTTTTCACAAGAGCTAGAAAGGTGCGTTGAGAGTCCATTCCAAATTGGAAGCTGTTTCTTGAAATGGGTAGGTAGTGAGTGGCATGTTTAACTTTTGGAGGGGAGGAGAGCGGAGGGAAGGAAAGGAACGGGAAGGGAAAGAGAGAAGGAAAGGAATGGAAAGGGAATTAAAGGGAAGCGAAGGGAAGGAAAAGAAAGTAATGGAAAGCAAGGGAAAGCAAGGGAAGGGAATGGAAGGAAAGGAAGGAAGGAAAATAAAATAAAGGAAAGGAAAGCAAGGGAAAGCAAGGGAAGGGAACGGAAGGAAGGAAAATAAAATAAAGGAAAGGAAAGCAAGGGAAAGCAAGGGAAGGGAACGGAAGGAAGGAAAATAAAATAAAGGAAAGGAAAGCAAGGGAAAGCAAGGGAAGGGAACGGAAGGAAGGAAAATAAAATAAAGGAAAGCAAGGGAAAGCAAGGGAAGGGAACGGAAGGAAGGAAAATAAAATAAAGGAAAGGAAAGCAAGGGAAAGCAAGGGAAGGGAACGGAAGGAAGGAAAATAAAATAAAGGAAAGGAAAGCAAGGGAAAGCAAGGGAAGGGAACGGAAGGAAGGAAAATAAAATAAAGGAAAGGAAAGCAAGGGAAAGCAAGGGAAGGGAACGGAAGGAAGGAAAATAAAATAAAGGAAAGCAAGGGAAAGCAAGGGAAGGGAACGGAAGGAAGGAAAATAAAATAAAGGAAAGCAAGGGAAAGCAAGGGAAGGGAACGGAAGGAAGGAAAATAAAATAAAGGAAAGGAAAGCAAGGGAAAGCAAGGGAAGGGAACGGAAGGAAGGAAAATAAAATAAAGGAAAGGAAAGCAAGGGAAAGCAAGGGAAGGGAACGGAAGGAAGGAAAATAAAATAAAGGAAAGCAAGGGAAAGCAAGGGAAGGGAACGGAAGGAAGGAAAATAAAATAAAGGAAAGGAAAGCAAGGGAAAGCAAGGGAAGGGAACGGAAGGAAGGAAAATAAAATAAAGGAAAGGAAAGCAAGGGAAAGCAAGGGAAGGGAACGGAAGGAAGGAAAATAAAATAAAGGAAAGGAAAGCAAGGGAAAGCAAGGGAAGGGAACGGAAGGAAGGAAAATAAAATAAAGGAAAGCAAGGGAAAGCAAGGGAAGGGAACGGAAGGAAGGAAAATAAAATAAAGGAAAGGAAAGCAAGGGAAAGCAAGGGAAGGGAACGGAAGGAAGGAAAATAAAATAAAGGAAAGGAAAGCAAGGGAAAGCAAGGGAAGGGAACGGAAGGAAGGAAAATAAAATAAAGGAAAGGAAAGCAAGGGAAAGCAAGGGAAGGGAACGGAAGGAAGGAAAATAAAATAAAGGAAAGGAAAGCAAGGGAAAGCAAGGGAAGGGAACGGAAGGAAGGAAAATAAAATAAAGGAAAGCAAGGGAAAGCAAGGGAAGGGAACGGAAGGAAGGAAAATAAAATAAAGGAAAGGAAAGCAAGGGAAAGCAAGGGAAGGGAACGGAAGGAAGGAAAATAAAATAAAGGAAAGGAAAGCAAGGGAAAGCAAGGGAAGGGAACGGAAGGAAGGAAAATAAAATAAAGGAAAGCAAGGGAAAGCAAGGGAAGGGAACGGAAGGAAGGAAAATAAAATAAAGGAAAGCAAGGGAAAGCAAGGGAAGGGAACGGAAGGAAGGAAAATAAAATAAAGGAAAGGAAAGCAAGGGAAAGCAAGGGAAGGGAACGGAAGGAAGGAAAATAAAATAAAGGAAAGGAAAGCAAGGGAAAGCAAGGGAAGGGAACGGAAGGAAGGAAAATAAAATAAAGGAAAGGAAAGCAAGGGAAAGCAAGGGAAGGGAACGGAAGGAAGGAAAATAAAATAAAGGAAAGCAAGGGAAAGCAAGGAAAGGGAACGGAAGGAAAGGAGGGGAAAGGAAGGATTGGAAAGGAAAGGGAGGGGAGGAAAGTGGAGGGAAGGAAAGGAACGGGAAGGGAAGAGAAAGAGGGAAGGAAAGGAATGGAAAGGGAATTAAAGGGAAGCGAAGGGAAGGAAAAGAAAGTAATGGAAAGGAAGGGAAAGCAAGGGAAGCAAGGGAAGGAAAGGAAGGAAAGGAAGGAAAGGAAGGAAGGAAGGAAGGAAAGGAAGGAATTGAAAGGGAAGGAAAATAAAATAAAGGAAAGCAAGGGAAAGGAACGGAAGGAAAGGAAGGAAAGGAAGGAATGGAAAGGAAAGGGAGGGGAGGAAAGGGGAGGGAAGGAAAGGAACGGGAAGGGAAGAGAAAGAGGGAAGGAAATGAATGGAATGGAAATTAAAGGGAAGCGAAGGGAAGGAAAATAAAGGAAAGCAAGGGAAAGGAATGGAAAGCAAGGGAATGGAAAGGGAAAAGAAAGGGGAAAGAAAGGAAAGGGAGGATGGGAGGGAAAGGAGGGGAAAGGGAAGGAAGGAAAAGGAACGAAAGTAAAAGGTAGAAGAAAAATAGGGAAAGTGACCAGAAGGAGAGAGGGGTAGACAGAGTATGTGAGAGAGAATGAAAATGAGTGATTGAGAAAAAGCAAAAAGGAAGAGGAGGAATACTTAAAGAACTTGGTCAATGAACAAGGAGGCTTCATTATGCTGCATCGTTAATAATAACTGAATTAAATATTGTATTATTATTAAATATTTCATTTTCCTCGTCTTTCGTAGGAACGGCAATTTTTCTTGTACGCTCTTTACAACAAGAACAAACCAATATCGGACGAACTTCTTCGAGACCACGGCAGTGCATACTTTAGGGTGCGAAAAATGTTTATTTCACTATTCTGTTTCATTTTTGGGGAAATTGTTATTTAAATGATGGACACTATGATAATAAAGTAATGTTTTGTCATAAGATTGAGTGAATACATAGTTCATCATGCTTGTTTTTGGTTTAGTACGTTTACAACGACATCGTTTCTTTCGTTTTGTTAGAAAAGACAAGAACAACTGCGTGACAAACTCGATCTATGTAGCTATCTGATCAAACCAGTGCAACGGATTGGAAAATATGCTTTGCTTTTGAAGGTAAAGGGATTATGTAATTGTTAGCTTGGAATTAAGTAGATTTTTATATGTGTATGACCATTTTACTGTTTTCGCACTGTTTAATAGGAATATCTGCACTCTACCATACAGCAAAATATTGTTAAAGTTTATGATTGTTTAATAAAACATGTTTCTGTCATTGATGTTCTGTATTTCTTACACAAAATACAAGTTGTCTAATAACACAAGACCAAGTGCTAAAATAGTACAATGCCCATCGGTGTAGCACCATGCCCATGTATATATGCAGTCAATGCATCAGATAAACAATGGACTATACGTCTATACCACTAATGGGTGTGTAGTTTACCACAAGAAATATATTTGTTATTAGAGTTTTTAATGGTTAATATATCTGCACAAGTCCACCAATTTATGTGTAAAGTAATGATTTTCCTTCACCTGAAATCATTATAGCAATAATACTTCCAACGATCAAATGTAAATACCAAATATTGTTTCCAGTTTTACTACTGTACATCTGTGCCACGATAATAATTACGCCCCATCCCAAACGTGTACGCATTGCGTACCTATTTTTAAGATATCTAATATATTTACATGTAAGTTATGTAACATTGCGTTGTTCACCTGTAAATCATTGTAGTTCTACCAATCCAAACCAATAAGCTATGTCATCTAAGTACCTCAACAGTTAGACTGCAAGGTTCCTTTTTCTAGAAGTTAAACCTTCGCTCTATCATCAAAAGTGCATGTAGCTCAATGGCTAGACTGTAGAGCATGTCGCCGGCAATCAGTAGGTCGTGGGTTTAATTCCTGCATGGACTTTGAATCAACGCAAATGTTTTCTTTTTTTGCCAGGACATGATTAAAGCGATTGAAGTAGACTCGTCGTGTACCACTCAACTGCTGGTGAGTGCAAATGTCAGGGATGTTTCCCCTATACTCCTTTTGACGCCATACTAAGATAGCCTCACTCAAGCACTGTATTCGACAGTGAATAATGATAATTATGATAATACCTAACGAATGATATACAATTTGCTTTGTAATTGTATTGTTTTACTTTCTTCTTAGCATGCTCAAGAAATGGTGAAGTCTCAACTCAGACATGGTAATGATCTTCTCGCCATGGATTCCATTCGGGAATGCGACGTAAGTATCGTCTCTTAGCAACACTGCAGACAAGCTCTCCAATCAAAGAAAGATACGACCTTAGCTTGTCTTAGTTACTATACAGGGGGCTGGCTCTTCGAAGCCTCGACGTAATTTATCCCTCAGATATTGAGTTATGCGGGTTTTGTAAAAGCAGAACACTTGTTTCTTTGTTTTAAGGTTAATGTCAAGGAACAAGGACGTCTCTTACGACAGGTATACTTGACGTTATATTTGATGAGTATTTGTTTTAGTGAAATCTATCCATAGTCGTAAAACCTTTCTGATTGACTACGCTACTTGCTCCATATAGGTAGCGACGAGTGGGTTTACATTATTCACTCGAAACTTCTATTGAGGCGATAGTTAACTCTGCGAGCTTCCCCTTATGTTGTACATGTAGTTATAATATTCCCATGGTTCTTGAAAGTCCTTGAATTAGAAATTAAAACAAACGCACTTCTGGAGAGTCCTTGAAATCAAGAGTCACTTAAAATTCCTCGGATTTCCTTTCGGCTCCACTACACATGAAAGGAATAGCTCGCCAAAAGTATTGATGTCAAATGAAATGACATGTATCATCTGTATCATCATCATCATCATCGTCATCACCATCCTCATCATTATCCTCATCATCATCACCACTACCACCATCATCCTCATCATCACCATCATCATCACCATCATCATCATCACCACCATCACCATCATCCTCATCACCATCCTCACCATCATCATCACCATCATCATCATCACCATCATCATCACCATCATCATCATCACCATCATCACCACCACTACCATCATCATCCTCATCACGATCCTCATCATCACCATCCTCATCATCACCATCATCACCACCATCATCATCATCACCCTCATCATCATCACCATCATCACCACCATCATCATCATCACCCTCATCATCATCACCCTCATCATCATCACCATCATCACCACCATCATCATCATCATCACCACCATCATCACCATCCTCACCATCACTACCACCATCATCCTCATCATCACCATCATCATCATCACCATCATCATCACCCTCATCATCATCACCATCCTCACCATCATCATCACCACTACCACCATCATCCTCATCATCACCATCATCATCATCACCATCATCATCACCATCATCATCATCACCATCATCACCATCATCATCCTCACCATCATCCTCATCACCATCCTCACCATCATCATCATCATCACCATCATCATCATCACCATCACTACCACCATCATCATCATCACCATCACCATCCTCACCATCCTCACCATCACTACCACCATCATCCTCATCATCATCCTCATCACCATCCTCACCATCATCATCATCATCACCATCATCATCATCACCATCATCATCACCATCATCATCATCATCATCACCATCCTCACCATCACTACCACCATCATCATCACCATCATCATCATCATCCTCATCACCATCCTCACCATCATCATCATCATCACCATCATCATCATCACCATCATCATCACCATCATCATCACCATCATCATCATCACCATCCTCACCATCACTACCACCATCATCCTCATCATCACCATCATCATCATCATCCTCATCACCATCCTCACCATCATCCTCATCATCACCATCATCATCATCACCATCATCATCACCATCATCATCATCATCATCACCATCATCACCATCATCACCATCATCATCACCATCCTCACCATCATCCTCATCACCATCCTCACCATCATCATCATCATCACCATCACCATCATCATCACCCTCATCATCATCACCATCCTCACCATCATCATCATCACCATCCTCACCATCATCATCATCATCATCATCACCATCATCATCACCCTCACCATCATCATCACCACTACCACCATCATCCTCATCATCACCATCATCATCATCACCATCATCATCACCATCATCATCATCACCACCACCATCACCCTCATCATCATCACCATCCTCACCATCATCCTCATCACCATCCTCACCATCATCATCATCATCACCATCATCATCACCATCATCACCACCACTACCATCATCATCATCATCCTCATCACGATCCTCATCATCACCATCATCATCACCATCATCATCTTGATACAGAACACGAAGACTCTTAACTAGTATTTCCACTGAAATTTTTATAACTTCGATATTTTCTCACTGTTTTAATGGACTAATTTATTTGAAATCTTCTCTGTTAACTTAGGATGACTTTATAGTCTGGCAAAGTAAGAAGAAACATTGTCGAAGAGTCTTTCTTTTCGAAGACTTGGTGTTGTTCAGTAAAACCAGAAAACAAGCGAGTGGAGCCGATATCTTTGTTTACAAAAACTGTCTAAAGGTTGGTCTATTGGAAATTAAGTTTAGCGTTCGTTGGGCGATTAAAAAGGGGCGTTGAAAGAAATAAGGTGGCTCGATAGTCTAAATCATGCGAAATTTCCGCATTAAAATGTTTGTAATGCAGATCTGAGCTTCATCGTGGCTCATTGCTCAGCTCTAGTGGTCAAAGTTTACCGAGTGGAGAAATCGTGTTTCCAATAAATCCAGAAAAATAATTTGCATAAAATCTGCCGCTTATCATAAACACAATTTCTCTAGATATACAAATGCTACAAGTGTGAAACGTTTCAATAATCAAGACCACCGCTAGAGCTATGCAATGAACTAAAATAAAGCTCAGATCTATATTACAAAACATTTTATGAGAGAAAATGCAATTTCTCATGATTTAGACGAGCCACCTTAGTAAATTGGTTGGAGCTTTATGTACTCACAATAAGTTACTGCATAGAACAAAAGTGACGATAAATACTTTGGTTCAATAGGTCTTAGGTACAGCAGTTGTGAGTTTTATCCTTTTGTTTTTATTAGTCTGCTGATATTGGCCTAACGGAGTCAGTTGGGGAGAGTGGATTACGATTTGAACTTTGGTTCCGGAGAAGGCGAAACGTGAAAGATACCATTATTTTACAGGTTTGATTGTGTTACCATTTTATTTCATACACAGAGATCCCATAAAATACAAAACAATGAGAAAGTTCTCGAAATTATGAACTCACCTTTTCAACAGCGCCAAATTTGAAACAACTTATGCACGATGTCCGTATTAACACTGCCATGCACTGAACTTTATTTTCCGTTTCTCAGGCTAAAAGTATGGAAGTAAAGACATCGTGGGTCGTTGAAATTACTCGACTACTCTGGAGACAAGCTGTCAGGAATAGAGGTACACATTAAGGAGAGATAAGGGACCAGTCATTATTTATGGCCAGGGTGGGGGGCGAAGAGAAAATGGTTGGGTAACTGAAAATTCTAAGATGTAAATGGTTAGGTAAAAAAAATCACTTCCCTGAAGGGTTGGGTAGCAAAATTTTCATGTCTATTTACATAAAAAATTAAGAGTTCATCATTTAAAATTGGAATCTCATCATCAGTTCTCCTTAATCATCATTGCATATTAGCTTTTGTTATTGTATTCCTCTCCTTGTTTTCCTTGGATTCCTGCTCTGTGTAGGGAGATAATAATCTGAAAGTTACAGTAGGATCTGTCTGTATATCTATTTGGGTTTGTTATTAAAACTTGTCTCAACGATATGCTGGGAATTGGGCTTTATCTAACTTTGGGTAAAAGATTTTCTTTACTCATAAATGGTTGGGACGGTCCCCCGACCATAAATAATGACCAGTCCTTAACCTCGTACCCATGCTCTTTTCTGGTTACGAGGTTACACAGTAGAGCTAGAATCTGAGAGCTGTGCAACCACGAAGTTTACCGCGCCGGGGTCTGAAACCGAGGCCCAAAATGTCTGCATGTCTTAATGAATAGAAGTTCATTATTTTCTTTTTCGCTCTCTTTTTCAGAGTACGGTTTAGCCGAGGCCACGACTGGTATCAGCGTTGGTAGTCAACCCGGAGAACAAGTCCCGACAACGAGATCTATTATGTTTGACGAGTCGTTACACTTCAGTCCAACTATGAGCATGTCCGTGATCTCAACAAGCAGTTCGTTCTCCTCTAGTCCCTACACAAGTCCATTACTAAACAAGAGACGTTACTCGCGCACGAGACAAAACAGTTTAGAAGCAAAACGAAATATTCAAGAAGAAACACCATCAACGTCACCACCGGTAGATTCCGACCGGCCGACGAGACGTTCCGGAGAGCGCCTTACGACCGTGAACGAACAGATCGCGGAAGAACCGTCAAAGTCGGCGACGCCTCCTGTGGCGCGAAAATCAAAATCGTACCCTGCGGAACTTTCGAGTTCGCGAGACGAGTTACAATTCGAGCGCAGGCCTTCGCTTAAACAGAAACTGTTCGGTAGATCAAAGAGCACAGATACTGAGACATTATCGCAAAGCGATGAGAGGTTACACACGAAAGATATTAAAACAAAAAGACGAATATTTAAAGACTTTTTTTCGACTCCAAGACCTCACAGTGTGGTTGAGGTAGAGACGAGTAATGAAAAGGGAGCTATAATGCATAGAACTCAATCCGAAGCCAGTGCGTTTCGCAAAGGATTATCGAGGAACACCACGCCACCAACACAGCAACCGTTAGTAACGGAGAATTCTAGACCTAATAGCAACGCCTGCTACCATAGTGTGGTAAGTGGAGCCTCTTGAAAGGGATACTCCAACCAAAATACAAGAGTGTTGTTCGTAGATCTTACGAAGATATGGCTAGTTGAAGTTGGAGAGTTTGTTGAATTTCGACGCCATATTTGTTTCTCAAATATGACTTCAATTTCGACGCCATATTTGTTTCTCAAATATGACGTCACTGAGTGATTCTATCTCGTATTATGCCTAAGAAGCTCCTCTACTTTCCTGCATGAGGAACTAAATAGTTTATTTCGACTAATTCTTCTCCACAGAGCATTCACAACAGCTATCACTATGTAATCGCCATCAAAACAACTCCACTGATGATAAAGAAGCACTCAATGATGTCATATTTTCAAAACCAATATGGCGTCAAAATCGTCAAATTTTCAACTTCAACTAGCCATATCTTCTTAACTAAATTGATAGGAATGCTGAAACTTTGGAAATAAACTAAAGTCAGTAAGATCTTTCATATGAATTTGTTGAATTGTTTCTGCCCGCAACCTTCAAGGATGAAAGAACTCGTAAAATGATAGAGTAACACGTTTTACAACTTTTCCGTATTTTACTTCGTTTTTGAAATATTTCAGTTTGTTTCACATGTATATGAGATACGTCAGGTGCAGGGTTAGAGGATGTTCACTCATTAAAATATTAGTTCAATCTTCAAGTTTGTTCCACAAATTTACTTGAAAATGTGCGTATAATAACTCCTCATGATATAAGACATTTTTTAAAAATTCTCTACCCCACACCTGACGTCAGAGACCATCTCATTTACATATCAAACAAACTGAAATATTTCAAAAACGAAGTAAAATACGGAAAAGTTGTAAAAGGTGTTACTCTATCATTTTACGAATTCTTTCATATTAGACAAACTTAATTTTTGTTGCCAATGTCCTTTAAACCGCAGAAATAACGCTGCGTGAGATATGTTTCTTACATATTCGCGAAACAAAGTACACGCTAAAATTACAGTGAGAGAAAGGTAATTCATTTCTATGATTATTTTGTTTGCAGGTCTGACGAAACCCTGGAACCAAATAGTTCCCTATGTACTATATTAGTATGAATGAAACTGGCGATGAATTTGGAATGTACATTAGAAATATCACCAATGAATTTGAAAACTGCTTCCTACCAAGTGAAGAGATTTGACGAATTGCCCCATTCTGTTATCAGTTTTGTGATAACACAACATCTATATAGAGTGTAAAGTTTGGTTTTGCAATTTCGAAAGTTTTAGGATACTGTAAAATAAGATATTTTGAAATAAAATAATATTGATTTTTTTTATGATATATTTTAGTACTGAAATTAATGAAGACCAACCTCACCCCCAGGCTCTTTTCCTCTCGAGTGGAGGAAAAGATCCTGGGAATGAGGTTCCTGCAACTCTGATCTCAATCTCGTTCCCAGAGCCTGCGAACCGAGATTGCACTGACTCTAAATAAAGACTGGATCGAACAACTATTGTTCAGAAAATGAAGCCGGAAGTAGCTCGTGGCGACCATCTTGTTGGGGACCACGTTATATAGTTTTACTGTAGGCGACAGAGACTAGTATCTGTCTCTGATCTTTTAAGATGATAAAATGAATCAGTTGTCCAAGGTTTTTCGACAACTGATTCATTTTAGCATCTTAAAATATCACAGACAGATAGTCTCTGACAACTCTGTCGCCTACAGTAAAACTATATAACGTGGTCCATATTCAAGATGGCCACCGCGAAACATTCCCAGCTTCAAACAATACTAACTTGCACGATCCAGTCATTACTTAGAGATCAGTAGTAAACACCCGCACTGTGTCTAACAGCATTTCAAAAACTCTTCTGCTTGCAAACCTCCTTTTCTTTCGACTAAATTGTGCCTGACTTGTCGTCGTAAGATCGCCATAAAATCACACGTGTAATAGAATTGAAATCGCGCATTTTATCGCAGAAAATGTCGCACGTGTCAATATGGGCCTTTAATATCCGACAAGGATATAATACAAGGCAAAGTGAAAAGGTGGTAAACTGCCAAGAATTTAGTGACGAAATACTGACGTTTCATCAGAGTAAGACGAGATGAAATAGGGCTTATATATATATATATATATATGCCAAAAGGGCGGGAGATAAACAAACTAATAATTGATGAGACGCCAAAAGTTAAATCATTTGCTATTTTTACAGTTGATCAGCAAACAGACTGAGGGGGAGGGAGAAATGACAGGTCCAATATCCAAGGGGATTAGGCGATAATATATTAGCAGTAAGAAACAAAAACTTGAAAAGGAATGAAAGTGCATAAGCTAATAATAAAAAGAATTCCAAGCAAACTAAAATAACAAAAAACTTGTAGGAAATTAAATAAAAACGTTCGTTAAGACCAAAACGTTCGTTAAGACCTGATGAAGGGCTCTGCTCGAAACGTCAGTATTTCGTTACTAAATTCTTGGCAGTTTACCACCTTTTCACTTTGCTCTATATTCAAAACACTATCTACGCAGCACTCTACTTTTTTACTACTCAAGGATATAATACTCTCTCTCTATATATAGTGTAAATCGACACAAACAGTTTACTTCCCTTTGCACACATTGATTCGTAATCAAGCAAAGTCCAAGCATATGCCAAGTTATTGATCTCTGATAAAGATGATAGGTTTTCGCTTTAAATAGACGATAGGTTTCCCATTTCAAAAAGGCGAGTGTCTTATCAAGGATGCACTCAATACACATATGCATGACTTATCCTGGAACCCGTTTGAGTGAATAAAGATCGTTTAACTTACGATATGAAAGTACACCAACCTTCTAGACTTTCGACATCTTTAACTTGGTTGATAAGTGATAACAGTCTCCGTGTTTCTCTGTAGATTGGCGTAGAAAGGAGTTCAGTTTCTGAATAATTTCCCTCGACAACTGTGACCAAATATCCATTTATCTCCGACACTAGTCTTAGCAAAACGACTTAATCTGAAGGGACACGTGTTCTTCGCCACGAATTTGCATGATAACTAGCCAAGGGAATTTTATGTCAATTTAGAAGGTTCACTAAGCGATCTCCAGGGAATAGGCCCGAAGTCATACGAGAAAAAATGTTATTACTCGGGCTACCTGTTGTGGTAGCACCTAGTCTAAATCGGCAGCCTTTGTATGTAATTTTACTTTCTATGTGGCGATAATGTGGCTGACTAGACAGTTATACCCTATGGGACCTCTTTCATAATGCACCCAAATTAAATATTATTTTATTCATTTAAATTAGCCTTTCTGACTTCGTTCGTGTGTCTGTAATTCCAAAGAATCTTTGCTTTGTAACGAGGCCAGAAAGGCAATTGGCATGCATATACAGGGTGTATAAAAAAAACGCTACCTAATTAATTAACCTATTGTTGTTAAGCACAAGATTTTATGCTCCTGGGAATTTAAAATAGCTTCTAATCGTATGAAGGAGCATAACTGCATAACAAATTGTCAAAGTACTAATTAGTCATATCATCAGTTCGAATAAAAATGGTTCAACTGACCACAGAGCAACGAGTTTTTACATTGAGTAAGTACATTGAGTTTCGGTATAATGTAAAATAGTAAAAACTCGTTTTTTTTATACACCCTGTATTAAAAGAATATTTAGACTGGCCACCATTATGAAAGAGGTCTATTGCATCAGTTCCCAACGCAGGCAAAAGTAGCCCAAGTCAACGCTAACCGATGACGACTAAGAAAATAATGCAAATTACAAAATAATGCAACTGGCAGAGCGACGATCAAATACGTAATTACAATTCATTTTACATGTTTTTTATTTTCAGTAAAGCTCTCACAATTGCTCGGATTTTATATATTTTTTGATACAACCATATGTGCTATCACAAAACTTGGTGAGACCTCACATCTTTGACCATTAAAGCCCAAAGATCGACATATAAATTCTCCTTATTGGTCTCCAAACATTTCTTATAGTACTAGTTGGGAGTTGTTTTAAAAACATGTCAGTTTATCTTTGGTGATCATTTCCTTTATTCTCATTACCTCTATACTTGGTTAACCATTGATATTATTAGGAGAAGTTAGATACTGATCAGCACAGGGCATAAAAAGTTAAAGTGGCTACCTCACGTTTGGGGATTTCCATATTCGTAATATTTGGGTCTTCCTGAGCAAAATCATAATATATCTTGTCAGCCGAAAATTTCATCTTCATGGAGTTTTTCACTGTCAAAGTTATCGGATGTCATGTCACAAGAGGCATTTTTGTGGCAAGTAACAAAAGAAAACTGGTTTGGAATGCCTCTTGTGACATCACACCCAGTAACTTTGACAGCGGAAAAGTCCATGAAGATGAAATTTTCGGCTGACAAGATATATTATGATTTTGTTCAGGAAGAACCAGATATTATGGATATGTAAAATCTCCAAACGTGAGATAGGCACTTTCAACAGAAAGTCCTTCAACGATTTTACTTCCAAACTCAAATGCCCTCAAGGCCTTGGCAAGATGGCGGACGAGGAGAGAAATGCAACATTTCGCTTTTCGTGGTAACTATTTTTGTGTCTCTGACTCAAGTACGATTTTCTCTCACAAACTGCAACACTTGCTGGGCTTCAATAAGGTCAGTATGTAAAAAATAGTTCTTGCCCTTGGCTTGAAAAGTTGTAAAAGCTGTAGGCTCTTTCGCTAGTCGTATTTCATCGAGGGAAAACTCCGTTGCTTTTCTTGTTGCCAACAAAGACATGGTCTCCACGGTGAACCTGCCGCTTGTAGCGTTATAAAACATACGGTGAACGTAGACCTTGGTAACCCAATGTAGTAAAAATGTCGTCGATGTCCCAGCTAAAACGATGGTTGCTCCAATGGCGAGCTTCCCAGCCATTGGCACCGTTTGCTTGCCGTATATCATGAGTAATGGCGTGGCTATCATTGTGGCAAGCGCGGTAGACAACGAGAATACTTTAACAAGCTGTACTGAACGGGATAAAGGACCTTCGTAGACCAATTGCCGGTGGTTCTCGTCAGCATTTATTGAGTTATGGCGGACGTAAGTTGTGGGCTTTGAAAGACTTGGAATTATAGATGGTAATTTTAGATAACGTGATATATTTACTTTCGTTGCTTGGATTGTCGAATACGGTTTGTTTCTACAGGAAATCCAGCCCCATTGTCGTAAAAACGGCAGAGGAATTCGCTGCCGAGGAACAACTCTTCCCCACATTTTAAAATCAAGATTAACGCTAGAGGATTGTGATATTACCAGAGAAGCCGCTGGCTCAATAATTGCAGACCCAAAGTCATTCCGCTTGGTTCCCAAGCCTCTCATCAGCGCTCTCGACAGGCTTAATTTACAATATTACAAAATGTATTTATTATGTGTTTAAAGATAGGTAATCTTGTACCTTGCAAATATAATCATTCTTTATCTACGAGAAAGGTGGGGTAACAGCCCCTGCCCCCCCCCCCCCCCCCCCCCAACACACGCTACAAGAAGTAAAAATAATTTGTGAAAGATCTTTTTCCGCTAAACTATTCGGAGCATATATTTCTAAAAATATATTTCACTGCAGTATACATCCTGCCGCAAGAAACTGTCTCAGCCTTCACTTTCAAACATACGATGTCACTCTAACGAAACTTGCCACCCCATTTCTTTTGATGACTTTTCTGTTCTTTCTTTGTGTAATTCAACGTTTGAATTACTAATCAGAGAAAGTTTACTTATTTCTAAATTTAAACCCTGCCTCAACGGAAACGCCAGGTCCGTTCCGCTTTCTTTGTTTTGACTCTGCCTTGATTGGCTTATTATTAACACTGTAAATATATTTAAATAATAGTTTTCACTTCTTGTATTTCACTTTGAGAATGTTGCGCGTTGGCAACGAAACGTCAGTAAAATTTCTTTAAAATGTGTTTCTTGTTTGTTTCATGTTTGTTACGAGATGGCTCGAATGTTCATTTTATACCTAGACATTGTATTTTTCTACAAAACTAACCACGGCATCAACATCCTCAACAAGACCACCCTACCAACTCCTCGACTTCACAAAAAACAAGATCATCCAACCCTGACTGCGACAAATATGAAACCAAAAAATCTAATACTTCGACATACCAAAAATCATACACAATTCGGACAACAAGAACATGGAACATATACTACCAAAAACTATTACAACAAAAAAACATCACTCTCTCAAACTTCAGGAAGTTACTATTCAACTACTACATTAACGCACTTAACAACACATATGACATAGACGACTCACGAACGTGGAAAAGCACATGCTTAAAATGTAATAGAGCTCGAAGCCTTATGAACCCACCATCGTGTTGTTTTTAGTATGTATCGTAGTGAATTTGTTGTATTTAATGTGTGTTGTATATCGCTATGTATCTTTAAAGTGACTGTTATATCGTACTTGTTTTGGGGCCGCAGTAATTGGCACTAGCTGTTGCGGTTACCCAGCCTATTGTCTTAATATCTGTATTTATGCTTGTAATGTATATGGCAAAGTTATTAAAATTAAAATTTATATCAAGCTGTAGTTTTAGCAAGCCATTTTGAAAAAAATCCATATTTAATTGCGCAGCATAAACTTCGATGTTAAATTATTCCAGGATTCTAAACAAAACAAACTAAACACACATTTATCATGATTGTCCATAACTTGATAAATTAAAAAGCCCGTAGTCCGTAGACTGTGGTTGTTAATATAATAAGGTTTATAAGTTTACAATATATTTACGATATATCAAGTCAAATAAAATTAAGTCAATGAATTCGTCAAATTCTTTACTTAGTAACCATTTGCACGAATTTTGTAACCATTCTCAACGACTGTCTTGCCACGTGTGTTATTCTTACAGAACTCGGCAATCCTCATACAAGCCTCCTGAGCGATGGTTTCTGGACATGTCAGAACAATACGAAAGAAGTTTGGACATTCAAAACACTAAAACCAAGGGAATGAATTCAGTGTTATCGTTTTCGTTATAAAGGAGAACTGTGCTATTTAGAAATGTTAATGTAGTTTTACGATATCTGCTCTTGTACTCGAGATCTCGTATTTTATGCTTCTGGACGCCGCCATTTTGTGTCATTCTGGATTGCTTGACGGCTCAAACTCGATGTCCAGCGGGGCTTCTCTTTAATTTTGTATTCAATGACGTCACTTTGAGCCGTCAAGCAAACACAACATGGCGGCATCCTGAAACACACTGATCTCTAAATAAAGACTGGATCGAGCAACTATTGTTCAGAAAATGAAGCCGGAAGTCCGCCATTACTAAGGCCTATGAGGTTTTTTGATGGTTTATGTGCTCTTACCATCGACAAAATAAAATAATATTACTATAAAGAGGACCAGAAAACATTTTTACTGGGTAAAACTATTCATCGCCTACCTACAGATTTACTGCGACTTTGGTCCCTTTAATTATCTTTAATTAGCTCTAATTATCCAGTGACAGAAGTCTGATATGAGACGTCAAATTAGGTTGAAGATTTTATGCATTTAATGTTAAAGTACACCTGACATCACATTTTTTATTGTCTTATTTGGAAGAACTTTTAAAATGATAAAGTAACTTCTTTTGAAGATTTTCGTTTCTTCGCTTTCTTTTTGAGATATATCAGTTTGTTTGATATGCAAATGTCCGGAATTTACGTCAAACATGCATAATGACTTATTGGAGAAATGTGTGTATCTCTTTCATTCTCGAACGAAATCCTTTAAAATCGAGAAGTTTGGTGTTGTGGGAGAAACACTCACACGTGTTATTCACACTTTAGTGTTTTTATTTGATGAACGCAAAGATATATAACATTCTCTGATAAGTCATTATGCATGTTTGACGTAAATTCCGTACATTTGAATATCAAACAAACTGATATATCTCAAAAAGAAAGCGAATTAACGAAAATCTTCAAAAGAAGTTACTTTATCATTTTAAAAGTTCTTCCAAATAAGACAATAAAAAATTTTGATGTCAGGTGTACTTTAACAAAGAAACTATATTGGCCAAACACTAAACTTATTTTGCTAGCGTCACAGTTTGATTTGTTTGCAAACTTAATTTGCATAATATATGCAAATATGCAGGTTTCAAAATCAGCTCATCAGATAAATAGAAAGCTCAATCCAGTCCTTATTTAGAGATCAGTGCCTGAAGCATAAAATACGAGAATGAAAAACGTTATTTCTCGAGTACAAGAGCAGATACCGTAAAACTATTAACATTTCTAAACATTATACTTAAAGGCCTTTTATTTAAAAGTAATTTAATTTTGGGTACAGTTCCCCTTTAAAAACCTATATATTAAAAATATATATAAATTGTAAAAATCTATAGCGATATGAAAAACTTATAAATATAGAAAGGGCTTTTGGATAAGGGTGGTATTAAGATTTTAAAAAATTATAGTTTTTGTTTTCAAGATATTTTAAAAGCTTTCCATATATTTCTGAGGTCTTGGAGTTTTTGTTGAATTTTTTTAGGACATGTTTTTGTCTTTCCTTACTTTGGCTGGTAAGCAAGAAACAGATTGTTCTGACATCAGTCGTTGGGTGAAATCAACATCATCCTTGATATTTTTCAACTTATCAAGATTCAAACCAACCTAAGAGAGAAAATCAGCGGATCGACACAGGAAAAAAATCCAATTTCGATTTTCATCTAGCAGTATTACGCAATCTTCAAACCGAAAATTGGCATATAATGAGTGGGTGTGATGTGTACACACACGTGTACACACACGTACACACACACACATTGCTGCTGTCGTGAATATGGGAGTTTAGAATCTCCATCTGACTGATCTGAGTCTCGGTAGCTCAATGGTTAGAGCGTCTCACCAGCAATCAGGTTACACGTTCAATTTTTGTCCAGGGCTCAGAAACCTTTTTGTGAGGATATGAGCTTGACGCGAAGGTTACAATGATGTACTGGTTCGATTGATATATATATATATACTGCCTATGCAGCAGTCACTATATATATCAGTAATACTTGAGTGTGTGGTATATACATCGCTGTAATAACTCAACTGTAATATCAACTATATCCTTAAGTGGCGGCATAAAAATATGGCGCTGTGTATTCTACCACAATGCTCTGCGAACCTAAGTTAGCTCTAATGACAGCTAAACATTATTTGGCATGTTATCAGTCTTCACTCCCCACCACTAGCTAGTCTTACTCTACACTACACTAACATATACAATCAACCTCAAAAAAACATCTGATTCAGTACGAGGTATATAGCAAAGTGAAAAGGCGGTAAACTGCCAAGATTTTAGTCACGAAATACTGACGTTCGCTCGAAAGTTTCGAGCGGAGCCCTTCATCAGAGTAAGACTTCATCGAGTTGACTTTACATTGATCTCGAAACTGCACTTTGTTTGCAGACGCCGGATTCTCCCTCCGTCGGATAATGGCGAAGAAATACCCACTCTCTGCACGTCTCTCTATTCTACTCACCAGCATGTACATGGCGCCATAAGATCTGATGGGATTCAACTCAGGAACAGCGGACAAAGCGTCGTAGAATATATCTGACACTCTCTACGAAAGTATCATAAAAAATATTTAGTGTAACTGTCATAATTTATATTATATCCAGTTCTTTTGAGAACTTAGCAGTTTTTTTATGTATTCTTACTTTCATAAGACAACGGGTCTTTGTGAAAAAGTCAGGAGTACATTCAGAGAGGATGATCGGCAGTGCTGCTTCGAGTACAGAGCATGGACCAAGAATTCTTTGGGAAAGACGTCGCAATCCAGCTCTCATCTGAAAACAAATAGACACGATTATCAACCATATGAGAGAGCATTCACTCATTTCTAAACAGGACTGCATCGAAGAATGAAACTCGTTAATTTATGCGGTGGCGATGAGCACCACTGATTTAATAGATTCATATATGACTGAACTGAATGGTCAGCATGCCAAAAAGTATAGAGAATGATGATGGTGGTGATGATGATGGTGGTGACGATGATGGTGGTGATGATGATGGTGGTGACGATGATGGTGGTGACGATGATGGTGACGATGATGGTGGTGGTAATGATGGTGATGATGGTGGTGATGATGGTGATGATGGTGATGATGTGGTGGTGGTGATGATGGTGGTGATGATGATGGTGGTGATGATGATGGTGGTGGTGATAGTGGTGGTGGTGGTGATGGTGGTGGTGATGATGATGGTGGTGGTGATGATGATGGTGGTGGTGATGATGATGATGGTGGTGATGTTGTTGATGATGTTGTTGATGATGTTGTTGATGATGATGGTGGTGGTGGTGATGGTGGTGGTGATGACGATGATGGTGGTGATGATGACGATGGTGAGATAACGCTGGTAATGATTTTGGTGATGGTGCTCACGATGGTGATAATGGTGGTAATGATGATGATCGTAGTGATCACGATGGTGATAACGCTGGTAATGATTTTGGTGATGGTGCTCAAGATGGTGATAAAGATGGTGATAACGGTGGTAATGACAACGATGGTGGTGATGATGGTAGTGACGTAATACCCACCTTAGGACCAAATGCTTCATTCCTGTCATGAGTAATAACCCAGCCCATTCTCCAACCTGGAACCAAAAACCTTAACAAAAAATTACTTGATTTAGTCATTAATATTCTTGACATAGCCGCGGTAATTATTAACCCCTGTTGTATTTCTATAGACCTCTTAAAAATACTTCAACAAACAATCTTAAAACGTTCTACCTTTTAGCTATTCCTCCAACAGTTAGAATTGGCACTGTCTTTGACAATGATCCCAAGCTGTAAAATGGCCGCTCACCAAATGTCTATCGTGGGTCACAAAGAGAATAACGAAATCAATAGACCATTGCGATACACAGACAGAAACCTCCTATAGGGCCAGGGGCATATTGCAAGATGTGCTATCAGTAGGCGTATAACAAGTGATAATCATGTTAGGGAGAGGGAGAAGGAGAGGGAGAAGAAGAAGAAGAAGAAGAAGAAGAAGAAGAAGAAGAAGAAGAAGAAGAATTACTACTACATATTTTTTCATATACTTACGCAAAATGCGTACACTTCATCAGATAGTATTGGAATTTGATGCTTTTCGGCCACTAATACAATTTGACAGTAAGTTAGATGAAACATGTTTACAATGCTACACTCGCAGTTGAGGTGACCGTGAGGTACTAGGTCTGAGTCGTCTTCTGGACGATCTTTTTTAGTATCCGCGAGAAGTTGGACGAAATGAGAGATTGTTACTATTGGACATGCGCCTGTATGATGATCGAAATACATCATGGAACTGCTAACCCCAAAACAACTTAGATCCTAACCCTAACCCCCAACCTAATGGGTTTTCTAACCCCCCACCTAATTATTTTCTAATACTAATCTTAATACTAATAAAAGAATCGTCCAGAAGACGACTCAGACCTAGTATCTAGCCACGACCATGCTAAAGGCCCGTGCAATATCTAAGATTATATTAAATTGTATAAATTTGTTTATTATATATTGATCACTCTTTTAGGTGAACGGAATAGGCTATAGCCCAATTGATAGGGGGTTCCGAGGGCCTACGATTTAAGGTCGTTATCCGAGAAGACCCGAATGTCTCACCATTTGCTGGTATTATTGCAAAGGCAGCACTTTCTCCTCAATTATTTTTAAGACCCTGAGTGGTGGTTCGACCCAGGATTTGAACCTGTGTCTCCCAACTCAGACATGTGTGGTAACCACTAGACCAAAACAGCTGGTTAAATATCTAGGATATGTCCACTCGCGATTACCAAGGAGAATATGATCATGAAGTATACATATTTGAGATTTACCTACCAGCTAAGATGGCTTCAAGTTGTTCCTTTGTATTGACAGAGCCACAAGGGTTCGAAGGATTCACTACAACTATCATCTTGGTCCGATCATCGATTAATGATTCCATGTGCTCTAAATCTGCTTCCCAACACTTCTCGGGCTGCAGACAATAAATCGTTGGATATGCATGAGATATATATGTTATTTACCAGCTGGGTGGTCTGTATAGAGAAATATTACCCGAGGTCTCAAAAACGGCACGAGGCCACATGCCGAGGGACGTTTTTGAGACCAAGGGAAATATTTCTCAATACGGACCGACCAAAACGGGAAATTATTTATTTATTTTTTCCCTTTATATCCTGTCTTGTTTTTTTGGTCGTCATCAGTATTTCTAGTCAGTGGACTACAAAGAAAAGTCTGTGCTTTTACCTTCGTCAAAGGAAATTGAGAGTTAAGTCTCTTTTCGGATAAAAAAAACTTATGTCTTTCAATATGTTCAATCTCGTTTGAGTTCTTTTTTAAATGTTTTTAGAATATTTTACGACTTATAAAACGCATTTAAAACTGAAATTATGTCTAACGGTCTATATGGGCTCATACTAACCGCTCGTTAGCCAATCAGAAAGCAGGATTTTATAGGGTACGGACCGCCCGGAAAAAATAAATTGATATATCACAACGTTGATATGACTTATTTAATGTAAAACTCAACAGCAGCCGATTAGAATGCCGATAGGATATTATACTTAATTCTCTCCCACAACTAAATTAACTATATTAACTATATTATCGTATAGGCATACAACTCACAATCAATCTATAAGATCTTGTTTCAATGCCTTTGGAACCACCAAGACATTTATACAAAGAGAAGCCAGGTCGTGGGATAAGAATGTTGTCACCTCTGTCGGCCAGGGCATCAAGCGCTATGTCAATGGCACCAGAGCAGCCGCTGGCAAGAATAACGTCCTGTCAAAAAAAGATGACTCATATTAATTGTAGTGCCTATCTCACGTTTGGGAATTTTACATATTCGTAATATTTGGGTCTTCCTGAGCAAAATCATAATATACTTGTCAGCCGAAAATTTCATCTTCATGGACTTTTTTGCCGTTAGTAACGTTATCAGATGTGATATCACAAGAGGCATTTTTGTGGCAAGTAACAAAAGAAAACTGGTTTGGAATGCCTCTTGTGACATCACATCCGGTAACTTTGACAGCGAAAAACTCCATGAAGATGAAATGTTCGGCTGACAATTTTGGCCGCTACTCAGGTTTGCTTACCTCAGAACTGATTGTCGCGTTTGGCGTCGAAAGATATTTGGCAACCGCAACACGGCCTTCGAGACATCCTGGAGAAAGAAAAACGGTGTTGAGACATTTCATGACAGAGTATTGCATCGGACGAAGCGTCGTCACGTGTGATACACATGGTTTTCAGGGTTCAGGGTGGTGCTCTGAGGATTCTTTCTTACCGTGAGCTTCATAATAACCATTGTGTTCCCCAGAATTGATTTTCTCACAAAACGCATCGACCCAGCGTTTATTTGGAGGGAGATTACCAAACATTGTTGGGTCTCCTAAATATACAAAGAAAAAGTTTGTCTAGTGTTCAAATAGGATTGTTAGACAACGGTAATTAACTAATTTAAAGTGGTTCTCTGATAAAAAGATGGTTTCTTTTTATGAAATGATCTTAAAGATCTCACAATGATCTCACATTTGGGGATTTTACATATTCGTAATATTTGTATCTTCTGAGCAAAATCATAATATATCTTGTCAACCGAAAATTTCATCTTCATGGAGTTTTTCGCTGTCAAAGTTACCGGATGTGATGTCACAAGAGGCATTCCAAACCAGTTTTCTTTTGTTACTTGCCACAAAAATGCCTCTTGTGACATCACATCCGATAACTTTAACAGTATGAAGATGAAATTTTCGTCTACAAGATATATGATTTTGCTCAGGAAGACTCAAATATTACGAATAATATGTAAAATTCCCAAACGTGAGATAATAACTCCTCATGATAATGAACGTTGTAAACTTAGCAATCACTGATATAAAACATTTTTTAATGAGTGAAAATTCTCTACCCTGCACCTGACATCAGAGACCATCTCATTTACATATCAAACAAACTGAAATCTTTCAAGTAAAATACGGAAAAGTTGTAAAAGGTGTTACTCTATCATTTTACGAGTTCTTTCATATTAGACAAACGTAATTTTTGTTGCCAATGTCCTTTAAGCTTCATATCGAGGCTATGACGTTAAAAGCAATCTCAAACTGCGTCGACCATTTTAATGGCCGACCCCAAAAAGTAAAATGGCGAGCTATTTTTCATCAGAGAGAACCACGCCATCGTTTCTCGGTGAAGTCACATACCAATAGACAGTTTAATTATCTTGAGATCTGGATTGGGATCAATCTTCATTGTATCAACTACATCACGTATCGGGTTAAAAGTGTTTGCTGCAGTTTCAGAAATCTGCACCACCCAACGCTGGGGTTTACTGGACACATCAAGTTCTAAATGAAATTGGAGGCAAAAATAGAATTCAAAAATCAGTAGTATACACGAGTGGCAGTGTTTTATCGGGTGATAAAACACGAGGCGATATGGGGAAGCATTTTGAGCTCTGAAATCACTATTATTTAGGCTAAAAACGTGTTCCAAGTGAGCCCGCAATTTCAAAAGGTACGCCTGAATTTCAGTCGAGGTTACTTGTTTTCTTGTTTTCTTCGAGAAGTAGATGAAATGTTCAGCCTTTCAGACGAAGAATTTGAAAAAACGACCTTGATTTACTTGAAGAATTAGCCATGTGGAGTCTTCTGGTCAAGAACATGAACAATTAATGGCGGACATAACTCCAGATTCCGAGTCAGAAAAATAATACTTGCCATTGTCGAATCGCAAAAAGGTTTCGACCGAGTAATATTTAGAAGCTCTGCTTTATAAATACTTCAAAAACTCATTAATATTCATTAACCAAATTGTCCAATCACATTTCCGTATTTAGTCACGCGCAAGGCTTTTATACCTGATAAAACAGCATGAAAATTATATAAAGTCTATACGAACTTTATATAAAATTCCTGCTAATTTGCATTTCATAATCAACCCAATTTACCTCTAATAGAAAATAAAAACCAGTACACTCCCTAGTGATTACAATCAATTGTTTTTGAAGCTATTTAAAACACAAGGAGCGTTTTATCATATCTAAAATGCTCGCGCTGTGCGCTCGCATTTTAAATATGATAAAACGCTCCTTCTCGTGTTTTAAATACTACATAAAAATATCGATAGGTAAAAATTTGATCGTAGTACCACTTTAAAAGGTTAAAATCTCTTGATTGAATTCGACGGGGTTATGATTAGAATTAGCATCTCAATTGCTTGAATGCAGCGGGGCCTTTTGATGTCATGCTGATTGCGGATGCCATCAGGATGCCATTAACATTTTTAACATGCTAAAGACATTTTTAATGAAGGCCAACAGGGCACCGCACTTTGAGCCCATTGCCCCATTTTGTTATCATGACATGCAATAATATGAAAATCTCATGAGAAAATCACAACGTATAGATAGAGCTTACCGTAAAGGTGTTAAACTTAAAAAGGGGGTTCAACTGATTGGATTCAGCGGGTGCTTGATGTCATGCTGATTACGGTGCTCCTTAGGCTTAGGTCATACGTCGAACTTCACATGTGTCGGACTTCACATGTGCCGAATTCAAGGGAAACAAAAGACTACAATCATTTTTGCATTGAGTTCGGCACATGTGAATAGGCGGTGTTACACTATGTAATGGTTCAGTAGTGAAACTTGTCTCTCAACGGCTTAATCTGCTACGTTGGGGGTGCAGTGTTACACTAGGCAATATTTCGTGTTATAACTAGTCTCGCAACGGCTTAATCTGCTACGGTGCAGTTTCACGAAAGGGGGTGTTACACTAGGCAACGTTTCATGTTATAACTAGTCTCGCAACGGCTTAATCTGCTAGGCAACGTTTCGTGCAACTTGTCTCTCAATGGCTTAATCTGCTACGTGCAGTTGCACGAAAGAGGGTGTTACACTAGGCAATGTTTCATGCAACTTGTCTCTCAATGGCTTAATCTGCTACGTGCAGTTGCACGAAAGAGGGTGTTACACTAGGCAATGTTTCATGCAACTTGTCTCTCAATGGCTTAATACGTGCAACTTGACTCGCAAAGTTCGTCATCTTTGTTTACGACAAGGTACGCATGTGCATCCAGTCGCCAAAGAGGAAAATTGCAAGAAATTGCGACACTGAAAATAGTTGCTTCTACTTTCTCTAACGATTGCAGCAACTTGTATATCGCCACAATTTTCGCCGTTGCAAGGTATGTTACACTTTGCAATAGTTCGAGCAAATTGTCTCACAACGGCCGGACAAGTTGCACGAAAAATTACATGGTTCGTTTATATGAACTGTGTGCCATGTTGTTATTATAAAACAATGACGTGTAGCAAAATGAACATATCAAGGGAAAACCAGAGTATAGATAGGCCTCACTGCATCTCAATTGGTTAAAAAAAACGATGTCATGCCGATTCGTTTCTATGAACTGTGAGCCTTTTATCATTAATTGCACACATGAACAGTAATATGACAACATCAAGGGAATAGAACGTTCTCCAAAAGATGTAAAATATGCATTTCCTTCTCTTTTGTCTTCGTTTTTTCAACCATTTTGGCGCTGATTATATCGAAGGAAATTATCCATCTATAATGATCGCGCGTATTGTTATCGCTGCGGAGGCCTTGAATCAAACACCACATTGGCAATGTGTAAATTATATAGAGATAGTTTTCCATCCGCCAGCGAGAGTCACGAGATTTTATACATTACAAATATCTGCTCTATATTTATAATCTAACTGAAAAACCCAGCAATAAAAATAGAAAATCAGTACGTGTAAAGCTCACACAAAGCATGCCTCTAATATCTTCCTGTATTAACTAGCAACCGACGAAGCCAAGGCACTAAGTTTCACTCGATTGTGCACGTACCAAAAACAGAATATATTACGAAATATAAGTTGAAATCAAATGAGGCCAAGTTGCTACTGTTATGATAGTAAATTTAATAAAATAGGTAAAAGGTTAAAAACGTTTAAAAGAGTTAAATTTATCATAACAGTAGCAACTGGGCCTCATTTGATTTCAACTTATATTTCTTCAATACGCTACTGAGGGACAACTTTATTCGATTGATATATTACGATATTTTACATGAAGAAACCACTTAAGGAAATGTCCGCATTCTACCGCCAAAGAAAAGAGAGACGGCTTTATATTCTCCGTGTGTATTTCAACCATGACATATTACGTGACACCAACAAGTTTTAAGACAAATCTCTATAACGTAAAGCAATGGCTTGAGTATCAAGCAATGGCTTGAGATGACAGCAAAAGAAAACGCCTTTCGAGACGTGCACTGTTCCGTTGTCAACATAGTTTGTTGATATTCAAAGGGTCTGTGAGGTCGGTATAAATATAGGAAACGAAAGTTATTGCATTGTATTTAGTGTTGTTCTACTCCGACAAAACTAAGATGTTTCTAAGAGAGCCCTATGCGGTATACAGTAGAATAAAGTAGAGTATTAAGGTTTACCGGTATACGAAAACTCAAATTCCCTGTCTTCAAGTATATATTTGAGGCGGCCGGCTTTTTTACAACTTGAAGTAAGAAGATCATGGCATCTCCTTCGCGTACCGGACACACAATGGACACAGACTACGTCATAGACACATCAAGGTTATTTTCTCAAGATTCAGAAGCTTTACAAGAACAAATAACCTAACTATAACCTAAATAAAAACTCTAGTCCTAACCCTGAAATAAAGGAATACTAACCCTACTTTTAAACTAAATATTTCAATGATGTAATATTCTGTGTCCGGTACACGAAGTAAGAGCCAAGAATTACGTATATAGCTATAGATGTGGTTTACGACGGTGGTAAAGCATTTCGTTAGCAATAAACGTCTTTACAAGACGGTGAAACCATCCATATATTAAAATGGCGTTTTTATTATTCGCCAGTCAACATGTACAAATACAACATGTACAAATATAAATGTTTTTAGAATATAACATTAAAATACGAGCAAGCAAACAAAGCGTGTTCACATACAAGATTGACAATAATACTTTAAAGAATTAACAGTCAGTCAGTCAGTCAGTCAGTCAAGAAACACAGCGCACCCACAAATGACGGAACAACTCGTGTCACTGAGTCACAGCGATAAAGTTGGCTTAAAATTCAACATTCTTGTTAACGATTAGCCAGTGATATTTCTAAACTCGACGCTCGCGTGGTGAATTGAACATTTTTGTGAACTATTAGTAACGATTGGACACACTTACCTTGGCTCATTGTTTGGCTGTATACGAACTCTGAAACAATTGACAAAAATATGTTTTTCACTTTCAATATGTTCGACACTGGCCTTGGTCCCTCCTTCCACGCTCCTTTCTACTGCCCACAGACCCTCCCCCCACTCTATAAATTATTGCAACCAATCAAAAGTTCAGGACACATTACGCGTATGACAACAAAGTTTACAAACAACCAATTATATAGTTGAAATATTGGGTTTGGAAGAAGGGTTATAGTGTTTATTGATTTCAGGGTTAGTACTAGAGTCTTCGTTCCTGTGAAGCGACTAAATCCCGAGAAAACATGATGCGATAGTTATGACTATCCGCCATATTGTCTTCCGGAGCTTTGACCACTTTGACCTGACTCATGATGACATCCGTCAATGTAGACACGTACACAGAAATCGTCTTGGGAAAACTAATAGGTATAGCCGAACTTAGGGATTTAGGGTGTAGGATTAGTATTAGGGTTACGATTTGGATGGACAAGGCTAATAGCGAGACTGGATTTGATATTAATAGCGAATTCGGAGTCGAGATATTTTTCCTACCTTATGTCTGACGAGCCAACACACCCTTCCGTTAATGAAAACTGTAAAGGTTAATCACGTTTGCCGATATATCATAGTGGCGGTGGTCTGTTATATTTCCAGCGAATGGCCTTCGTCTGAGACTGAGTGAAAATAAAGGCCGGTGTCACAGGAAATCCCGCCCCCCCCCCTCAGAAATTTGGTCCCCCCAAGAACACACTCCACTTTATCTCAGATAATGTGTGTAGATCATATACGCAGTGTAATATATTTTCGGCCGTGAAATATATTTTCGGTAGTGCATTATGTTCTCTGCAGTAAAATATGTTTTCGGTAGTAAAATATATTTTCGGCAATGAATATTATTTTCGGCGGTGAAATACGTTCTCTGCGGAACAGGAATGCATGGCATGTAGTAATATTTTTGACTACTCGAGTATCGCGCTTTTCGTTTGTGTCAGAATTATTTCGCAAGTCTTCTAACCATTGACGATTGTGCTCTGTTTACGCGAAATGCTTTTGCGGTGGGCCAATTATTTGGGGGGCCAAATTTCCTGGGAGCCGGACCATGACTAGATAAAATAAACGGAGCTAACTAACATTTTACTCATGTAATACCATGATGACCTCGGGTTCTTTTGTTCTCGCCGGGTGGTTTAATCACGATATTCCCGGCTTTAGCGGGGAGATCTCTAAATCTCCCGGCAAAGCCGGGCAGATTTCTAATTTCTCCCTGATTAAAATTCATGAGCCAAAATTCAAAGACACGACAAAGAGTTTTGTTAATACGTTTTACACAACAAACAAAATAATTACACTACAATGTTAATGACAGTAAGATAAAGTGTTAACAATTATATTAATTTCCTACAATGGAAAATTGTTGAATACATCACTGATCATGCATTGTATTACACAATACTCCTACTATCAATTAGTTTTGTACAATGAAAACACTAGTTTCACCTCGGTCATCATGGTATTACAAACTAATACAATGGTTTTTAAGAATATAGTGATCAAATCTCCCGCAAACCGCGGAATGTTTGTGAAAGTCCCTCGGGACGCCTTCGGGCTTCGCCCTCATGCTTTCCCTCGGGACTTTCACAAACATTCCTCGGTTTGCGGGAGATTTAATCACTATATTCTTAAAAACCATTGTATTACTTATAATAAATTTCTGTGTCCACTACACGAAGTAAGAGCCCAAACGCCTCACCTCCGACACATACAACAATTATTTCGACAGCACAGCAATCTTTGTTATCTTACAGCAATGTTTTGGCTAGGATTGCAATATTGCTAATTTCTCTTGCTCCGCCAAAACATTGAAAACATTGATCGCAGAGAAAGGAGTTCTATGACTCGAAAAAACACATTGCCCATACAACATTAGAACCATAAATATCTTTTCAAGTGGCTAAAAGTGTACATTTCCTGTCTGTGATCATGCGATGAACCTCATGAAATCGGCTAGTCACGTCAAATCTCAAGATTTGCCGTGACTAACTATTTATCTCTGTCTACACCTAGAAGCGGCAAATGTCGAATAAAAATGCTGATTCGACAAGTTCAGCTTCTGGTGTGCTTTGGGGGTCTTGCTAATAGACAAAATATAATCTAAAGATTGACAGCTCTAAAGCTCGAGCCATGAGTCGATAGACAATACAAAAGTGAAATCAAAAGAGATGACGTGAGATAAATGAAGCAAGAAAAGTGAAACAAGGAAAATAATCAAAGTGAGAAAAGTACAGTATAGAATGTAATGAGAGAAGATGATTAAGAAATGTGATTTGAATTATTACGTGACAAGACAATTAAAAACAACATTTATGGTCAACTTATTATTTACAGGGTTTACTGGGTTGGGAATATTTTAAAACTAAATTCAAATATTTTCATGACCTGCTCTAACAGGGAATGCATTTTTTGAAGCATAATTGGTGAATTGTTGATTGAATTGTGGGTAAAAAATTGTGAATATTTGTTGACCTTGTGAGATCATGGGCACGTTGGCTGGTGCATTTCCACACTGGTGAGACAGTCTCGTCTCCTGTTTCACTCCAACCTCGTTCCCAGGGCATTTTGCCTCCACGGTGGAAGGTCGGCGAAAATGGCCCTGGGATCGGCTGGTCACATGATAATATCTGGGTGTTTTGATATGATAATTTATGATAATTTATGATAATTTAGGTCATTTGTCTTTGTTTATGAAACACTCTGTAGACTTGTTCATGTAAAGCATTCATCCTAAAAGCAACTAATTCATAATACAGCCATGATTATCTCATAAATATTATTGAGGAACAAGTATATATCGAATGCAGTTCTTGACAATTAACCAAAGCCCTTATATTTCTTATTTGCGGTAAAATTTAAAGGCGAGAAAACTTCTTAACATGTGGATTTAGATGAATAAATTATACTCTAGCTGAATTAATCGAGTTTAAGAACTGGCCAATAAGAATATGGAATTGAGCAGCCGATCACAGGGCCATTTTCGCCAACCTTCCGCCGTGGAGGCAAAATGTCCTGGTTACGAGGTTGGTTTCACACATGAACAGAAATAATGTAAGAAGATTTCATTTACTGTTTTTACCTACCATATAGCTTTTGCTTTTTATTCATAGATCTGCTAGTTTTCCAACCCAAAAAATGTTTTGACATTTTTATAGATGTGAATTTATTATACCTTAACTACATGAGCAAAATCAATAAAATATGACAGAAATTTCTATATTAAAATAGTAATGATCAATGTTTTACTGTTTCTCTCCCACATTACGTGATGAAGACATCATTTTATACAGAGCTACTGCGATGATCCCAATACCGATTGCCACAGGGATAAACCATGCCAATACACTACTAAAGAAAATGAAAAGATATACTAGGATATATCATCTTGTACATGGGTGAAAAAATATATATCATCTTGTACATGGGTGTTACACACCAGGCAAAATTTTGTGCAACTTGACTCACAAAGTTTTGCCATCTTTGTGTTTAACACAAGGTACACATGCACGTCCAGTCTCACAAGAGGAAAATTGCGAGACAAGTTGCAGATGGGGGTGTTACACAGTGTGCAACGCTGAAAATAGTTACTGCAATCATTGCCGAAAGTAGAACTACATTCTACTTTCTGCAACGATTGCAGCAACTTGTGTTGCAACACTTTCCACCGTTGCAAGGTATGTTAAACTTTGCAATATTGGTTTGTGCAACTTGTCTCACAACGGCATTTGCGAAACAAGTGACACGAAAAATATCACAGTGTAACAGCGCCTTTAGACACAAGATGCACTCTGGGATGGTTTTTGCTCATCCAGCAAATAAATATATTCTTCAAAAATTGACTTAGTTTAGGGTTAATCTGATAGACAGGACTTAAGATATATTGTTAACCTATGAATGTGTTTTATTTTACAAATCTTATCCATTCTCCAAACACCTGCTATAATCATATTTACCTTTTTGAGCCATCTCGAGATTCCTCATTACTGCTAGGCCTTGAAAAGAAATTCAAAAAACCTGACATTGACCGGACGATACTTTCCCGTGATGCAACTCTACTGCACTGGTGTTATTTCTCTGAGTTATAATTCAAAAATATAGTAATAAGTCAAAAATGTTTTCAAAACATATTAGAATATTTTCCAGCTTTCACATGCAGACATACCTTGTAGTCCTCTCTGTCTTCCTAAAAATATTGAAATGACAACAATTATTATAGTGCTGTGCGCCGGAGTGCCAGAGCGCTGCCAGAGCTCTGGCATTTTTTGTGCAGACAGGCCGGAGCCGGGGTTGGGTTGTTTTTTTCCCGCTCAGGCTGGAAAGTCAGAATGACAAAAAATATGACAATTTCAACGAAGCGTAATTTGTTCACAAATAATGGCAACACTGAATTTGCTGAATGTGCATCCCTAATAGAAAAAGTCTATAGGCCTGCCTATATGCATGTCTATAGGCAACCTATAGGATCCTATAAGAAACTTCTATAGGCAACCTATAGAGAAACCTATTAGCCTATACGTGTAGATGCCTATAGGTGCCTATAGGCTTCTATAGGCAATTGGAACATTGCCTATAGGTGACCTATAAGGTGCCTATAGACTTTTTCTGTAAGAGATATGATCTGAAGTCTTATCTGTTGAGTCAAACCATTTCAAAGTGGAGGGGTCAAATTTTCCAGAAGGGCATTGAAAAAAACCAACACATATTGATATAGTCCAATGCAGACAAACAAGATAGTATTTCTATTTTTGTTCACCATTTTTGAGTGCTTGTAGCAAAACAGGTCAATGTTTGAATCCCAAAATGGAAATTTCAGGAGGGAGGGGTTTCTAGACAAGTTGCCTTCTGTGGGGGGGAGGGAAAGGATATTTTCTAGAACTACACATTATATATATTATTCCTGTAGATACCACTTACCTCCCTTAAATCTCCAATATAATAATCCTTCATTAACTCACGAGCATCTTCCGAGTGTCCAACATCTTCAAATGCTTCTGTTGACAGTTGACCTGAATAATGTTATTTTAAAAAAGTAGAACTTGTAAAATCCTGTCACTAGTGGTTAATTAATATGGAATTGTATATATTGTTTTACCTGCTTGTTCTAACAATACCTCCTCACCACCTGGATGCTAGCGAAAATAAATCCAAACAAAAAACATTGTCAATGTTGTTTGATATATCGAAAAGAAGTTGATAAGTATAATAACAGCTGAACCTCACAAAAACTCACAGGAACTGTGGTACATCCTAGTTAATAGTACAGTAGTTAATAGTACATTACTTGATAGTTGATAATAGTAATATAAATAGTACAGTACAAAAAACATTGTCAATATTGCTTGATATATCGAAAAGAAGTTGATAAGTAATAACAGCTAAACCTCACAAAAACTCACAGGAACTGTGGGACATCCTAGTTAATAGTACAGTAGTTAATAGTACATTACTTGATAGTTGATAATAGTAATATAAATAGTACAGTACAAAAAACATTGTCAATATTGCTTGATATATCGAAAAGAAGTTGATAAGTAATAACAGCTGAACCTCACAAAAACTCACAGGAACTGTGGTACATCCTAGTTAATAGTACAGTAGTTAATAGTACATTACTTGATAATAGTAATAATAGTACAGTACAAAAAACATTGTCAATATTGCTTGATATATCAAAAAGAAGTTGATAACAGCTGAACCTCACAAAAACTCACAGGAACTGTGGTACATGTATTATTATAAACACATGGGGAATTTCTGCCTAGTTAATAGATTCTTTTAGGATTCGAAATCAGCTGAACCCCATTGTATTATCGAGTATAAGTATTGTTCCGGGACATGTATCTTTTGAGACTCGTGTAAATATATTACTTACACAACATGCGGTACACTTGTACTACAACACTGTGCACACACATCCCGATAAGCTTTTTAAACTTTTATGCTTCACAAACTGGCAAACTACCAACATAGCCATATTCTTTCAAACTTTCTTCAACTAGAAATAGCTAACCTCATCTTGCTATAAATGATTTCCACACCAATAAACTTGAGAACTAGATATTTATTGGAACTGGAAGTCGACCCTCGGCCTCACCTCATCCACAAACTCCGTGACATCGTAAACCTTGTCATGTATTGCAAGCCACAAAGATTTCAAAGTGTTGTGTTTCTCGACTTCTTCGAGAGAGATCGTGGTTTTTGGTTCCTCGTTTGTCGACATATTCAAAGTGACTACCACGGTGTTGCAATTTCGTGGAGTACTGAGAGGTACCAATCGGCGGGCGGCGAGCGGAGATAAGACCCTGGGTACGAGGTTGGTACCAGTGAGCTCTATATATATATATATATCTGGAGGGCTATCTGCCAGTCATTGGCCAGGCAAAAAGTGAAGCCCAAGATGGCCGACTTTGCACGTCAGTTTCAGTCCCCTACGCGGTTTATATATAAGTACAAACCGCGCAGGGGACTGAAACTGACGTGCAAAGTCGGCCATCTTGGGCTTCACTTTTTGCTCGGGCAGATAGCCCTCCAGATATATATATATATAGAGCTCACTGGTTGGTACCAATCCAGGCAGCCCGGACGTTGAGGGAGGCCGAGTCAGCGATGTATCAGCGGTTTCGCATAAAAAGTTCTTGAAAACAAAATCAGATACTCCAGCAGGAGAATATTTCTTGCCAAGATGGGATTGATTTAAAAAAATATAAATTGCTGTATAACTACAAATTTAGTACGATAACTGGAACTATAAAGGATCGTTGATGATGTTTAGACTTACATAAATTAATGATAACCCAGCAGTCCTTCACGTTGAAAGCCACAACTTATTGGAATTGTTAAGGCATTGTAAGCAGTAAATTATTGGATTGTAACCGACCCCAAAACAACAAAGATCCTAACCCCCCGCCTAACGAGTTTTAAGACACGACCCAACTGATCCCCCACCCTCTTCTCCCATAATTAGAGTCCTTAGTATATAGCGGGTAAGTAGGGTTAGAAAACTCGTTAGGAGGGGGGTTAGGATCTTTGTTGTTTTTGGGGTCGGTTACAATCCAATAATTTACTGTTTAATACAATGTCAAGTAATTTGTGGCTTACAACGTGAGGGACGGCTGTGCTGTTGGAGTATCTGATGAACATTTTTATGCGAAATCGCTGACTCGGCCTCCCTCAACGTCCGTGGAAGAGTTATACCCCTCCCAGGGCCATTTTTGCCGACCTTCCGCCGTGGAGGCAAAATGTCCTGGGAACGAGGTTGGTTTCACACATGAACAGAAATAATGTAAGAAGAAAATTTTTGGTTTTGTGTTTTTTCTGTTAGAAAACTGAAACTATGGGAGAAATTATATGAAATTATATTTAAAAGGAAAAAGGATGACAATTTCATTTACTGTTTTTACCTACCGTATTGCTTTTGCTTTTTATTCATAGATCTGCTATTTTTCCAACCCAAAAAATGTTTTGACATTTTTATAGATGTGAATTTATTATACCTTAACTACATGAGCAAAATCAATAAAATATGACAGAAATTTCTATATTAAAATTGTAATGATCAATGTTTTACTGTTTCTTTTCCACATTATGTGATGAAGATATCATTTTATGCAGAGCTACTGCGATGATCCCAAATACCCATTGCCACAGGGATATAAACCATGCCAATACACTAATAAAGAAAATGAAAAGATATACTAGGATATATCATCTTGTACATGGTGTTTTTGTGCAACTTGAATCACAAAGTTTCGCCATCTTTATGCACGTCCAGTCTCCCAAGAGGAAAATTGCGAGACAAGTTGCAGATGGGGGTGTTACACAGTGTGCAATGCTGAAAATAGTTGCTGCAATCATTGCCGAAAGTAGAACTACATTCTACTTTCTGCAACGATTGCAGCAACTTGTGTTCCACCGTTGCAAGGCATGTTAAACTTTGCAATATTGGTTTGTGCAACTTAATTGTCTCGCAACGGCATTGCGAAACAAGTTACATGAAAAATAGCATCGTGTAACAGCGCCTTTAGACACAAGATTGGTATGGTTTTTGCTCATTCAGCAAAGAAATATATTGGATGGTTTTTGCTCATTCAGCAAAGAAATATATTCTTCAAAAATTGACTTAGTTTAGGGTTAATCTGAGAGACAGGACTTAAGATATATTGTTAACCTATGAATGTGTTTTATTTTACAAATCTTATGCATTCTCCAAACAACTGCTATAATCATACATATTTACCTTTTCGAGCCATCTCGAGATTCCTCATTACTGCTAGTAGCCTTGAAAAGAAATTCAAAAAACCTGATATTGACTGGACGATACTTTCCCGTGATGCAACTCCACTGCACTGGTGTTATTTCTCTGAGTTATAATTCCAAAATATAGTTATAAGTCAAAAAGCTTACAAAACATATTAGAATATTTTCCAGCTTTCACAGACATACCTTGTAGTCCTTTCTGTCTTCCTAAAAATATTGAAATGACAAAAATTATTATAGTGCTGTGCGCCGGAGTGCCAGAGCACTGCCAGAGCTCCGGCATTTTTTGTGCAGACAGGCCGGAGCTGGGGTTGGGTAGTTTTTTCCCGCTCAGGCTGGAAAGTCAAAATGACAAAAAATATGACAATTTCTACGAAGCGTAATTTGTTCACAAATAATGGCAACACTGAATTTGCTGAATGCACACCCTAACAAAAAAGTCTATAGGCCTGCCTATATGCATGTCTACAGGCAACCTATAGGATCCTATAGGATCCTATACGAAACTTCTATAGGCAATTGGAACATTTTCTATAGGCAACCCATAGAGAAACCTATTAGCCTATAGATGCCTATAGGTTTCTATAGGCAATTGGAACGTTGCCTATAGGTGCCTATACCTATAGACTTTTTCTGTAAGAGATATGATCTGAAGTCTTATCTGTTGAGTCAAACCATTTCAGCTACCGTAAATGGTCAAATTAACAGAAACGGCAAAGTTAATACTCAGGAGTTATTGGACTATTGGTATCGCCACAAAAACGAATGCTTTGACACATCTAGCTCTCTCGTATTTTTCTTGTCCACTGTCCTCTGTCACTTCTTAACGATCTTTTCGTTGACGAGGAACATTGTCTCAAAGAAACGCTGCACACCTCTTCCAGGAAACAATGGTCACTTAGCGTTCATTATCACGTGAGAGAATCAAAAATGAAAAGCAAGTGTGTGTGAATTTGTTTTTTGAGAAACAATTATTTTCTCCTATAAAAACCATTGGCAATTTACACTTGTATTTATTCGTAACTTATTCAGCTCTATAAAGTTTTCCTCATTTCTGGCATTCCTGGTTGTTTTAGCATTGTGTTTGCTTGAATTGAGTCACTTGACAGTTTTACGGCTTTCACCAGCCTCATACCCAGACGTCTTTGGGAAAGTTCACTGGGAGAAGACCCTGGGTAAAAATTTGAGGCGAATAATATCCGGTTGGACTTTATCCCCAGCAAGCCGGAGCCGGATATCAGAGCTGCATGTATACAGCTGTAGTGGCCAGAGCCAGAGCTGAAAAACCAGAGTTTGCATACCTCTAAATTATTATATAGGAATACTATATTGAAATACAATTTATGCTGCACTTTGACATGTGCATTTAACCACAATTCATTATATGAAGTAAATATTGTATTTTGTAGAAATATATCAGAAGATGGGGCTTTATGTTATTTGCATGTTTGTTATCGTTACGGGGCCGTTATTTGGCCTGAGCCCTGGGGCAGTTGCCCTGGCTGTCCTCCTCTCAGCATGGCTGCATGGAATGTATTGGAAGGGAGGGTGTTGGACACCAACATTTCCAAAGGAGTGGCTGATCGTGGAGGGGTCAAATTTTCCAAATGGGCATTGAAAAAACAACACATACCTGTATTGATATAGTCCAATGCAGACAAACAAGATAGTATTTATATTTTTGCTCACCGTTTTTGAGTGCTTGTAGCAAAAACATTTGAGCACTTGAAGTAAAACGTTACAATGCTGAAACTATTTGTTTTCCCCCATGCCATTCAAACATTTTTGGAACGCTCAAAAATTCCAGGGGTTAGGTCAATGCTTGAATCCCAAAATGGAAATTTCAGGAGGGAGGGCTTTCTAGAAAAGTTGCCTTCTGTGGGGGGGGGGGGGGGGGGGGAGGGAAAGGATATTTTCTAGAACTACACATTATATATATTATTCCTGTAGATACCACTTCTTACCTCCCTTAAATCTCCAATATAATAATCCTTCATTAACTCACGAGCGTCTTCCGAGTGTCCAACATCTTCAAATGCTTCTGTTGACAGTTGACCTGAATAATGTTATTTTAAAAAAGTAGAACTTGTAAAATCCTGTCACTAGTGGTTAATTAATATGGAATTGTATATATTGTTTTACCTGCTTGTTCTAACAATACCTCCTCACCACCTGGATGCTAGCGAAAATAAATCCAAACAAAAAACATTGTCAATGTTGTTTGATATATCGAAAAGAAGTTGATAAGTATAATAACAGCTGAACCTCACAAAAACTCACAGGAACTGTGGTACATCCTAGTTAATAGTACAGTAGTTAATAGTACATTACTTGATAGTTGATAATAGTAATATAAATAGTACAGTACAAAAAACATTGTCAATATTGCTTGATATATCGAAAAGAAGTTGATAAGTAATAACAGCTGAACCTCACAAAAACTCACAGGAACTGTGGGACATCCTAGTTAATAGTACAGTAGTTAATAGTACAGTACTTGATAATAGTAATAATAGTACAGTACAAAAAACATTGTCAATATTGCTTGATATATCAAAAAGAAGTTGATAACAGCTGAACCTCACGAAAACTCACAGGAACTGTGGTACATGTATTATTATAAACACATGGGGAATTTCTGCCTAGTTAATAGATTATTTTAGGATTCGAAATCAGCTGTGCTACCCCATTGTATTATTAAGTATAAGTATTGTTCCAACGACATGTATCTTTTGAGACTCGTGTAATATTACTTACACAACATGCGGTACACTTGTACTACAACACTGTACACACACATCCCGATAAGCTTTTTAAACTTTTATGCTTCACAAACTTGCAAACTACCAACATAGCCATATTCTTTCAAACTTTCTTCAACTAGAAATAGCTAACCTCATCTTGCTATAAATGATTTCCACACCAATAAACTTGAGAACTAGATATTTATTGGAACTGGAAGTCGACCTTCGGCCTCACCTCATCCACAAACTCCGTGACATCGTAAACCTTGTCATGTATTGCAAGCCACAAAGATTTCGAAGTGTTGTGTTTCTCGACTTCTTCAAGAGAGATCGTGGTTTTTGGTTCTTCGTTCGTCGACATATTCAAAGTGACTACCACGGTGTTGCAATTTCGTGGAGTACTGAGACTGGTACCAACCCAGGCAGCCAGACAGCTTACCCCGGAAAAATTGGATGAAAGGGTAAATTTGAGGGAAATAAACTGTAAATTTGTGAATCTTGATGGCACAAACTCAGACAAGATGGAAATCTGTTGAAGAGTGTGATAGAGGGAAGAGACTAAGAGGAAGAAAGAGAATGATGGTTGATAAGAGATCAAGGGTGGAAGGTCTTATTTCAATACCAAACAGGATGCAGAAGATAGAGATATTCTAGAGAGGAGCCAGCTTTGCTCTAACACCTGCAATGATGACTAGCTGAACACAAATGAGCTACTAGAAACAGGGACAGGACTAATCACATAGGCTGAATGTATCGCCTTTAACACAAACTACAAACAGCTACTTATATTAGAAAGTATGGTGGAATATAGACCTGCTTAACAGATCACAACAATTACCGACACCATACAAGAGACTTCTTTGTGTGCACCAAACAATAGACCTACCAACAAACAATACACGGTCCCACACCTGACGCAAAACCCACTCACATTGATTATGACACAAACAACCGATGATGAGAAATATTGGCCCACGCTTAACGCATGACGCAAACCCTACTCACACTAATTATGACACAAACAAACAAATAAACAATGACATAATGACCAAGACGTGTATATAGGCAAACCCTGACAAACATGATTTACTCTGAAGATGACTGCCACTGAGGCTGTCGAAACATCAGTCACCAACAATATAGTCTTTCTGAAGACTACAACCTGGACGATCAACTTCACACATCTAATGATGATAATATGATGGCACGACCCACATCATAATAGACATTCAGCAATCAGGGCATCTACGGTATAAGAGTGGGACTGTCACAAATTTCAAATGCCAAAATATATATCACTACCATATATTATATGAAACTTCTTATTGTTGAAACATTATAATTTTTATTTTATATGTGCTTAATCCTTTCGATCGCAGTCTTGACAATTGTCGAGGGTTAAGGAGATTACATGCATATGACTGATAAATAATTATTTTAAAATAAATTATTCCAAAAATTAAATTATACAATTGAATTATTAAAAATTACGTAAAAAGTCAACTATACATTATAATACATTTTGTAAAAAATTAGATCATAATAATCTGAGTTTCTAGATTTCTGTAAACTGTGAATACCAGCACAACCTTTTCTCTCTGTTTCATTCAAATTTGTGGAATACCATTAATGTTGTTACACCTAAAAATTATGTAAATCTCCAATGTAATAATTAGTCATGAGCAGTTCTGCATCTTGAGAATGGCCAACGTCTTGGAATGCTATTGTTGCATCAGCACCTAAATTGCATAAATCAGTAGTAAATAGCTATTAAGTAGTAAATTTCAAACGTAAACAGACATGAAAAAAATCGCTCGCTTAACGGTCGCTTGCAAATGGCAGTATAGAAAGTAAAGTAGTTAATCGTATAGACTAACATACAGTGACTACAAGTAGTTAATAATTAATACAGAAAGTAAAGAAGTTAATCATATACACTAACATACAGTGGCTAAGTAATTAATAATTAACACAGCAAGCAAAGCAATTGATAATATAGTTGATAATGTAATTTAGTCTATATGGAAATATAATCATATAAAATAGTGGTTACCACACATGTCTATGAGCTGGGAGACACAGGTTAAAATCCTGGGTCGTACCTCCACTCAGGGTCTTAAAAATAATTGAGGACTAAAGTGCTGCCTTTGTAATAATATCAGCAAATGGTAAGACTTTCGGGTCTTCTCGGATAACGACCTTAAATCGTAAGCCTTCGGAACCCCTATAATTGGGCTTCTAGCCTGTTGGGGTATTCTGTTCACCTAAAAGTGTGATAAATCTAATATACTAAACTAACACTGTACCTGCTTCTCCAAATAGAACGATTTCACCACCAGGATGCTAAACATCAGGAAAAGTACAAATTCAAATATTTATTTTCAATTGACTACATATGACGATTTTAGGTGGACCTACAGTAAATTAGTCTTAAAGTGCCCATGACCCCAAATACAATATTACTGGTATAGATTCTACATGAAGTGAATAGTTGAATACCAAAATATTTTATGATTTGAGCTTTGCGTTGATGTGCTATAAAGGTTTGTTTCAACTGAAATTCTAATGATGTGACGTCATTTACGGCATTTGGCTTTCTTTTCTGCTTTCCGTGTGATAGACTGGTTGAGGATTTGAGTGAAAAAGTTGATAAAATCTTTACTATAGTGGTCAAGTACATCATCAACGTTTGAGTTAGATTAATTTGCTTTAACAGTAGAATAGTGTATCTGAAATGATGCCGTAAATGACGTCACACTCATTAGCATTTCGGACAAATAAACCTTTATAAAACATCAACGCAAAGCTCAAATCATAAAATATTTTGGCATTCAACTATTTACTTGATGTAGAATCTATATTAGTAATATCGTATTTGGGGTCATGGGCACTTTAAACATATGGCGCTTTCCCATTACACGGTCAGACCGGTCTGTCCGGCAATATTTTGCTAAATGGAACACGATACGTTTGAGGAGTGCGGCTGGTCTACCCGGAAAATTTGGTCCTAATCAAGAGAAGGTTCATATATTCTGGCCGAACTAACCAGTCTGACCGTGTAAATGGAAAGCCCCCATATTATATATTAACTATATTATATATGTTACATAATTGTTAACTCATCGCTATTAGTCTTAAACATATTATATATTAATTATATTAATAATATGTTACATAATTGTTAACTCATCGCTATTAGTCTTAAACATATTATATATTAACTACATGTATATTAATAATATATGTTACATAATTGTTAACTCACTTAAACATATTATATATTAACTTTAACTATATTATATATGTTACATAATGGTTAACTCACTTAAACATATTATATATTAACTATATTATATATGTTACATAATCGTTAACTCATCGCTATTAGTCTTAAACATATTATATATTAACTACATGTATATTAATAATATATGTTACGTAATTGTTAACTCACTTAAACATATTATATATTAACTATATTATATATGTTACATAATGGTTAACTCACTTAAACATGATATTATATATTAACTATATTATATATGTTACATAATTGTTAACTCATCGCTATTAGTCTTAAACATATTATATATTAACTACATGTATATTAATAATATATGTTACATAATTGTTAACTCACTTAAACATATTATATATTAACTATATTATATATGTTACATAATGGTTAACTCACTTAAACATGATATTATATATTAACTATATTATATATGTTACATAATTGTTAACTCATCGCTATTAGTCTTAAACATATTATATATTAATTATATTAATAATATGTTACATAATTGTTAACTCATCGCTATTAGTCTTAAACATATTATATATTAACTACATGTATATTAATAATATATGTTACATAATTGTTAACTCACTTAAACATATTATATATTAACTTTAACTATATTATATATGTTACATAATGGTTAACTCACTTAAACATATTATATATTAACTATATTATATATGTTACATAATCGTTAACTCATCGCTATTAGTCTTAAACATATTATATATTAACTACATGTATATTAATAATATATGTTACATAATTGTTAACTCACTTAAACATATTATATATTAACTATATTATATATGTTACATAATGGTTAACTCACTTAAACATGATATTATATATTAACTATATTATATATGTTACATAATTGTTAACTCATCGCTATTAGTCTTAAACATATTATATATTAACTATATTAATATGTTACGTAATTATTAACTCATCACTGCCTCGTGATCAGCGCAAGGTTGATATCAGAATTTCAATAATTTGAATCATGTCTATGGTGTATTTGTTTTCGCGTCTATACAATGTAGTTTTTTAAATGTGTAAAGAAGTGGTGATGAAAAATCTAACTGTATTTATATTGTGCAGCAGCTTCGCGTACCTCATTTACGAAATTCGTAACGTCATACACTTTTCCGCTTATGGCAATCCACAAATCGTCTTTACTGTTGTGCCGAGATATCTGTTCTAAAGTAAAAACAGACATGTCTACGAGCGTCGAGAGGATCAGTCCTGACTCCTGGACTCTTTCAAACGAAGTTGAGCGTATTGTTTGACGAAGTCCTTCACGTTAAGTAAACATTCGAAGTTTTTAGAGTCGTTTATCTGGACCGCCGCCGTCTACTGTCAGATGATTAAGTGTAACATTTTCGCGAATAATTGTCAATTCGTAGTTTGTTTACCGCCAACCCGTGCATTTGATTGGCTAATTTCTACTTGTGACATTCTAACAGTGACATTTTGGCATATATATATATATAAGCCCTATTTATTTTATTTCCTCCGCGTCACTAAATTCTTGGCAGTTTACCACCTTTTCACTTTGCTCAATTATCACGAGTTCGCTCGTGGCACGTGCAATTAAACTCGAAAAACTTGAAACTTGAAAAATATACGGAAAAATTGACACTGAAAAATTGAAAATATATTTTTATTTCTTATTAAATATCGGTATATAACATTACAATACCCGATAATGAATAAAGTTTTACAAGGTCATAATGAATAAAAATGTTTTACAAAGTGTGATAATGAATAAAAATGTTTTAAGGTGATAATTGATAAAAAGGGCTGTCGTTTCATTTAAAGTATCCCGAATTTAAAACCAAACGGCCAAACCTTACCCTAACCCTAACCCTAGACCTAATACTAACCCGAACTTTTACGATGATGCTTTTATATTTTAAAAATAACAACTGATTTTAATTTCGGGATTTATATCCGCGTATAAATTGACTGCAAAATTACCAATTGCTTTAAAACTCTAACTAAAAATATATATAATGATTATACAAGTAGAATACTGTATTCGTTGAAACAATGATGGATTATAAATAAAATATTAAACTACACGCGTTAAAATGTGTCACAAATGATAAAATGTGTCACAAATGTTAAAATGTGTCACTACCTGCGTCACAACGCAGCCGCCTGTTTCCGGCGGAAACAGGCGGCTGCCGGGTTTGAAAAGGCCGGATGTGATGTAGCTAGTAAAAATGCAGAATCTGTTGCAGTCGAGAATTCAATATCTAAAATTTTAAAATCGAGACTTAAATATGTTGTAATGTTGGGTGCAGATGAATCCAATAGGTGTTTTATTATATCGAACAAAATATCTTAACGCAAAGATGTTTCTTCGCACGTAAACAGTGAAAAGGTTACTGTCCAATATGGTGCTGTATGATGTATCGTAAAATATTGCACTGTCACGTGTCGACTGCGCATCAAAATGACATGTTCTGTGTCGGGATAAAACTTATTTTAATTCATAACATCAGGCTAAAACCACAATAGACATTTGTATTTCTATTTACATTTGCAAATTCGTTATACTGAATTCCCCAGCCTGATGTTATGAATAGCGTAGAGTCTGGCTGCTATTAATAGCTCAAAAAGCGGACAAACAAACCAAATTTGACTCACAAATTATTGCAAATGAGCTATTTCTTTTGTTATGGCCGCACTAATTATGGGTAAAAGCGGACAAACATCGGTACTGACTACTGACGTCATCTTGACGGAGCGCTATTGAAATAAGTTTTATCCCGACGCAGAACGCGTCATTTTGATGCGCAGTCGACATTATGAACTGTAGCTCTGTAAATCGGCAACACTACATCGCACAGTGGATATTGGGACACTTGGTAAACTATTTCAAAAAGTTGTAAAATATGGCAAGTTTTTTGGACTTCGTAAACAACAAAAAATTCCATAAAATCTGGTACATTTAACCATAATTCCTTGCGCGCAGTAAACATTGAATCTCGTAGATATAGCAGAGGATAGAGTTTCAAAAAGATTAAGTTTGGTAAAAAGGAAGCTTTTACGTATTTAGTTCATGTTTACAAGGTAAACAATGTTTAGCTGTTATTACAGGTGAGTTAAGGTCGCAAAGCATTCTGGTAAAATGTACCGCCGCCATCTTTTTCGGTACCGTCAATTAAAAACGGTAAAAATGAGTGAATAAATTACCCAGTCCACACATAAAAACTTATCAAACTATCTCTAAATTTCGAATTCAGCTTCGATTTTCCCTAAACATTTGTTATCTTGGTTGGTGACGTGTCCAATAGCCACAAAATACCCCTGAAAGAAATATGGAAAAATAAAGACTCAAATTTCAGGGTTTCTGCTAGATTTATGTCAAAAAGTAGGAGAAAAGTAGGAATAAAGAAAACGTAATTAGGTTTCCTTGTCTGCCAAAAATTTCATCTTCATGAACTTTTTTCCTGTTAAAGTTATATGAACGTGATGTCACAAGAGGCATTTTTGTGGCAAGTAACAAAAGAAAAGTGGTTTGGAATGGCTCTTGTGACATCTCATCCGATAACTTTGACAGCAAAAAACTCCATGAAGATGAAATTTTCGGCTGACAATATATATTATGATTTTGCTCAGGAAGACCCAAATATTACGGATATGTAAAATCCCCAAACGTGAGATAGATATAAAAGACAGGGATAAAATGCTAAAAGTTACCTTTGGAACATGACTTGGAAATGCCTTTGATTCGTAAATAGAAATCAGGGTACCTTATGTCAGAGTAAAATGTCAATTGATTGGAACATTAATAATTAGACATAAGAATATCTATTGTTAAATATATTGCAATACTATATATAGTAGAATTGTTCCACGATATATAGTATTGTAACGATTGTAACATATTCTTAGATATTGTTTGTTGTAATATATTCTTAGATATATGAAATATTTGCAAGCAAATAGGATTTTTATATCTTCCATCTGTCGAATTTATATTTTATTAAAGTGTCAATTTGAATAATGTAATAGCTAATGTTCGATGTCATATTACCATAATCGGAAGGGGGTCTGTCGTGGCACGTGGGATTTCAGGTGTCATGTGATAACTCATTCACATGTCCAGCCTCAGTTGCCCTGTCCTTCAAGATATGGATTCATCTACACCTCTAGGCGTCTCCCTCCCCCAAGAGCCTGCATTGCAGGCTACCTCTTGAAGGACAGGGCAACTGAGGCTGGACATGTGAATGAGTTATCACATGACACCTGAAATCCCACGTGCCACGAATCAAAATATCATGTCTAGTTTGAGTCCAGGACTGGGGAATCAAACGCGCAACACGGCTCGTGATCATCGGTACAATCTCGTACCCGGATCTAGCTAGCTGCATTTAGTTACAAGGGCGCATATTGTAAACTTAAAATTCAGTCGTATCTTGAGTCCATGTGGCGATTATTCAGATTCACACGCGCGGCCGGGGGCGCTTGGGTCTGGGAACGAGATTGCTATGGAGCACGAAGCAGTACGTACTTACCTTTTTTCATGGGACATTTAATTGCTTCGACTCCCATGCGACAAACATCAAATGTCTCATTGTACAAAGCTCGTCCGTGATACATCGCAACTATATTCGCTTTTCCATTTACAAGGTCATCCGCTTCATAAAAAATATATATAATGAATTACTGAACTACAGTAAAAACCCGCGAGTAAGAACCTGCGTTTCCCCAAGTTAGCCTAAACAGGTTCTTATATAAATGGTACTTAGCACAAATTGAGGCTATTTAGGTTCTTAAATAGGTTCTTACTTTCTAAAGAAAAAAATACATTGTAGCTAATAGAATTTAGTGGTATTCAGCCTGTATTCCTTATGATATAACATCTGCATACCATGTAAGTGTTTATAAAGAAATTCATGACAAAAACAGACTCTGTATAAACAATATATATATACAGTTACAGTAGTAGTGTATATATGCGGGTTCCAGCCCAAAATCTCATAAAAATCTCATTTTCTCGAGTACCACTTTATTTTCCCTGATTAAACCCTGATTAAATAGTCACTCGCTATTAGCCCCCCCCTCGTTTTCTCGAGTAAGAGATTCTCCAACAAGTTATCAGGGAAATTAGACGGAGCTTTTTATTCTCTTGACGCCCCGCCCCCAATCGAAAAAAAACTTAATCTCACTTTTTAATTTATTCACAAAACCACGTTCCATTCTAGGGCGTGGTACATTTCAAAAATAGACCCCGAACTTATGCTAATTAGCTGTGACGTCATCATTACGCCCCGCCCACCTGTCAATCAAAACTTGTTTCGCGTTCCGTTTCAAAAACGGGTCCCGAACTTATGCTAATTAGCGATGACGTCATCATTACGCCCCACCCCCTTTTCTTTTGATTGACACCTGTCAATCAAAACTTGTCTCACATTTCACTATGCTAAATAGCAATGACGCCCCGCCTCCTTTTCTTTTGATTGACACCCCTCAATCAAAACTTTGGTCAGCGGTCGCTCGCAAAACCTTGTTTCAATTTTCTGAAATCGAAATTTGGTCTTTAGTCTTTTAGAGAATCTCCTCCTCCTCCTCCTCGCGAGGTCTCCTCCTCCTCCTCCTCCTCGTTCCGATTTTCTGAAATCGAGATTTGACCCGAAGTCTTCTTGACCTAGGCAAAATGCCAACTCGAAAATCAAACCCTACAGGAATGGTGGCGTCAGACTATCTCTATTGTACTTGTGGCCACAAAGCGTCGGAAACTGGGATGAGACTCCACACGAAGGTCGCCCACGGCGCAAAGCCAAAAACGAGAGACTTCTTGTGTTTAAAGTGCAATGTCGTTATCCCTGGTGGAGGAAAGGAGTTTGCCAAACACGAAATGGAGACGCATCGAAGGGAGCACGACAATAATCCACAAAAGTGGTTCACCAGCGGTTAAAGATGACCTCTCGAAATATAGTACCCTTTTCGTTTTGATTGACACCTGTCAATCAAAACTTTGGTCAACTCACTCCTCCTCCTCACTGTCGCTGTGGATCGTCTGCATCCTCTCGCTTGCAGCAACCACCGCTGACGATTTCTTGTCCGAAAAGTCAGCCAAATGCGCCACGCTCGTCTTTCTTCCTCGCTCAACGTCTCCGTCGACGAAGTCGCTAGTATTTTCAGACGATTGGCTTCCCCCAGTCCTTAGATCATAATTGCCACCACCTTATATCCAACCCACCCAGCACTAACGGCGAGCACCCCCTCTGTCACCGACAAGTACTTTTGCATCTCCGGTGATGGTGTGTAGTAGTCGTTCAACTCTGGTCTCTTTTGGAACTTTGCAGTCTTGCGAAGCGTCGCTGAAAGCACGTCGAGAGCCGCGTTCGTGTCGTTGATGCTGTGGTTTGCGTCCGACAAGGCGAGACGTAGTCGCGCAACTTTGTCTCTGTGAGCCACCTCTTGCTCGTTCCACAATTCCCTATCTCGCGTGAGTTTCTCCATTGCGAGATTGTGGCGACTGATCTCCTCACCATATTTGTTCCCCTCGAGGTGTTTGAAAAGGAATCCTGCACCTGCGAACGCAAGTGCGTTGAATAGTCCACCTGCCATCATTGCCATATCTTTATCTTACTGAGCAAATCTTGAGCAACTTTTGAGCAAATCTTGAGCAAAACCGATTTGCTTGCTTTTTGCTCACTTTCTAGTGAGCTTTGCTTTGAGCAACTTTTGAGCAAATCTTGAGCAAATCGACTTTGCTGCGTAGCAACTTTTGAGCAACTTTTGAGCAAATCTCAAGCAAACCCAAGCAAATCTTTGTGAGTAAGATAAAGATATGAGTGAAGCAACAGAGACAATCACGTCCCAAAAACCCAAGGATCCAAAGAAGGTTGAGGGAGGAAAGAGACTCGCCGCGATTAGCAAAGCTGCAAAGGCGAAGAAGGCTCAAGAAAGACTTGAGCAAAGCGAGGGACAACGATCACGAGAGAGCAACCAACTCGTTGGTAAGCTTGGGTACGTTGTTGGAGCGATTGGTGTCGTTGGAGGGTTGTACTTTTACTTCAAACGTGACGACGAGCCTCCACCTCGCCACGTCGTCTTCGACTCCTCGGAGGCAAACGCTCCATCGTGTTCTAGAGCATCTTCCGATGCAGACCAGGCCAAAGATTGTTCAGACCTTGAGTCTTTTGATTAAAAACTTTTCTCGTGTAATAAAAGGATGTCAGATCGAAAGGAAATAATGAACGAGGTGTACGACGCTCTGCTCTACACCACCGCAGGAGTTGGTATTAGCATGGTGTCGAGGAAAATTCTCGGAGAATCTCTCAGCGCGCCAACCACGCTCGTGGGAACATTGAAACTCGCAGTCGCAATCAGCGCTGGAACGATCGCTGTGAAATACGCACAACAAAAGAAGCTTATCCCAGACGACCCTTTCAAGTGAGTCGTTCGACGTGTCTCGTTTTATAAGCTTTTGCTTATAAAATCACCTTGTATCCTCAATAGACTGTGTCGCACTCTTCCTCTGAGTCTGACTCAAAGACGAATTCCATCGCTGCGTTGGCTGTCTCACGCTTTGGCTTTGACTCGACCACCTTTGGCTTTGACTCTCGAAGGGGTAGGAGACGTTTCATCCTCGTCCCACTTGGCTCCACCACGACCTCGTGCAACTTGACTTGCAAGGAGATGCGAGCGCCAACAAAGATAGACTCAATCTTCACTGCACCGTTTGCCCAGCAGTGTTTTCCCATGAGTGACTGAACCTCCACCGGGTTGTTGTCAGGGTCAAAGAACTGCGTGAGGAACTTGTCTTGCTTTTTGTGATAGATCAGTTTCGCATACAGCGTTGGACCACGACCGGGGACCCTTTGAAGAGTGGTTTTCCCAGTCTTCTTGTCCTCAACCTTCTCCGTCTTCCAATAGAGGGGGTTTAGTCCACCTTTGGACTTGGTGAGATCGCTGTGCTCCAATTCGAATCGGTCGATCTCTTCGCGGTTTTCGACCAAGTGGTCGATACAATTGTCGACAATGGCGTCAAAGGTGTTCACCCAGACTTCCTCTTCTTTTGTAGGACCATCGCGGTTCCACAAACACAGGGGAAAGGTAAAACCAGTGACCTTGCCAGTCTCTTGACTCGTGTTCTCCGAGACTCCAAACGAATACAGGCGCTCAGTGGGGATGATGAGCTCACCCTCCGTCCCGTCCTCGTTGCGAGTGGAAATGTTGATTCTCTTGAACGTAAGCTTGCTGTCTGGGATCTCTCCCGAAACAGGGTCAGAAAAGATCATGTGTTCTTTTGGGTCGTAACCCTTTGCGGATGTTAGCTGCGTGTTCTCGGTCATTTTGTTCCTACTCCTCGCAACTCCTTAAGCCGTTTTCAATTTCGTCTTTGAGCCGCTCGGCCTTTTTCCGCAAACCCTTCAAGTACCTCTTCCAACCATCAGCCATCGCCTTTTTGACTCGAGGACGTGTGTCTATCATCTCCTTTCTCTTCTAAACTCTTTTTCAAGCAATGTCGTACTCTAGCATCATGCTCTTGTTGATCCTTGAGATGTCGTCCGCCTCCAAGAAACCTTTCACGACTCTCAGACCATAGATCTCGCCTGACGTGCCTTTCGTTCTTTCCGTGCTCGCGAAACGTTCGTTGAAGAATATGGACCCGAACGGAGCACCAATACTCTTAGTGTTCGCGTTAAAGGCTGAGCGAAACAACACCGTGTCGTTCACGCGTAGGTGACTACCTTTCATCAACCAATGACAAGATACGAGATGTTTGTCGGTCCCTACAAGACCAGGGGGTAGCGTACAATTGTACTCCTTTACAGGCCACCCCCCACCGTACGATAGTCGATTAGTAAGCCCTATTTTGTAACCTATAAATTTGTCGTGACTCCCATTGTCGTTACCAACGACGTACCCGTAACCACCGGACGACGGGATAGCCAACAACTTGAAAACCATAAATATAGAGACATTGGTGTTCATAAGCGCTGGACAGTCGAAGACCATTCTGTCATTAACCAAATTCTTCACAGCGTCACCGTCGACATTTACGGTGGGACTTTTGAGGAACGTGTTTTGATGAAGACGAGATGTCCCGTCTTCTATTTGCTCCACCTTGTTGCTTCCTCCAGCGGCGTTATGATAGGTCACCTTTGCGTTTTTAACGTTCACATTAAAAACGGTCTCATAAGGTGGTCGTTCGTCTTTCTCTCTCTTTGGTTCGTCGTGTCCAAGGTACAAGCTCATTTATTACTACCGCCATTTTCTATACATGCTATCGATCAGGTTGAGAACCCTTTCCCACTCCTCCTCCGGAGTTGGTTTTTCGACTGGGAAGTAGTAGTTCACGAGCTCACTCACAAAAACTATGGTCATCATCATCCTTTCTCTAAAGGAGAAATTTGCTCACTATCACTCCTACCAACACCTCCAACGAAACGGGGAGCAACGAAGTCAAAGGAGACGAAGTCGTTGGTGACGTTGGTGTGTTCGGAGGAGCAGGAGTCGTGGGGGGAGTCGTTGTGCCCTTTACTTTGACCTTTGTCGCGTCTCCCTTTGCTTTGACCTTTGCGTGGGGAAGTTTCTCTAAATGTTCACCACCACTAGAGTGAGTTTTCACCGCTTCCTCCTTTGGCTTTGGACTTGAGAAGTTGAGCCCGTCGTTGTACCCAAATTTCATGTTCGTCTCAGTTGACTCTCTGAGTAAATTGTTGTACCCTGGGATAGGTGTTTTCAACAAGACCATGCTTCGCGGTATCAACCACGTGTTTGGCGTGACTGCCATGTCCAACTTGACGTTCGTGTCCTTGATGGCTTTGTTCATGAGATTAATCCACACGCTAGGTGAATACTGGACGACTGCGTCTTCTACGATGTTCCTAAAGACTTGTTGGACTTCGCGAGCGCTTGCACGACCACCGACGATCGACTGCTTTGCCTTTGCTTGCGCGCCGAGTAACGCGTACACGTAAACTTCGATCGACTCGTTAAGAAGCTCCTGACCTAACTCCGTTATCCCGTTGCTCACTCTCGAACAATAGCGTTTGTAATCTCCTTGGATATCTTTGATGTCGTTAACCCAAGGTCCGCTCAGAGCGAGGTGAGACCTCAACACTCTCCAATCTGGTACGTACAATCTGAGAATATTGGCGATGTCAGGTCCGCTTTTGTCGAGACGAAACATCACCCTCCTCATGGTGAAATACACGTGGAATCTCATGAGACTTGTGATCTGCTTTGGGATGTCCGGGTTTGGTGTCAGGTTTTGCAACGAGACTCCCGACCGGTACGTGGCGATGTACATCGCAGCGATAGCTTGGTAATAGCTTTTGGACAAAGTCCACACTGTGTTCACGTTGTCCCCGTCCGGACCATCTAGAAAACGCTTCTTCGTGTCTATCACTATCTTGGGGAGACTGGACGAAAAGGAGTTCTTGTCGTCGACGTAGATGAGGAAGTTGTTGACCGGGTAGTTGAGCGTGTACGGAGGATACGTGACATCGGAAGTCCCAGCTCGCTCCGTATGGATAAGTTTCTGCACTGTTCCACCACTGTTCCAAATCCTCGGGAAGGACACGTTGTTGTGGAGCCACTTCCACATGCTTTGGTCGTCCTTGAACGTGTCGCTGGTAATGTCAGTCGAGACAATGTCGCTATTTCGAAAGTACACGTCCACTCTCGTTACGTCACCTTCTTGTGTTTGAACTGGGTCAAACTCGAACTTGTCCATCGTCGCGTATGGGTACCTTTTCAAAAGATCCGACCTTGCTTTCTGGACAGCGATCTTTGAGTTCTTGATCACCTTGTCGTAGTTCTTTCCATAGTACGCGCGTATCGCGGACTCTATTTGGCTCGTCATTTTATTTGTATCTCTAAATAAAATGGTAAAGCTATCGGTGTTCCTCGAGAACGGGAAAAAGACAATCGCGTTGAACAGGAGTTTGATTCTCCCAAGGGGTTCGTCCCTGACCGTAAAGTCGGCTAGCGTGTTTTGGGGCTTTAAAAACGTGGTCAAAGACCTCAACGACCACATTCTCTTCAACGGAGTGAAGCACACGATACCCGAGGGTTACTGGACTTTTGGGGATCTCGCGACGCGCTTTGCGGACGACGAAGACGTGAAAATAACGCTCACACACAACGTGCATGACCATACGTGCACGCTAAAGACCCTCCGCCCAGCGAAGCTTTATAAGTTTGGCGAGCTGCTGGGTTTCCCGACAAACACCACAATGGGCGCGATAAAGTCGGTTAGTCCTAACAGGATTGACATCAACCGCGGACTAAGATTTGTCGAAATTCATTGCGACACCCTTGTGGACGAGACAATCGACGTGTCGGGAAAACGGAGTAGTGTGATCGCTGTTTTACCCATCACATCGGAGACGACACTCAGCGGAAGCGTGACAAATTTCCAAACGGTCGAGTCAAGTGTTCCTATCCGAAGCGGCACGTACAACACCCTATCTTTTTACACCAAGACGAACGTGAGTGGGGTAGACAAGGTGGGAGACGTTCTGCTGGATATAAACATTTTCTCTAATAAAAAGGATGGACAACGATGTTATAACTGAGCAAAGTCTAAGGGACTTGTACTATGATCCTGTGACTGGTTACCAGAGCAGGGAGAGACTCTATCAAAAAGCGCTGGAGGAAGGACTAAACGTGAGCAGAAACTCGATTAAGGAGTGGCTGGAGACACAAGACACTTACACACGGTACAAGCCTGTCGCGAGGCGACACAAGTTTCGAAAGACGTGGGTGTCAGGTCTCGGTGAGCAAGTCCAACTCGACCTTGTTGACATGGGAAAACTCAAGGATAAGAACAATGGCTACTATTGGGTGTTAACCTGCGTGGAGATCCTCAGTCGCTTCGCCTTTGCTATCCCCGTGTACCGCAAAGACACGAGAAACATGTCGAAAGCCGTGGGCAAGTTGCTACGCCAGTTCCACGAGAGATTTGGGATCTACCCCAAGCTCGCGCAGTTTGATGACGGACTCGAGTTCTACAACGTAGGTGTGAAGAGACTGTTGGAGGAGCACGGGGTCACGTATTTCTCGACAAAGTCCGACAAGAAGGCAGCTGTGGTGGAAAGGTTCAATAGGACTTTGAAGACAAGCATGTGGAAATACTTCTACAACAAGGGGACATACAAGTGGGTAGACATCCTGGACGATCTCGTCGCAAACTACAACAACACAAAGCACAGTAGCACTCTCGTGAAGCCAGCGAATGTGACCAAGGACAACGAGAGTCAGGTGTGGACGACACTCTTTGGCCACGACTTTGGTGAGTTTCCTCTCCCAAAGTTTAGACTTGGGCAAAAGGTGAGAATAAGCAAGTACAAGAGTATTTTCACCAAAGGCTACGAAGCAAATTTCACAGAGGAGATCTTTTCCGTGAGCAAGGTGGTTCGTGGAGATCCAAATGTCTATGTTCTCAACGACGAGAGCGGGGAAGACGTTATCGGGACTTTCTACGAGGAGGAGATGTCCGCTGTCGAAAAGACGGAGGACGCCACATATCGTGTGGATAAAGTTTTGAAGAGAAAGAAGAAAATGGTCTTGGTCAAGTGGGCTGGATACGACGCAAAGCACAACTCTTGGATCCCTGTGAGCGACGTGGAAAAATTGTAGCTAAAGATAAAATGGCTGAAGGAGGTGAAGACTTTGAGATGGAAGAAAGGTTCCCAGAGTACGATAATCTAGACACTGAAGATCTTGACACAAGGCTTTTTGAACTTAACGAGAGTCTACTGACTAGTGATGACCTATTAGTCACCGAACGGATCACGTATATCGATCGGCTTCTTTTAGGCAGAGACGTAGCGGAGACGAGTTTTGGTGGGACTGACCCAGCGAGCGACGTGTTTGTCCAAGTGGACAAGTATGTCCAAGACTCCCGTGAGGGAAAGAGAATTAGCCCTCACTCGGAGAGTATTATCGAGCTTAGGAATAGGACCACCGTCAGAGACGGGAAGGTGTTTTTCAAAGAGAGATTAAGATCCGGTGGGTATTCTACCGTTGAGAGAATAGTCCTCAATAGTGTCGACGGATCGTACGTCAAGAACACGGCAAAAAGGAACGCGAGAGCCGTGTCACAATTTGAGAAACTCGTTGACTTTGCAGTGGGTGAGACGACCACGAGCGACGAATTACCAATGACTCCTGTCGTTGGTCAGGTGATGATACCAGAGGACGTTCTCAGAAGGCTTAGTGCGGAGGATAGGCGTGTGATCAACGGTGTGTTGAACCCGTCCAACACGATCTTACCCGAGAGTAGAATAGGTGACCGAGGAGCTATTCAACTCATGATTGATGACTTTCGTGAGCGGAGTGACGCAAATCTTGAGTTAGCAAGAGATAGTGAATCGTACGGCGACGCTAGAGTGCATTTCCAAAAGTCGTTCGACGAAGACGCGGTGGTGGACGCCTTCGAACGACAACGAGTTCTAGAGGAGACACGAGCGGGACAGGAGAGGGATGTGACACGTCTTGAGAAATTCAAAGAGTGGATTAAGAAAAATGCGCTCTCTCTATCCGCAATAGGGATCACAGTGGCTGGACTAGTTACCACCATCATTGTTGGAGCAAGAGGCGCTATTGCGAAAGGAGCTGGCGCTGCGTTGTCGTTTGCCAAGGTGGTAAAAAACGCAATTGAAAAATTGGGACCATGGGCGGTGGGGCTCGCCAACTTTGTCTATTCTGTGTTGAAAGCGGGAGCGAGTGGAATTGCATGGCTTGCGCAGAATCTACTCGTCGTTGTTATCGCTCTGGTCTGGCTGGCTATGGAGTGGTATCGGAAAAACAGAAAGTGAATTTCGTCGAGAGGTTAGGGAGAGGACATAAAAATGACCACAAGCGGAACGATCTACATGATATACAACACGGTTGACTCGGAGATTTACATTGGGTCTACACTCAAAACCGTAGAACAACGTCTCGCGAAGCACAAGACAGAGTCGAGAAGGTCGATTAATCGAAACATCAAATTGTACCGCAAAGCTCGCGAGATCGGATGGTACAATATGAGAATCTCCGAAATGGAGAAGCTACCTTGCTCTAACCTCGAGCTCAGAGTTCTGGAAGGATCATACATACAAAGAATGAAGCCTGAGCTAAACACATACAAGACCGGACTGTACTTCAACGAGTCTGGAGTGTTTGACGAGAAAAAGTATCAAAAAACGTACTACCAAACTAACACGGACAGTATCAAAGAATATCAAAAAGTGTACTACCAAACTAACAGCGAGACAATTTTAGAGAGGACGAGAGCTAAAGTCGTCTGTGTGTGTGGTAGAGAGATTAGTCGCAGTGGCCTGTCAAAACATAAGAGGACTAGAGTTCACTTAGAAACCGTTGGCGAGTAGACCTACAACTTTTCGTAACCTTGGTGGTTACGAAATCTTTGACACACTAATAAAATGAACAGACTGACGAAGAAAGCCGGCGAGCTCAAAGTTGCGCTCGAGAAGTTTAGGGAGAACCTTTATCTCTTCATTGTGGGGGTATTATTTCTTATAAAAAATTTTTCTCGTAATAATAAATGAACAAGAACCTGTCCCATCACGCGAAGAAGACAAAATTGTCTGACATCGTGGGATCACGTACGCGACATGTCGTGACTATGAACCCGAATAAGGCCAACCCAGGGGAGTCTCTCTACATCAACATCCCCAAACTGAAACCAGACTCTTGTCTGGTACCAGGGAGTTTAAGCATCTTGTTCGACTTTAAGAACGCCAACGTCAAGAGCTGGTTTAATAACAACCTGTCGAAACTTTTGCAAGACCGACTTACGATCAACATGGCTGGAGAGGTCGTCTACGACAATGTGGGCGAATCGACCATCGAGGTGTACAAGGACCTTTGGAAACCCAAGATTGTGCGCGACGAAATGGTCGAGGTAGGAATCGCAGGAGAGAATCTCCGAAAGCTAATCTCCAAGGACGATAGTGGCGCCTCGAGTGGAGACGCTACGAAAGTAGCTGACGCACTCGTCTACAGTGTGTTTGGAACAAAACAGAAGATCTCCCTCGACAAGATTTTGGGGGACTCTGGGTTATACGCTCCGTACGCAATGAGCAACAACCCACAATTTGTTATCACCCTACCCCAAGCTTCTGACATTATGGTTGCGCAATCTGGTAGCGCCGTTGGCGGATACTCTCTTGAGAGTTTGGAGCTAGAGTACGAGACCATCGACAATATGGATCTGGCCAGTGAGATCACCAACCACTATATGGTTGGACGATCGCTCCCGTACGAACACGTCACACTATTGAAAAAGAGTCCTTGGGGAAAGGGGGAAACATTGGTCAACGAGAACATTAACCTCCCTCGAAAGCACATGAAAGCTGTGGTGATGTTGTTCACCAAGGCTGCGACCACAAACTCGGAGGAGTTCGTCTACCCCAATATCGACAACGTGAAAGTTACCATCGAAGGTGTCCCCAACGAGGTGTACAGTCAGGGGATCCCCAAGACGCGGTACTTCTCCGAAGCCGAACGCCTCTTTGGACAAGTTGACCAGAGCGTAACACATCGGAAATTCTACAAAGACAAGTTCGCGTTGGTGGTGGACTTGCGGAGCACAAGTGACCAAACGGTTCACGGGTCGGGGAAAAGGATCATGAACACGCAGAGTGGGGTCTTGCTGGAGATTACGAAACGGGCGACAGCCACCGACTTGATTTGCAACATTTTTGTGCTGTCGGACGCTCTGTTGAACATTACGTCGGGAAACCTCAAAAGTATCCAGTACTAAAGATGGACACTCCATTCAACATGATGATCGTAGGTCCAACCTATTGCGGAAAGACCTATTACCTTCTCGAGATGTTGGAGAAGAGACTCAAAGGAGTTTTTGACTACATTGTTCTCCTTTGTCCCACCGTCCTCTGGAACACGACCTATCACGAGTGGAAATACTTTCACGACGAGGACTTTATCGTTCTCCCCGTGGAACAGGAGAGCGTTGACGATATGTTGAAATACGTGGTCGAGACGTTCACCGACACAAAGACGTTGATCATCCTCGACGATTGTGCGAGTGGGCAAGACGTAAAGAACAGGACGAGCGAGCTGGTGAAATTGGGTTACTCTGGTCGCCACTACGGACTCTCCACCATCGTGCTAACCCAGCAGATGACCAGCATCGCAAAACCCTATCGAGAGAACATCTCAAGAATCACAAGCTTTCACAACACGAACCGAAAGGACATGTTGGAGCTGATCAACGACTATTTGAACGGTGTCTCAAAAGAGGACGTGGCGTGGATTACGAAAGAGCTAAGGGAGAAGAAACACGCATGTCTAGAGATTAACCTCAGGCATCCCTACGGGCACAAAGTTATTTCTCCACCACAATAAAGAATGAACCCTGAAGACTTTGTGAACAACGATGCGGAGGAGGAGACGAGTGACGCGAAGGAGAAGACAAACGGTGCGGAGGACGTCGCGAAAGACGTGGATAAGAAGAGAGAAGAACTCCTACTTTTGGCGAGCGATGGCGAGATCAAAAAGTCTGAAGCGTACGTTAGGAAAGCGAACGCGAAAACCATTCTAAAGTTATACGCAGAATACGAAGCCGACACACTAGAGAAGAGCACCTCGCTCTTGTGTGACTTGTTTTTGTCAAAGTTCTCCGCAATGATGGGCGGACTCGACGCGGTGGAGAAGCCAGAGGAGATGGAGAAAGAACTGAAACGCGACCCTTATCTCAACAAGGATCTGAAAAAACTAATGTCCTATGTTACACCCATGATCCCGTTCCTTGGACTTTTGTCTGGTGGACTCACAGTGGGAACACATGTGTACAGCCATAAAAAGAAGGAGGACGAACCAATTTAAAAGGGACACGTCTCGTAGCAAAAATGAACGAATTGGGGCTAGAGAAAAAATACACGTCTGGATTTTTACTCTTTAACCAAGCTTTGCTCAAGTACGACACAAGAACCTCGGACCAGGGAGAGAGGAGCGGTTGTCTCCACGAGTCTCGAGAAGAGTACCACAATTTCACAATGGTTTGTGTTGAGTGTGGACTCGTTCTACCACGTACGGAGGAAGATCCCGTGTACGTCCCTTTGAACCACGAGACGTACGGTATGAACAACATTAGGAGCTACAGAGACCCTCGCTGGGCAAACTCAGGCAATCGTCTCGCGAGTTTTGACAATCTACTAGCGAAAGTAAGAGAGAAGATCGACATTAGCGACCACATCCTCTCCAACGTGACGAGTGACTTTTACACTTTGGAGAGAGAGTTCAGTGACGGGAACGATTCGAACAAGAGATTTTTCAACGTCAACTTTGTCTTACAGAGACTCTTGGAACGCTACGGCGTGCATGTGGGGAGAGAACAAGGCGTTAAAATCCCAAAGAAGAACGACAGGATCGACGAGTTTGATGAGTGTTTTAATAAATGGCTGAGCTATCATGGAACAAGTACCACGACAACCTACTGAAAAAGTGGGCGGAGATGTCGAAGACCTATTCGATCATGCACTCCCTTTGTGCTCAATACTACTCGAAATGGCACGACAGACTGGGTATTCCAGTGGTCGTCCTCGGGGGTGTGACAGCTTCGTCGATTTTCTCTTCGGCTTCGCCACAGGAGGACTACCATAGGATATGGACTTATGTCAACGGTGTTTTGGCGTTGGTCGTAGCGGCGTTGGCTGGTGTCAACAATTTTTTGGGTACGGTTGAGAAGACAACAAAGCATCAAAACGCGTCGTTCAAGTACACGAAAATCGCGCTGGATATCGACACGCTTCTCTCCTTTAGGCAAGACGAGCGTCCTTTCACCCCACAGGAGTTCATACAGTCGAAGAAACACGAGATGCTCGAGATTCGAGAGAACGTTCCGGAGGTTTTACCTTGGGTGATGGACGACTATTTGAGAAGGCTGGACAGGTCTCTGACGAACACAAAGTCAAAGGTGAACACTTACGTTGTGTCTGGGGGAAGCCAATCGTCTGAAAATACTAGCGACTTCGTCGACGGAGACGTTGAGCGAGGAAGAAAGACGAGCGTGGCGCATTTGGCTGACTTTTCGGACAAGAAATCGTCAGCGGTGGTTGCTGCAAGCGAGAGGATGCAGACGATCCACAGCGACAGTGAGGAGGAGGAGGGGTAGAAAAAAGTCCTTACCAATGTGGTAAGGGCTTGTAAGCGTTAGGGAACTAATCATATGTCAAAGCGGATTCGTTAAACTCGAGCAATGTATCAGAAACCGTGTGAAGTAACATTACCAACTTGTTCTCACCTAGTGGAACGTCTCTCGACTCACGCACGCATGTGCAAGCTTCTCGTATCAATGAGTTAATCAAGGCGATACTTCGCTCTAGGATCTCTTCGTTCACGACACTAGTCGTGGTCTCTCTGTTTACGTCTTTACTTTTGATCACTATCATGTTTGCCTGTTGTAGCGTGTCATCTCTCTCTTTTTTCAATTCCAAAAAAAAAAAAGAAAGGGTAGCAACAACGCCATCGCTAACTAGCGTAAGTTTGGGGTCTATTTGATAACCGCTGACCAAAGTTTTGATTGACAGGTGGGGCGTCATTGCTAATTAGCATAGTGAAATGTGAGACAAGTTTTGATTGACAGGTGTCAATCAAAAGAAAAGGGGGTGGGGCGTAATGATGACGTCATCGCTAATTAGCATAAGTTCGGGACCCATTTTTGAAACGGAACGCGAAACAAGTTTTGATTGACAGGTGGGCGGGGCGTAATGATGACGTCACAGCTAATTAGCATAAGTTCGGGGTCTATTTTTGAAATGTACCACGCCCTAGAATGGAACGTGGTTTTGTGAATAAATTAAAAAGTGAGATTAAGTTTTTTTTCGATTGGGGGCGGGGCGTCAAGAGAATAAAAAGCTCCGTCTAATTTCCCTGATAACTTGTTGGAGAATCTCTTACTCGAGAAAACGAGGGGGGGGGCTAATAGCGAGTGACTATTTAATCAGGGTTTAATCAGGGAAAATAAAGTGGTACTCGAGAAATTGAAATTTTTATGAGATTTTGGGCTGGAACCCGCATATATACACTACTTACAGTATTTATATGTAATTACAACAATAACAATTCTATTTGATTTTCAACATTGGCATTTACATTGTATTAAATTGGAGTAATAAGGCACTGTGTCTCCAAAAATGTTGATCTGTATCTTATTCACCCAAGTGTACACATCTTTTTATATAGATTTTAGAAAATAAGAACCTGTTTCAAATTTTAGGCTAAACAGGTCCTTGTATAGACGGGGTATAACTGGCAAATTTTAGCCTAACAGGTTCTTAAAAACTAGGTTCTTACTCGCGGGTTTTTACTGTAGTCCCATTTTTTGTGCATGTCACTGAATAATAGTATATAAGAGTGTTCAATACTAAGACTACTTACTACTTTTAACATTTGTTTTAATACTTACATAAAGTGATATTTGCCACAATTGTCCCCATTATTGATTTTAATTTTTCGCTATAACCAAGAACGGCTTTTCCGACTTTTAAACGATCTTCGATCTTGGTATCTATACATGCAGTAAGAAATACTTCAGAGTGATGTTGTGTTTACCGGTAACAAGCACTCACCTCTTAGTAACCTGAGTACGCTAGCCCAGTTAGCCGGGCTGATTCGCTTAAACTACATTGGCAACAAAAATTAAGTTTGTCTAATATGAAAGAACTCGTAAAATGATAGAGTAACACCTTTTACAACTTTTCCGTATTTTACTTCGTTTTTGAAATATTTCTGTTTGTTTGATATGTAAATGAGATGGTCTCTGACGTCAGGTGCAGGGTAGAGAATTTTCACTCATTAAAACATTTTATATCTCAGTAATTGCTAAGTTTATAACGTTCATTATCATGAGGAGTTATTATACGCACATTTTCAAGTAAATTTGTGGAACAAACTTGAAGATGAAACTAATATTTTAATGAGTGAAAATTCTCTACCAAGCACCTGACGTCAGAGACCATCTCATTTACATATCAAACAAACTGAAATATTTCAAAAACGAAGTAAAATACCGAAAAGGTATAAAAGGTGTTACTCTATAATTTTACGAGTTCGTTCACTATAGACATCCAAAATTATATTTCAAATTAGCCTTCTCCGCAGGCAACTCTGTGTCATCCAGCTGCAATGTTTTCAGTCGATAGACTGAGAACGTTGGAGCTAGGAAGACACAGAGAGTTGCCTGCGGAGGAGGCTAATTTCAAAGAAGAACTGGCTTTAGTTTCACTGTAGGAAGAGCATAAAGTGAATTCAAATAATCTTTTTGGGTCGAGGAAATATTTACGTAACACAACTCAGCCCCGGCTCATATAAACAGCCACCAAATAAGGTGGAAAGAATTCCCAGCGGACGTCCGCCCCTTAAATTATAAAGCCAGAATTAGCTCGCGGCGGACCGGTGGATATACTCGCGAGACCACCGAGACTGAGATATGTTATCATGCGAGATATAATCTCGTCATCTTTTAGTGAGGTTATACAATAATCAAGGTTAACAGATAGGTAACCGCGCGCGCCGCACACGATCGAGGCAAGCACGTGGTGAGAGGAGCTGGCCTGGGGACTGGCACGAACTGTCGCGCACTGCCATTAACGCACTTGTTTGAATATTGGTGTCACGCACCATCAAAATCTACAAAGTAAGTTAAATTTCCACCAATTTATTGGTGTAAAGGTGTATGTGTACCGAGTTTTCCTATAGGGCTAATAACCACTACTTTATAACAGCTTTTCCATAGTCACAACAATACTCCCCGGAGGGCCGCTACGCAGGCTAAACAATATCCTGATTGACTTCGTTTATTTTGCCGCACACCGACCTGGAGAGGCTAGGCCTCTGGTGTAAACGCGCAAGAACTGACCGGAAACTGACCTGGGTCTAAAATCAGTCACAGGTCAGGTCTTGCGCGTTTACATTTTAGTTTATGCTATTAATATATTCACTCCAAGAGTGCAAAGGTCAAAATCAATATTATATCTCATGATTCACTCAAGTGACTTGAAACGATGTTTTGCTTTCAAAAAAATAAACACCGGATTATCCCAGTCGGGTTCATGAATATTTTCCAAGTTGATTTCATGGTATTTTTAGGGGGATTATTTATGATCATCCGGGCTACTACCCACGCGACTAACCGGACTATGTCACGAAAATCTTTTCTCCTCCCCAAAAGATCATTTGAATTATCTTTATACTCTTCTTACAGCCAAAGCAAACCAGTTCTACTTTGAAATATGATTTTGGATGTCTATAGTAGCTGTGAGAAGAACTATGTTAAGCTAATCAACCAGGCTAACTGAGCTAGCCAGCTCCTGCTGACGCAGCTATATCGGCTCTGGCGTGTTTACAGTTGCGCGTGACAAGTTAATGATCAATCAATTCAGAAGATAAAAACGACCCCTTTTGAAAGACTAAAAAAAACTCAGAATACTGACCGCATATATCGTAGACATCGCCAACAGACAAATAATTGTTCTGCTTCGTCCATCCATCCCAATCGAAACTCGAATGACTGCTTCTACCGGAAAACGCTCTGTGTACACTCCTTATGTCGGCGAAGTTCACTCTGAAGTACTCCTTGGCCACAAATAGCGCGAAAACTAACGTTAGAAAAAGAAGAAAGCACACGCGCTTTTTGTAACCGATGTTATAATATCGCGATCTCAGAAGAGTAAACATTGCGCGCACAATTGGGCACAGATCGAACTAATTTTGCCCTCAGGGAAAAGTGTCTCTGGCGATTTCTTGCGATCTGGACTGGACCTCAAATGACCTTTATTCGTCAGCGTTAGAAGGAAATCTTTGTTCTAATCAATATGGCCTTGTCTTCGTGTTGCGTTAATCCAAGTGCGACCAAACAGCGTTCGGGATACGCCAGTGCTAGAGAAAACCACAAAAATATGTTTTCCTCATATTGTACGTCGCAGCTGACCATGCTAAGCTTCCCCAAGGTGAACCGGAAGCGCATTTGTTTGCGCAGCAATACAATAAAAGCGATTTAATGCGCGTGATAAAAAGGTTGCTGTCACCGATAAGGACCATCAAATACCCTGTGATCCTTTAGGACTCAGGAATGACACAGATATTCCGTGTTTTTACAATGAGATTTAAAATTCACTTTTTTTCATGATGAACATATTATGTGTGAAATACACTCAAGAAATAAAGTTTTAATCTATTAAATCTAATCTAATCCTGGTCACGTTACTGTCTCATCTCGTACCCAGACCCAAGGGGCTTCCCCTTGCGCAGGCGGTTGTTTTCGATCTGATAGAAAGCGCGCTAGTCATGACGCTGCCCCTGAAGGGGTTGCGTGCGAACTTGAAAAAATTCAGCCTGAATTTTTTCAAGAATGATGGCTTACGATTTACAATTGTTCCATACTCGGTGGTCGCAAGAAGAAGTTACAGGATCAATGTAAAGAAGCCAAGAAAAGATTGAACGATTCCCCCTAAAAGGATCTACTTGATCGAAACAATATGCCAGTCATGGATTGATGCGAAATGCTTGGCTGGATGTAATTCCTGTAGTGACAGTAACTTTGCTCAGTATATAGCCAATCATATTCACTCTTGCGAGAGGTGCTACAACACCCATTTGTTTCACTTACCATGGATTCCATGTGTGCCGAAGGTCGAAGGACCCCTCGAAGAAAAACAGACTTGCGCATGTCACGACGCTGCCCCTTTAAAACAGAGCAGTCTTAAACATGGTTGAAGGTATGGTCAGCAGGACATGTGTCCCATGTGAAGACCGACCTGACAAAAAATTACGGAATAGACATAAATTAAAGACAAGGACTAATACACTAATAACATATGATAGGACAGATTAAGAACAGCAGCTTAAATAATATGAACGGCACTTTAAGAGCAGTACGTTTTCCAAGTGCGCATTCTGTTTACATCGAAAGGAGAGTCTAATTGAGAAGAGTAGTATATCTAAAGTTGGTGTTTAAAAGAGAAAACAGACGTACTATTACGGATGATCGGATTGTTCCAGAGAAAGGAGTTCCTAAAAAGAGAAGTCCTGCAAGGATTGACTTGAAGCAAATTGTCCTTGCTACTAACGGGTGCGAGACGAGAGGTGAGAAGAAAAGGTAACAAAAGAGGAGATGTCTAGATCGCAGAGGCCTTGTTTACATTTAAAAAAAAAAGATGAGAGCTTCTCTCAGACTATCTTACAAATAGCAAGTAAGGGTCTTATTATATTTTGGTAAAACAAAATTAGCGGACAGTTTTTGTTTTTAAAAAGTTTTAAGTGGGTCAAGGGTTAAATACTGTTTTATACCACCCACAGACTTCAACTTGCGTTAATCCAAGTGCGACCAAACAGCGTTCGGGATACGCCAGTGCTAGAGAAAACCACAAAAATATGTTTTCCTCATATTGTACGTCGCAGCTGACCATGCTAAGCTTCCCCAAGGTGAACCGGAAGCGCATTTGTTTGCGCAGCAATACAATAAAAGCGATTTAATGCGCGTGATAAAAAGGTTGCTGTCACCGATAAGGACCATCAAATACCCTGTGATCCTTTAGGACTCAGGAATGACACAGATATTCCGTGTTTTTACAATGAGATTTAAAATTCACTTTTTTTCATGATGAACATATTATGTGTGAAATACACTCAAGAAATAAAGTTTTAATCTATTAAATCTAATCTAATCCTGGTCACGTTACTGTCTCATCTCGTACCCAGACCCCAAGGGGCTTCCCCTTGCGCAGGCGGTTGTTTTCGATCTGATAGAAAGCGCGCTAGTCATGACGCTGCCCCTGAAGGGGTTGCGTGCGAACTTGAAAAAATTCAGCCTGAATTTTTTCAAGAATGATGGCTTACGATTTACAATTGTTCCATACTCGGTGGTCGCAAGAAGAAGTTACAGGATCAATGTAAAGAAGCCAAGAAAAGATTGAACGATTCCCCCTAAAAGGATCTACTTGATCGAAACAATATGCCAGTCATGGATTGATGCGAAATGCTTGGCTGGATGTAATTCCTGTAGTGACAGTAACTTTGCTCAGTATATAGCCAATCATATTCACTCTTGCGAGAGGTGCTACAACACCCATTTGTTTCACTTACCATGGATTCCATGTGTGCCGAAGGTCGAAGGACCCCTCGAAGAAAAACAGACTTGCGCATGTCACGACGCTGCCCCTTTAAAACAGAGCAGTCTTAAAACATGGTTGAAGGTATGGTCAGCAGGACATGTGTCCCATGTGAAGACCGACCTGACAAAAAATTACGGAATAGACATAAATTAAAGACAAGGACTAATACACTAATAACATATGATAGGACAGATTAAGAACAGCAGCTTAAATAATATGAACGGCACTTTAAGAGCAGTACGTTTTCCAAGTGCGCATTCTGTTTACATCGAAAGGAGAGTCTAATTGAGAAGAGTAGTATATCTAAAGTTGGTGTTTAAAAGAGAAAACAGACGTACTATTACGGATGATCGGATTGTTCCAGAGAAAGGAGTTCCTAAAAAGAGAAGTCCTGCAAGGATTGACTTGAAGCAAATTGTCCTTGCTACTAACGGGTGCGAGACGAGAGGTGAGAAGAAAAGGTAACAAAAGAGGAGATGTCTAGATCGCAGAGGCCTTGTTTACATTTAAAAAAAAAAGATGAGAGCTTCTCTCAGACTATCTTACAAATAGCAAGTAAGGGTCTTATTATATTTTGGTAAAACAAAATTAGCGGACAGTTTTTGTTTTTAAAAAGTTTTAAGTGGGTCAAGGGTTAAATACTGTTTATACCACCCACAGACTTCAACTTGCGTTAATCCAAGTGCGACCAAACAGCGTTCGGGATACGCCAGTGCTAGAGAAAACCACAAAAATATGTTTTCCTCATATTGTACGTCGCAGCTGACCATGCTAAGCTTCCCCAAGGTGAACCGGAAGCGCATTTGTTTGCGCAGCAATACAATAAAAGCGATTTAATGCGCGTGATAAAAAGGTTGCTGTCACCGATAAGGACCATCAAATACCCTGTGATCCTTTAGGACTCAGGAATGACACAGATATTCCGTGTTTTTACAATGAGATTTAAAATTCACTTTTTTTCATGATGAACATATTATGTGTGAAATACACTCAAGAAATAAAGTTTTAATCTATTAAATCTAATCTAATCCTGGTCACGTTACTGTCTCATCTCGTACCCAGACCCAAGGGGCTTCCCCTTGCGCAGGCGGTTGTTTTCGATCTGATAGAAAGCGCGCTAGTCATGACGCTGCCCCTGAAGGGGTTGCGTGCGAACTTGAAAAAATTCAGCCTGAATTTTTTCAAGAAATGATGGCTTACGATTTACAATTGTTCCATACTCGGTGGTCGCAAGAAGAAGTTACAGGATCAATGTAAAGAAGCCAAGAAAAGATTGAACGATTCCCCCTAAAAGGATCTACTTGATCGAAACAATATGCCAGTCATGGATTGATGCGAAATGCTTGGCTGGATGTAATTCCTGTAGTGACAGTAACTTTGCTCAGTATATAGCCAATCATATTCACTCTTGCGAGAGGTGCTACAACACCCATTTGTTTCACTTACCATGGATTCCATGTGTGCCGAAGGTCGAAGGACCCCTCGAAGAAAAACAGACTTGCGCATGTCACGACGCTGCCCCTTTAAAACAGAGCAGTCTTAAACATGGTTGAAGGTATGGTCAGCAGGACATGTGTCCCATGTGAAGACCGACCTGACAAAAAATTACGGAATAGACATAAATTAAAGACAAGGACTAATACACTAATAACATATGATAGGACAGATTAAGAACAGCAGCTTAAATAATATGAACGGCACTTTAAGAGCAGTACGTTTTCCAAGTGCGCATTCTGTTTACATCGAAAGGAGAGTCTAATTGAGAAGAGTAGTATATCTAAAGTTGGTGTTTAAAAGAGAAAACAGACGTACTATTACGGATGATCGGATTGTTCCAGAGAAAGGAGTTCCTAAAAAGAGAAGTCCTGCAAGGATTGACTTGAAGCAAATTGTCCTTGCTACTAACGGGTGCGAGACGAGAGGTGAGAAGAAAAGGTAACAAAAGAGGAGATGTCTAGATCGCAGAGGCCTTGTTTACATTTAAAAAAAAAAGATGAGAGCTTCTCTCAGACTATCTTACAAATAGCAAGTAAGGGTCTTATTATATTTTGGTAAAACAAAATTAGCGGACAGTTTTTGTTTTTTTAAAAAGTTTTAAGTGGGTCAAGGGTTAAATACTGTTTATACCACCCACAGACTTCAACTTGCGTTAATCCAAGTGCGACCAAACAGCGTTCGGGATACGCCAGTGCTAGAGAAAACCACAAAAATATGTTTTCCTCATATTGTACGTCGCAGCTGACCATGCTAAGCTTCCCCAAGGTGAACCGGAAGCGCATTTGTTTGCGCAGCAATACAATAAAAGCGATTTAATGCGCGTGATAAAAAGGTTGCTGTCACCGATAAGGACCATCAAATACCCTGTGATCCTTTAGGACTCAGGAATGACACAGATATTCCGTGTTTTTACAATGAGATTTAAAATTCACTTTTTTTCATGATGAACATATTATGTGTGAAATACACTCAAGAAATAAAGTTTTAATCTATTAAATCTAATCTAATCCTGGTCACGTTACTGTCTCATCTCGTACCCAGACCCAAGGGGCTTCCCCTTGCGCAGGCGGTTGTTTTCGATCTGATAGAAAGCGCGCTAGTCATGACGCTGCCCCTGAAGGGGTTGCGTGCGAACTTGAAAAAATTCAGCCTGAATTTTTTCAAGAATGATGGCTTACGATTTACAATTGTTCCATACTCGGTGGTCGCAAGAAGAAGTTACAGGATCAATGTAAAGAAGCCAAGAAAAGATTGAACGATTCCCCCTAAAAGGATCTACTTGATCGAAACAATATGCCAGTCATGGATTGATGCGAAATGCTTGGCTGGATGTAATTCCTGTAGTGACAGTAACTTTGCTCAGTATATAGCCAATCATATTCACTCTTGCGAGAGGTGCTACAACACCCATTTGTTTCACTTACCATGGATTCCATGTGTGCCGAAGGTCGAAGGACCCCTCGAAGAAAAACAGACTTGCGCATGTCACGACGCTGCCCCTTTAAAACAGAGCAGTCTTAAACATGGTTGAAGGTATGGTCAGCAGGACATGTGTCCCATGTGAAGACCGACCTGACAAAAAATTACGGAATAGACATAAATTAAAGACAAGGACTAATACACTAATAACATATGATAGGACAGATTAAGAACAGCAGCTTAAATAATATGAACGGCACTTTAAGAGCAGTACGTTTTCCAAGTGCGCATTCTGTTTACATCGAAAGGAGAGTCTAATTGAGAAGAGTAGTATATCTAAAGTTGGTGTTTAAAAGAGAAAACAGACGTACTATTACGGATGATCGGATTGTTCCAGAGAAAGGAGTTCCTAAAAAGAGAAGTCCTGCAAGGATTGACTTGAAGCAAATTGTCCTTGCTACTAACGGGTGCGAGACGAGAGGTGAGAAGAAAAGGTAACAAAAGAGGAGATGTCTAGATCGCAGAGGCCTTGTTTACATTTTAAAAAAAAAGATGAGAGCTTCTCTCAGACTATCTTACAAATAGCAAGTAAGGGTCTTATTATATTTTGGTAAAACAAAATTAGCGGACAGTTTTTGTTTTTAAAAAGTTTTAAGTGGGTCAAGGGTTAAATACTGTTTATACCACCCACAGACTTCAACATACATTGGAGATTTCCTGTGCTAGAACATTACACGACTAAGGACCTGGAAACTAGGCCTGAGCACTATCTCGTTCCCAGAGCCTTCTTCGCGCTGCTGAGTCACTATACATTACGTCACCAAAGTAAATTTAGCTGAGAATATTTCTGAGTTATGACGTAGTGATAAAGTCACGTGATAACAACACTAAAACGCACTAGAAAGAAGAAAGATTGATCTTATAATTAGGTTTCCTTTCATTTTCAACAAAGAAAAGTGCTGAATTTAGCCTTGTGCACATTCATATTACCCTGATCTACCTCCGAGCAACATGAAGTGGACATTCAAGGAAGAACACAGCGAGGGTATGGCTTTTTATGTCGTCTTTTAGTTATGCTTCGCGTTTGTGTTTGACAATGTGTATCTTTCGTTTCAGATCAAAGACGTCAAGAATCGGCTAAAATCCGTTCTAAATACCCGGATAGAATCCCAGTGAGTGTCAAAAGAGTTTCTGTGTTAAGACTTTAGTTAGATAGTTCGGTGATTAACCGATTTGTTTCTTCCCGTCTGTTTTATTTAGGTGGTTGTAGAGAAAGCCCCCAAATCAACCATTCCTGACATCGATAAGCGAAAGTTTCTCGTTCCGAACGACTTAACTGGTAAGATTGCTCGTTATTCTTCGTGATTTCGCTGCTTTGTTTTATGCTCAGATTTATGGTAAGCATTTGCAGATTACTCATGCTATTTCTGTATTACTTTTAGTCGCCCAGTTCATGTACATCATAAGGAAGAGAATTCAACTTGCTCCGGAGAAAGCCATGTTCTTGTTCGTAAATAAAGTTCTACCAACAACAAGGTAGTCTTCGACACTCCTTTAATATCTAACCATTACACTCTGCCTGATTGTGTTGTGTTTAAACTACATTCCCGTCTACAAAACAGGCATTCTTTCAACAAGAAATATCCATAAAATAAGACGCTTTTTTCCAACAGTGCGCCACTAAAAATCAAAACTTTTAATGTAGAAATGCTTGCTCATCAATTGGAGACATCAGGCTTCGCCGGTTTCCGTTCAAATAAGTTTGATAGTATGTTCAAATTTTGCAAATATATACACATTGTAGAAGTAAAACAGTCCACATTCGTGTACATATACATAGCGTTGTGATGTATCGAATTGAATTGTGGAAAAAGTATTATATTTTACGAAGGTGGAAACAGAACTGGGTGAAAACCGATCCCCTCTTCTACGCTAGATGTTGCGAAATCGACAGAGTAAAAAATGCCATAGCTCTGTATTTTAATGCCAGAGCTTTGTGTATTTACTATTTAATTTGTAGCATCTGGTTTTGGTCGGACTAGTTGCTGCACCTCTTTGAACAGGTGGTTTATAGTATTGTTGCCTGGTGAAATCTTGGGGCAGTGGCTGATATACAGCGTGCTAAGCTTGGAACTAATTTAAAAAAATAATTAAAAAAAAATTTAATAGTACTCCGAAATAACTTAATTTCGTAGTTCAACTAAATAAAGTTTCGGCTAAGTTTTTCATGTTCTGGTTGAAGGCTTTACCATGCTTTTGTTAGGCAGTAAAAAATGCTTAACAAAGAACAAACAATATCCAAGCCATCACTACATGTATAATTAGACAATTTGATACAAAATTAATTTGCTGATACAAAATTAATTCACCGATGAGGTATATATTACAGTAATAGACCTCATTCCAAAATACTAATCAAATATCTAAAATGGTTGGTGTACTGCCGAAATAGCATGGAAGTTGTAGAACGTTTCGAGCAAAGGCCCTTCGTCAGAGGTGTCATTCAAAAATCACTGCCAATTTAATATTCTTTTGTATACATATAAATTAGTCCTTATAGCCTCATTATTTTATTGTGTAGGAAATTCAAAAGAATGTCTCTTCTGAAACCAGGCTATAATGCCTAATATTTAAATGCAGATAAAGAATATTAAATTGGCTGCCAAGACTTTGCCAGTTTGTCCAGGTTGACCACTTAGTGACCGGTCATTATCCATAAATAATATGTCGCAATCTTTTAGCCAGGCTTTCAAAACTGGCAATCCAAAAACGACCTTTTGCTACTTCATGGTAGAGCATATATACGTTAAATCAATCTTGCAATCAATCGTCATATCTGCATGTTCTTGACAAAAATTAGTAACGAAACCTACACAATAGCTAAAATAAACAGTAGCTAACAGAAATAAGAAAAACATTAAAAAGGGGGAAAACCTGTAAGTTGTTGTTTGAGGAAAATGTTTTTTTGTTAATCAAAAACAAAAGTGTAACACACAATAAGATGAGCACAAGCACACATAAAAACACAAAGTGTTTGTGTTTTTAGTGAAACAGAAAAATACATATTTCTGTTCATGTATGAAACAGGATTTTAAAAGTTCTGAGATGCAACTTTCAAAACATGCATTTCCATATTTCATATCGGATGTGCCCATAATCTCACAAGGATCGACCATGATTTAAATTCACCAATTATGCTTGTTTGGACGGGCTTCAAAAATGTTATTCCTTGATAGTGGGTCATGAAAATATTTGAATTTAGTTTTAGGGTGTTCCCGACCCAGTAAACCCTATAAATAATGACCGGTCCCAGGTTTAACTGTATTCCTTACCATGATTTTATTGTCTCTTTAGCTCCACAATGGGTGCGATTTACGAAGAACATAAAGACGAGGATGGCTTTTTATATATAGCATATAGCGGAGAAAACACATTTGGTCATTGAATGAAACCATGGTTGGAACAGAATTTCTTGATTTTTTATTTACTTTGAGTGGCATGGAACCTTGAACACTTTGGATATGTAATAGAACGATGGAACTGTATCTCAATTTTATTCTGTTGTAACCAAAAACACTTTGTAAATATTTGAATTTTTTTGGTAACGTATTACCTTGAACTGTAAGAAACAGTCAATATAATTATGGTCTAAAGAAGGGTGATTGAATTGGAAAGAAAACTTGTGTAGATTTACTGTATCTTTAGAGAATCCTGTAATAGTTGTCCAGGTGTCGGATGATTTAGCAACCTTATAATGTATTTCACTTTTAGTTTAGTATCATGTAACTTTCAGCCTAAGGTATTGTAAAATAGAATTATAAGTCAGTAACTGGTTTAACTTGTTCTCATTTTTCACAACTGCAGTACCGTCGATTATGTATAAGGATGTTAGCTACTCTAACACCAATGTTCAACGTTTTCCAGGAGCATTTGACAGGTTTCTTTCCAATCAACCAATCACATTCAACCAATCTGTGTTAGTTTCAAAAAAAAACCTGTTGTAATAGCACTTTGTTGAGATGACATCAGTATCCATGTTTGTCTGCATTTATACCCATAATTATTGCGGCCATAACAAAAGAAATTAGCTCATTTGCAATCATTTGTGAGTCAAATTTGTCAGCATTTTGAGCTATTTAATAGCAACCAAAGGGCTATTGCTGGAGTTGGATCTCAACATAAGTATTATAGATATTTATTGACAATCCTATAACTGCTTTATTATCAAATACTTGCAAATGGTGTGTTCTAAAACTGCTCAATATCAGACATTTAAGTTTGACATCAGCATAGATGTGTTGGTGGTGTTTGTCCTAGATGCAATTGACAGGTAATTGCAGTATTACGAGAACATCTCAAAGTGAGATGGTTTTCTCAACCATGTGTTGAAAACTTTATACAATTGTTCCTTTGCTGTATTGTAGATTTTGGCTTCATTCTTGAATTGTTTGTAGGTTTTCTGATTGTCACATGTACTAAAAGAGAATGTTTACACACACATTTAGAAAAACAGCTAATTATGCCACATATGTATACATATTTACAATGTTAACTGTATTACTAGTATATCTGACCACCACGGTAATTAAACATATATTATTATTGTTATATCAGTTTACAATAGTTGCTTGCACGAGAGTCGATTGTATTTTAAAAAGGTGATAAAGTAATTGTAGCCAATTACTTTTTTACATGTATTTACCTATTTCTACCATTAGGAACAAGTAGTTGTTGCATGGACATTATTATGACCATCAGGTTACTGCCAATGACCTTTTATTATATATTTTCACAATTTACTATGCTTATTGCAATTAATTAAACCTTCATATTACCTAAGCAAGTTCTTGTTTGGTACCAGAGACATTACTTTCTTAAATTCAGAAAACAATTCTGCTTTGCAGATACAAACTCTGAATAAAAACAGCAATAGAAAAACAGGTTTTTGATGGAGTTTACTCCCCCTCTCGTCTTTGTGGACCTAACCCAAACATGGCAAACAGTTTCTTCAATTATCTCTAACAAGCATTTATAAATAATATTACTTTTATTAGACCTTTTCATGTTTTGTAATCAAGGGGCATGACAAACCTTGATTTTGGTGATTCTCTGTTAGCTTTTGTGACTCCTTGTTTCAAACCATTCACAAAAATGTCATAAAAAGATGGTTTATCTATCCAAATTATAGCTACAAGAAATTAGAAAGTCATTCCCAAAAATTTAAATATTTTTAATATTTCTGCATATTGCCAAATGGTATAACTTTGTGTCAAGAATAGTGTTTTGGCTGATGGTTGGAGTATCCTACTGTTGACCAACTTTACCCAAAGGTTAAAGAAATAGTGAATAAATGTACAGTACCTGCAGGTGAGGGCACTAATTTCTGATCCCTTCTCTCTTGCGATCTTGCTTCTTCCACTTTTCTCTTGCTATGTTCAAACTCAAAATCTGCTTGCAAAATCCTTGGTTGTTTAAGTGAATACCCATCAGGAAGTCCTGTCACTTTACGAGCTCGAAGAAAAACAGCTCGCTTCATTGCTTCTTCATTATAAGCGCACTTTCCAATCACAAATGATGAAAAGTATATTGGCTTTTGTAGAAAATGAGAAATAAGTGCTCCTTGACATCCTAAGATGCACCATTTCATCAATTTATCACTACAAGACATAGATATCGTAGGGTCACCCCTTCCTGGTTTGGTTCGTAATGCACCAACATTGTGGTACCCTGTTCCAATGTCGTGCGAGTCCTGAATACCACCTGGGACACACTTTGCACCAGTTCTGTAAATGTCTTGCACTTGAACAGTACAACTCTCAATGTCATTTGCCGACATGCAACCCTTGTTTTCATGGCAAACAAAATTTCGATCTGTTGTAGTTTGCACCATCATACCAGAAAGCGATTCAGAATTGGGAGGAATTATTTCCGTTTCACTTTTCCTACCAGTTAGTTTTGTCATTTCCATGTCATTTTTAATATCTGGGCTACTCTCATTTTCAATTGATTTGCAAAAAGGAGATTTTGACAGCACATCCAAATGTGGAGCAGCTAGTTTTCGTTTTCTTTGAATACGTTTTTCGACAGGTATTTTTTCATCACCACTCTTGGGAAATATTGAGGCATCTCCACCTTAATCACCAATGGTGATAGAATTAAACTTTCAAACTAATTAAGTTTTTAACCAAATAGACAACAAAACAGTCACTAATCTCCAACTCGGTTCTGGAAATTGAAAGAAGGAAATACACTGTATAGCCATACTTTGTATCGTTTGATAGAATTCCATTTTCCTTTGATTACCTTTCCCCTCTCCCTAGCTACCTCGGTATGCCTGCCCTTTCAAGCCTCATAGTGTCCTGGCCTAATGTTTCTGCAACGATAAACCTGCTGCCATGTTTTCCAACTACTTTTTAAAAGCTTATTGTCCTTACTGAAACTGCATACAAAAAAGGCAAAAGTACTTGCACATGTACGGTAGTAGTAGAGACTCAATTTCACACAACTTACACGGTATATGAGATACAAAAAGATGAAAAGTGATTCCATTTTTTAATGTGCATGTGCCAGTTTGTTCTTCCACTTTAAATATACTTGCCTTTGAGCCGTATGCCAGTTGTAACTGATGGTAAAGATATCTAGAAAAATGAACAATAATTACAGTATATAAATCCTTGTAAACAACCCCAAAGTATTTGAGGTACACTTGTTCTATTTTGGAGAGAATTACCTTAGAAATCCTCTTCGAACAATAACTTCTGCATGGCTATCATTGACAAGATTTCCTATGTTAATTTAAAATGAAGTTAATAAATTAATTAACAAAGTAAATACACAGTACCTATGCATTTGCAGCCTCACCAAAGGGAGCCCAACTCTGATGCCTGTGACGTATTTCTCTGTGTTTCTCTGTTTTATTCAATATTATGGAAATTCTGATGTTTTATTCAATGAAAGATGAGACCTCAGCCCTTATGTAAATTACACGCACTACCGCACGTGCAATTTACATAAGCACCGCAGTCTCATAAGCGCAGTGGTCTTATAAATGCCGCAGTCTCATCTTTCATGAAATAAAACATCAGAATTTCCATAATATAGAATAATAATGATAATAAAGACGTATTAGGAGCATTATACACCTACAATAGTCTCAATGCTCTTACAACAATATATTCTTAATGTTACTTATAAAACTAATTATAGTTTCATTATAAAACTAATTACAGTTTCATTATAAGAATAAAACAGAGAAACACATCACAAGTGTCAGGGTTGGGCTCCCTGTGGCCTCACGAACAAACAAATTCTGCACATGTACTGTTATTGTTCTTTTGTTATTCACCAAATAACACATAATTAACATATAAATTATTTAAATAAATAAATACTTAATATATAATATATACATAAAATAGAATGTATAATAATAAATTAGAAATAAAGATAATTTATTCACCTTTGCTAAATAATTATTCTTCTATTTTTACATCACTATAGCATTTGTTCTGTAATACAATCTTACCTGATGAATTTAACTGATTTTTTCCAAGACATTTTGACCCAGTACCCAGTGATATTAACTCCATCCTACCATCTAATAATTTAATTCATTTCCTTCACTATTGCACACGACAAAACAGGAGTATTTTGATATATAATAAAAATGGGTTTATCCTGGCCACTGGTGCCCCTCTGTGATGCAATACCTTCTTGTTGTTCAAACACACCAACAACAGCGGCCAATATTGTCCATTCTCTTGCAAATTCTGGTTTTCCTTTTTTCCCTAAAACGTTATACTTCTCGTAAACTAGCTTGCAGACGTTATTGGAGAATTCAGGATCCTCACACCAAAGCATTTTCGCGAAAACACTCCCAAACATTCAATTCAACCGAGCGGGGCCTGGGGATGACAACGCTTCACATTTTTACTGGAGACCTGGGAACTAACTACAGGTCACATGATTTGCCATTCTCGGCGCATTTATAAATCAAGAATATGCGTTAATTCTGTTGTTTGCGCAAAGTGATATAGCTCGCCCAGAATTTTAAATGGCAACTCATTTGAAAAATATATTGAGTGACATTTAATAATTGTAAGACCAGTAACTGTTTTCGACTGTGCATTTGCGTTTTATTGAGATTGCTACTTAGATATAACATCCATAAATTTCAGCTCTAATACAGATGCCTGCATAGAACGTCTTAGGGTGGAATTTCACATATCGTGCACGGACTGCATTTGACAGTTTGTTGATGACGGGTGTGACATGGTCGCAGTTTCCAGTGAATACCTGTTGAACATAGGAAGAAGGAAGACATTAATTTCACGAGGTGTAACTGTATACCTGATCAGTCCTGTATCCAATATATAATGGCAAAAATAAGACATATAATATAAAATGTATGTGGCTGGATACGCCACTGACTAACCTTAACAATGTTATTTTCTTTGTACTGTTCCCACGTTGAACCATCGTCGCTAAAAGACAATTCGTATGATTTCACGTGTTCAAAATAACGATCACGACCTTCAGAAGAAAGCAAAATAGATCAAGTTAGATCTGTGCCAAACTAAGGAAATATCAAAAGTAATATTTGGCATTTCACTCGATTAAACTACATGTTGTAAGGATTTATGGTGAAGGAAAATTTCGAGTGTTGCAATATATACATTTTAGCCGCCAAACCGAGACCAGTTGCGAGAATTGCAACTTCAAGGCCTTCCGGCTGGAATTGAACCCGCGACCCTGCGATGTTAGTGCAATGCTCTGACCACTGAGCTACGGAAGCCATTGCTGAGAGCCTAGTCACGAGTTCTGTATATATAAGACACTGGCAGTGAAGCCAATGAAATGAGGCGGGGCTTTCCTCAAAAATGATTTCAACGAAAACTGGCGAGTCGTCGGTAAAGAGGCAACCAAAGTAGTACAGGAACTCTGACTCTTGTTGGTGAAATTTGATCCATCAGACTAGTACCTTGGGTAGCAACAGCAGTTACTAGTTTCACTTTGCCAAGATCAATCTTCAACCACTGGTTGTCGTAGTGACCATAAGCTGCGCACCAGGCCCCTATACGTTTTGTCGAGTGGTCATCTCTCATGTAAAGCCGCGCATTTCTAGCACCAGCAACCCAGCCACCACCTATAATAAAAGAAATAACAGGGAATAAAAGCATCCATTACCCATATGATCTATCTGTTCGACCAGTCTTCCATATGTAAGTCCATCCATCTATCAATCCCAGCATCCATCCATCAGTTTTCCTCCCATCCATCCATTTATCTAGTATTCACATCCATTATTTTTCCGCCCATCCACACACACAACTATCCATTCATTCATTCTTCTATCCATCTATCAGTCTTCCGCCCATCCATCTAGCTATATCCATCCATCCATACAAAGAAACAACGTTCAGCCAATGAATGAAAAAACCCAGACAACTTAGTAAGCTTACCTGGATGGAATTCAGTTGAAGCTTGGAAGGAATGATCTGGGAGAGCGCGATCCCAACCTAAGCCTTGTGGTTCAGAACATGTCCCTGAATAATGAAAAGATTTAAAAAATACTGAATAGGATGAAGGAAAGAAGGAAGGAAGGAAAGGAGGTAAGGGAGGGAGAAAGGAAGGAGGGAGGGAAGGAAAGGAGTGAACGAAGGAAGGAAACGAAGGGAGGGAAGAAGGAAGGGAGGGAGGAAGGAAGGAGGGAAGGGAGGAGGGAAGGAAGGAAGGAAGGAAGGAAGGAAGGAAGGAAGGAAGGAAGGAAGGAAGGAAGGAAGGAAGGAAGGAAGGAAGGAAGGAAGGAAGGAAGGAAGGAAGGAAGGAAGGAAGGAAGGAAAGAAGGAAGGGAGTGAGGGAGGGAGGGAGGGAGGAAGGAAGGAAGGGAAGGAAGGAAGGGAGGAAGGAAGGAAGGAAGGAAGGAAGGAAGGAAGGAAGGGAGGGAGGGAGGAAGGAAGGAAGGAAGGGAAGGAAGGAAGGAAGGAAGGAAGGGAAGGAAGGAAGGAAGGAAGGAAGGAAGGAAGGAAGGAAGGAAGGAAGGAGGGAGGGAGGAAGAAGGAAGGAAGAAAGAAAGAAGGAAGGAATCTACCTAATGGCCTCGGTTCGGCAACGTCGCATAAATCAATTCTATTGCAACTCTTCAAACAATGCTTTCCAACCCATTCGTCCGTTTTACAGTACCCTTTCGCTGCCATGTTTGGGCATCTTGAATCAGCATCGACACATTTGATACCTGTAGCAAATTAATAAAGATGGTCTGTCCTTTATGCAAGACCCGAAAGCCATATAGAAATGACCGATATTCATAAAAACACATGCTTGATTCGCCATACCTCTATATTTAGGTTTGGTTGGTGGATTGATCGTTGGTTTCGTTGGTGCTTTTGTTTTTTGTGTGGTAGGTGATGGCCGACTTGTTGTTGTTTGACGAGATGTTGTTGGAGAAGGCGTGGAAGGTCCTAACAAAATATTAAAACTATGTTAAATACTTGTGAAGTGAGGGTGAAGTGGTCTGAAGTGAGGTTGAGGTGATTTGTAAAATGACTCCATAGCCAGCGAAATGGTTTCGAGTTTCGATAGCCAGCGAAATGGTAAATGACATCATTTACCTGGCTTGCAGATCTGGCAGCTAGCCTTGCAGTGCTTCAACATGTACGAGGGATTGATATAACAGTGATTATATTTCGCCCAGTCTTTGCAGTAAACGTTCTCATCAACACACGGCCCACAGTTTCCGCAACTTTTCCTACACACCATCAATAATGGGTCCGCCGCCGTCACACAGTAACCAGCCTTGGCCCAAGACGGGCATGTCACTTGGTCGTCGGTACAAGAAGCTGGAAAATATACAAGGAAATTGCAGGGAGGTATACAGCGACGTTATCAAAACTAAAATCCTCTGAAACGTTTTGATAGTTTAAGACCCCTGCCCACATGAGATTGCATTAGTGATAGCTTAACATAAAAAAAAAACCCAATAACTTACCATCAGCAGATAGGACAACAGGCGCTCTTTGCACCAACTTTAATTTCTCATTGCGTTGCCTCACAACATCTACAATAAAAATACAAAATGATTTATTTTATGTTAACCCACAAAGGTGAAGGAGACGACTATGCAGTGCACTAGCAGGTCTGTCTGTCTACGGTCTGTCTACGGTCTGTCTGTCTGTCTGTCTGTCTGTCTGTCTGTCTGTCTGTCTGTCTGTCTGTCTACGGTCTGTCTGTCTGTCTGTCTGTCTGTCTGTCTGTCTGTCTGTCTGTCTACGTCTGTCTACGGTCTGTCTACGTCTGTCTGTCTGTCTGTCTGTCTGTCTGTCTGTCTGTCTGTCTGCGGTCTGTCTACGGTCTGTCTACGGTCTGTCTACGGTCTGTCTACGGTCTGTCTACGGTCTGTCTATGGTCTATCTACGGTCTGTCTACAGTCTGTCTACGGTCTACGGTCTGTCTGTTTGTCTGTCTGTCTGTCTGTCCCTAATCAATATAATATATGACATTACCAGAACACTTATACATGATGTTTGCTTGTCTTGCATCGGAGTCTGTCAGTTCCACATACGGGGTTTTGCCATTTAACGGTCGCTTAGGAACAATAGTGTCTTTGTTCCAGTCCTTGGAGAAGGCGTTGAAAGGGTAGTGCATGATACTAGCGTAGTCATATGGCTCGTTAACACTGTCCACTGCACCATCAACCACTTTGTCAAAGTTATATTTCATAGCTAAAACACAGGGAAATAGAAACATCATATATATATATATATATTGGTGTATACTGTTGTGGCAAGCATGCCTTTGATTGGTTTAAGGCGAAGCTCAATACATATACTACACGAAGTAGCATCTCTTACAATCAATCACATTGTCCCAGATGATCTCAATGTAGTTGTCACGGTCGGGCCGACTTTGCTCATGCCAAAACCCAATCACGTGACCAAGCTCGTGGACCATCACGTGTTTATAATCACATCTATCTCCAATGGAAACTTGAGTTTTAACACCTTGGTATCCCACGTAACTTGCCCAACAACTGGAAAAAAAAACACGCACATCCTTTTTATTAGGGACCTTAAGATCTATCTGCACGACGGCAACCTAGGACGGCGAGAACGGTGTCGATTGACTAGCGTATTTGACACTCAAAGCTTATTTTATGATCTCCAAAACGCTTCAATATTTCTAAAACAATTATAGTGTCTGTGTTTAAGTCAATCGTAAAGTCATACCGTGATCACATAGGAATTGTGATGGCGGTAAATAAAAAGCGCAAAGTGTTTTGAAAGCTAATTATAGATTAATGATAGAGTGAATTGCATTCTAGGCCTCACCCTCCAGATCTGAAAAACTCCAGGTAATTCTTTTGGTCGGTTCTTTCGACAAAACGAATACATGTTCTCTTTTCCCACACAGCGATGGCCTCCCTGATAGATGTAAGAACACTTGGCAGGTTGACTAAATAAATAAATAGAGAAGAAGAGTTGTGGTTAATTGTTGTTGTTGTTGTTGCTGTTGTTATTGCTGCTGCTGCTGTTGTTATTGCTACTGCTGCTGTTGTTGCTCTGCTGCTGTTGTTGTTGCTGCTACTGCTGCTGTTGTTGTTGCTACTGTTACTGTTGTTGCTGTTGTTGCTCTGCTGCTGTTGTTGTTGCTACTACTGCTGCTGTTGTTGCTACTGTTACTGTTGTTGTTGTTGTTGCTACTGCTGCTGTTGTTGTTGCTACTACTGCTGCTGTTGTTGCTGTTGTTGCTACTGCTGCTGTTGTTGTTGCTACTACTGCTGCTGTTGTTGCTACTGTTACTGTTGTTGTTGTTGTTGTTGTTGTTGCTACTGCTGCTGTTGTTGCTACTACTGCTGTTGTTGCTGTTACTGTTATTGTTGTTACTGCTGCTGTTGTTGCTACTGTTACTGTTGTTGTTGTTGTTGTTGTTGCTACTGCTGCTGTTGTTGCTCTGCTGCTGTTGTTGCTACTGTTGTTGCTTCTGTTGTCGTTGTAATTGCTGCTTCTGTTGTTGCTCTGCTGCTGTTGTTGCTACTGTTGTTGCTTCTGTTGTCGTTGTAATTGCTGCTTCTGTTGTTGCTCTGCTGCTGTTGTTGCTACTGTTGTTGCTTCTGTTGTCGTTGTAATTTTGCTCTGCTGCTGTTGTTGCTACTGTTGTTGCTTCTGTTGTCGTTGTAATTGCTGCTTCTGTTGTTGCTCTGCTGCTGTTGTTGCTACTGTTGTTGCTTCTGTTGTCGTTGTAATTGCTGCTTCTGTTGTTGCTCTGCTGCTGTTGTTGCTACTGTTGTTGCTTCTGTTGTCGTTGTAATTGCTGCTTCTGTTGTTGCTACTGCTGCTGTTGTTGTTGTTCCTACTATTGTTGTTCCCTATTGTTGTTGTTTTTCTTGTTATTATTGCTGTTGTTATTGCTGTTGTTTTTACTTACTGACACTGCAGTCAAAAACGTAAGGTATAATAGCCCCTGGCCACCTCTCACTCTCACGGCCTGATGCGGCCCGTCCTGGTGGTCCGTAGATATTGTTATACAATTTTATATTCACTTTCTGTTTATCCGTCAGTTTAATGTCTCCTTCAACTAGACCACTCTCAATTGGCGCAGGGCTGTATTTGGGATCTAACGATGGAGGAAAGAAAGAGAAGAGTTGCGGGAGATTCCCTTGGTTACAGGTTTCCGTTTATAACTATGGGTGTAACAACCGTGGGTCTAACCTTGTGATAGGTTGAAGGGTCCTTTCGCTGCCTCTGCAACATACACTAGAAGTAGCATCAAGGTAATGACTTTCCGCAGGAACATCTTCGAAAACCTATGAATACAAGAACATCGTGAATTTCCAAGCATCTTAATTTGAAATCAAACTTACGACTTCGAACAAAGCAGGACAACGCTCGAGGAGATTTGTTGATTATGGAGCTCGGTGTTGTTAAACGATTGTTAGAATGCGATTAAGTTGGTCCTCTTTGATCTTTTACGGGATTTATATCCCACGAAGAAACCTCTGAAAAATCAAGTTACCTTTTCAACTTGGCGGAATTTCCTAAGTAACTTTCTTTAACGTCGGTTAATCGTCAGCTTTAAGCCATGGACGTGCATCAGGCCCACTTCTTAATCGTTAGCTTTAAGCCATGGACGTGCATCAGGCCTACTTGTTAATCGTTAGCTTTAAGCCATGGACGTGCATCAGGCCTACTTGTTAATCGTTAGCTTTAAGCCATGGACGTGCATCAGGCCTACTTGTTAATCGTTAGCTTTAAGCCATGGACGTGCATCTGGCCTACTTTGGAGTAGGCCATCAAATTCATTTCACAACACCAAGCAGCAATCTCTCAAACCTTCCATATTCAACGAACATTCCTACAGTCAAATCCACTCAAACCTACCTTGCACCTACCTTTTGAAGCGTTGTTCCGGACTCAAAGGGAAGAACACGGTTATATTAAGCAATCCAAACACAAACCTTTATAATCACCATCAGTTCCTGATTACATTTGCACGAAGTATTGACACATATGGACAAATCTAATCATCTTCCAACAAAGCCATGTTGGATGGAGCACACACTTCGTTTGTAACACATTGTGTAATATAAATACACATGTTGTTTTTTAAACAAATAAATAATTTGTGTACACATTCCTGCTTGCTTGCCTGAAATCAAAGCGCTGCATGCCTCCTTAGGCTACACATTCCAAGAAAACCCGAAGGATCTTTTTCATTTTTCATCGTCATTAGAATTACTACGTAAAACACCAAATAACTAACTTGATATTAAAGCAAAATAATCAATTTAAGGCTACAAACTTGAGCTTCTTTTTATGGAAAACAACGAAATTGCAACCGAATTTTGCAACCGAATGTGTTTAAAAAAGGTAAACTGGCAAACCAAACAAAAATGCTTCAGTGCTGTGCATCACTTTTAACTAAATAATTCGTTAAAAAAGCTGTGTCAATAACCAATCAAAGACTATGGTAACTAATACATATTTATTCCTTTCTAATTGGCTAACAGATGTATACTATTTCATAATTATTTTCTTTGCAAAAAAGGGATTTTCGTTGAGACATGTTACAATACGTATAATGAAGATAAGGGGGAAGTTTAGTTTAGTTTATTAGATTTATCACTATCTTTTAGGTGAACGGAATACCCCAACAGGCTAGAAGCCCAATTGATAGGGGTTCCGAGGGCCTACGAGAGCAAATCCCGAGTTAAGGTGACTCGCGGATAGGTGAAAATGACCAGTTTTTATCGCTTTAGTTTAAGGACAAAAGACACTTTTTTGTGATAATTTTTTATGGGTAGAAGTAAGGCTCTCAAGTTTTATTTAAATGTTAAAAACTGCACAAACCATGACCCTCATATTTTTAATTATTCTTTAATCGTATCGTCCTCTTGGTATCACGCATCACATCCGTAAAGCTCGACTCTCAAGCACGGAGTTCCTCGGTAGGTCTTCGGGTATATTCGGACAAAGCGAGCTATGATCGCATATTCAAGAATGTTCAAAACTGGCGTAAAGTGATCACAGTTTCCAGTACACACCTAGTAACAAAAGAAGAAATAAGGATGGAAATAACTGGATATAATATGAAAAGGAGAAATAAGAGAAATGCAATGCGTCGAAAAATACTTCAGTAAGAGTACTTACGTATATTAATGGACGACGTTTTGGACGATGTGTCGTTCTTCAGGTCAGATGGAAATAACAACAACAACAACGCCACTAATCCCATCACCACTACCGACACCACCATGCACTACCACCACTACCGACAACACCACCACCACCGACACCACCACCCCACCACTACCGACATCACCACCCCACCACTTACCGACCTCACCACTACCGACACCACTCCGACATCACCACCCCACCACTACCGACATCACCACCCCACCACTACGGACACCACCACTACCGACACCACCACCACACCACTACCGACACCACCACCCCACCACTACCGACATCACCACTACCGACATCACCACCCCACCACTACCGACATCACCACCCCACCACTACCGACATCACCACCCCACCCCACCACTACCGACACCACCACCCCACCACTACCGACACCACCACCCCACCACTACCGACATCACCACCCCACCTACCGATACCACCACTACCGACACTACCGACACCAATAACAACAGTAAAATAATGATTATAGTAATAATAATCACCTTGGTCTTCCCATCAATGGAGTAAGTTTTCCAATCTTCATTCTTGTATTTTTTATAAGCAATCTCGTAAGTCCTTACGTGCTCAAAGTAAACATCTCGCCCTAGAAAAGTGGAACAGGAGTTCGTGTTGCTCTTTTTAGCTTAATTGTATGAGAGTTGTTCCAACTCTACTTGCTCCTGCGGTCAAATTACCAGAGCGAGAGTTCATCAGAGAGAGTTCATCAGTTGAAACAACAACTCTCGTCAACTCTTGTCAACTCTCATCAACTCTCATCAACTCTCATCAACTCTTGTCAACTCTCATCAACTCTCATCAACTCTCATCAACTCTCATCAACTCTCATGTACTCTCGTCAACTCTCATGTACTCTCATCAACTCTCATCAACTCTCGTCAACTCTCGTCAACTCTCATCAACTCTCTTCAACTCTTGTCAACTCTCGTCAACTCTCATCAACTCTCGTCAACTCTCATGTACTCTCATCAACTCTCTTCAACTCTCTTCAACTCTTGTCAACTCTCGTCAACTCTCATCAACTCTCGTCAACTCTCATGTACTCTCATCAACTCTCTTCAACTCTCTTCAACTCTTGTCAACTCTTGTCAACTCTCGTCAACTCTCATCAACTCTCGTCAACTCTCATGTACTCTCATGTACTCTCATCAACTCTCTTCAACTCTTGTCAACTCTCGTCAACTCTCATCAACTCTCGTCAACTCTCATGTACTCTCATCAACTCTCTTCAACTCTCTTCAACTCTCTTCAACTCTTGTCAACTCTCGTCAACTCTCATCAACTCTCGTCAACTCTCATGTACTCTCATCAACTCTCGTCAACTCTCATCAACTCTCGTCAACTCTCATCAACTCTCGTCAACTCTCATCAACTCTCATGTACTCTCATCAACTCTCATCAACTCTCATCAACTCTCGTCAACTCTCATCAACTCTCATCAACTCTCATGTACTCTCATCAACTCTCACCAACTTTCATCAACTTTCGTCAACTCTCATCAACTCTCATCAACTCTCATCAACTCTCATCAACTCTCATCAACTCTCATGTACTCTCATCAACTCTCATCAACTCTCATCAACTTTCGTCAACTCTCATCAACTCTCATCAACTCTCGTCAACTCTCGTCAACTCTCATCAACTCTTATCAACTCTCATCAACTCTCATCAACTCTCATCAACTCTCATCAACTCTCATCAACTCTCGTCAACTTTCATCAACTCTCATCAACTCTCGTCAACTCTCATCAACTCTCGTCAACTCTCATCAACTCTCGTCAACTCTCATCAACTCTCGTCAACTCTCATCAACTCTCGTCAACTCTCATCAACTCTTATCAACTCTCATCAACTCTCATCAACTCTCATCAACTCTCATCAACTCTCGTCAACTTTCATCAACTCTTGTCAACTCTCATCAACTCTCGTCAACTCTCATCAACTCTCGTCAACTCTCATCAACTCTCGTCAACTCTCATCAACTCTCGTCAACTCTCATCAACTCTCGTCAACTCTCATCAACTCTTATCAACTCTCATCAACTCTCATCAACTCTCATCAACTCTCATCAACTCTCGTCAACTTTCATCAACTCTTGTCAACTCTCATCAACTCTCGTCAACTCTCATCAACTCTCGTCAACTCTCATCAACTCTCGTCAACTCTCATCAACTCTCGTCAACTCTCATCAACTCTCGTCAACTCTCATCAACTCTCGTCAACTCTCATCAACTCTCGTCAACTCTCATCAACTCTCGTCAACTCTCGTCAACTCTCGTCAACTCTCGTCAACTCTCATCAACTCTCATCAACTCTCGTCAACTGTCATCAACTGTCATCAACTCTCGTCAACTCTCGTCAACTCTTTTGATCAACCTGTACCTTGTGTAGCAACACCATTAATTCTTTTTAATTTTCCCAGATCAACTTCCAGAAACGAGCCCACCGCTAAATTGGGATCTGCACACCATGCTCCTACAGTTCTTGTAGTATGGTCATCTGTGAGATAAAGTCGACCAGCCTTTGAAAAAGCACCCCAGCCACCCCCTAGAAAGAAACAACAGTACACAAAGCAATTTTAAAATAATTATAATTATTATTATCGTTTAATGACACATTCTAGAATTTAGAAATTGATAATTTTGAACACAACCTTCCCGCAATTTCTTAGAAATCTGAAATTTCAAGATGGCGATCAATAATATTATAGCGGGTATGTTTCTTTCAACGATTTCTGCGCTTGTACATTTCAACATGTGCAGCTTAAACTGATAATTTGGCGAAGATTAAACATAAAGAAAAGGGGAAAAGCATTACTAGCAACGATAATCGATGCGGTCGCAAGTAAACAAGCATTTAATTCACTTTTATTTTATTTTATAACGTCGGCGAAAAAGAACTATTGAACAATATGACGTAGTGCAATTCCTGTATGTATTTTTTCCGTTTCAGTCTTCTAGGTCGTATTTTTCATTCCGGAATGAAATCTCGCACCGCATTTACATGACACGGAATGAAATTTCAATGAAACTCAATCCGGAATGAAACTCAATCCGGAACTACAGCCCCTAGCTTCGCCAATATAGGCATTCAATATTATAAGACCAAGTGCAAATGGCAAAATGTTAAATAAAACAACAAGACCTGGGCGGAAGAAGGAAGATGACTCGAAGTTATTATCTGGGATCTTCTGAACATCTTTGTTGGCCAAACTCAGTCCCAGAGGCGTCGCACAGCTACCTGAAAAATTGCATCACATCAGTGTGTAAATACACCAAACGGAAAAAAACATATCCTTGGAAGACCTGGTAGTGAACTGTGGTCACTAGGCACGTATCCCAAACTTCCACTCGTGTTTCTATAACTTTCTGGAAACATGGAAAATGTTTTCTAGTTCTATCGAATGTTAAAAAGGTGTTTATTTCGTTTATTTAAGAGTAAAGGTGTTTATTTCTATAACGTACGGGAACACGGAAAGATGTTTTCTGTTTCTTTTATAAAATAACACTGAGGAAATAAGTAATAAGACTCTTTTATTAAAATGATGAAAATATACATTATCCTTACTCACGCTAGACAGCGTCGTCGGCTGCTCAAATGAACAGAAACACTCTTAACTGTGAAGAAAAGCATCCAATCTTTTCGTTTTTCTTCTTGTTGGCTGTCACAGAACATATTTATAGACATTTTAGCTGTTTGTGAGCAAAGGTTCGTCTTACAGTCCATTTTATAAAAATGGCGGGAAAAATCCATGTTTTCCATCGAGTTATAGAAACACGGCTTTCAGCCTATCAGCGCGCCTGCGTTTTTAATTTGTTATTTTATATATATATATATATATATATATATATATATATATATATATATATATATATATATATATATATATATATATATATATATATATATATATATATATATATATATATATATATATATATAACTAGCAATATTTAACGTTAACTCCGTTTTATTTACAACCGGGCTCAAAAGCAAACTCAGTCCTTTTTGAAGCATAAACATGTCAGGCGCGTTCTTAATATTATTCTTACCAGATGGTTTTAGTGCTTCCAGATCGCATATGTCGACTCTGTTGCAACTAATCAAACAGTTCAGTGTCACCCAATCATCACTCTCACATCGGCCATCTTTTTTCCATACAGCACAATATTCACTGCGATCTTCACAGATCACACCTATATGGTTGATAAAAAAGGAAATCCAAGTTGAACTTAGTATGTGCAAGATACAAGTGGGAAACTGAACGCCGAGGGAGAACTTTTAAAGTGACAAGGACAAAGTAGTATGGAATAGCTTTCCTGAGTTGAAATTAGGAATAAAGACTCTTTGCATTTCTTATTTGAAAGACCTTTTAAAATGATAAAGTAACTTCTTTTGAAGATTTTTGCTTCTTCGCTTTGTTTTTGAAATATTTCAGTTTGTTTGATATGCAAATGTCTGGAATTTCATCACACATGCATAAGGTTTGTGTATCACTTTCATTCTCAAACGAAATCTTCAAAAGAAGTTACTTTATCATTTTAAAAGTTCTTATAAATAAAACAATACATTTTTTTGTGTCACATTCATTAAATAAAGTTGTCAATCAATCAATCAATCAATCAATCAATTCTCAATCAATTCTCAATCAATTCTCAATCAATCAATTCTCTTTTTCTTTCTTTCTTTTTGACAGTCTTATTTCATGTTTGGTGATTCGTTCTTACTCCTGACAATGCCATTGTAATTTAAAGTTTTAACAAACAACCATTACAGTAAATTCGCTTCGTACAACTAAATTGCTTCAATTATGTATTTCTACACTGACATAAAGGTTCACACTAACAACAAATTGACTACATATGAAGAGCGCTCAAAAGCATGTCTTGTCTGACTGATATAACCTTCCTTTTTCCTTGTATTTTTTTCAAACATACCTATATACTTTTTCGATGCAGGTTGAATCTCACTATTTCGTATTTCTTCGGTTATTTCTGTAGGTAGCAATGTTGGAGCTTCTGTTGCCTGTGCTGTTGTTGTCGCTGCTGTTGTTGTAGCTTCAGTTGTTGTAGCTGGCGTTGTTGTAGCTGGCGTTGTTGTAGCTGGCGTTGTTGTAGCTGGCGTTGTTGTAGCTGGCGTTGTTGTAGCTGGCGTTGTTGTAGCTGGCGTTGTTGTAGCTGGCGTTGTTGTAGCTGGCGTTGTTGTAGCTGGCGTTGTTGTAGCTGGCGTTGTTGTAGCTGGCGTTGTTGTAGCTGGCGTTGTTGTAGCTGGCGTTGTTGTAGCTGGCGTTGTTGTAGCTGGAGTTGTTGTAGCTGGAGTTGTTTTCGCTGCTGTTGTCGGTGCCGTTGTTGGATCTAATAAACAAACAACAAAATGAATTCAGAACCTTGAGAAAATGTGGGAACTACTATCACGACTACAACCAACATTGTTCTTGAAATAAAATCAAAAGTTTGCGGCGTTTAATTGTCCGTCCCGCAAACTCAGGACTTCGTCAGAGCGTGACTAAACGTGAACTGGTAAGACGAAAGCTCTGCGAATTTTATCTTTAAAATTAAACATGGTGTATAACCACAAACTTTTGATTTTATTTCATTAAACATCGCCATGCCAAGCTTCGAAACTTTGATAACATTGTTCTTACTGACGATACATGGGCGATCGTCAAGCTCGTATACCAGACAGGAATCGAACCTGTAACCTTCTGATTGCCGGTGAGAGGCCCTAACCATTGAGCTAACGAGACTCAGATGGAGAGCGAAGGTTACAATGATGTCTTGGTTCGATTGATATACGTACTGTCTATGCGGCAGTCACTATATATCGGTAATGTTTGGATGTACTGGTTCGATTGATATATACGTACTGTCTATGCGGCAGTCACTATATATATCGGTAATGTTTGGATGTGTTAATATACACAATGTTGTAGTGAATGTATTGTGGGAGAGCTCGGAGTAGACAGACGATACATGGGCGACAGTACATCATTGTAACCTTCGCTTTCCATCTGAGTCTCGGTGGCTCAATGGTTAGTAGAGCGTCTCACCGGCAATCAGAAGGTTACAGGTTCGATTCCTGTCCGGGACTCAGAATCATTTTTCTGAGGATACGAGCTTGACGATCGTCCATGTGTCATCTGTCTACTCCAAGCTCTCCCACATTGACTACAGCAATGTGTATATTAACACATTGTTCTTACTGCCGATTTCTCCAAAACGAACATACCCAAAGAGATTCGTTGCGACATTTGCTTTTGCCAGAGTGCCTTTTCCCTGCACAGATAAGATGCCAATACATATATAATCAAATACTTAAAAACCTACCTGGTACACAGACCCTGCATAATGCTTTACAATCTCTCATAGAAGACGTAGCTCGTTTTACACAAAACGCATAGTTATAAAACACAGGACAACGGGGCTTATTCACACACGGCCCGCAATTTTTGCAGCTTTTCCTGCAGTGGACAAGCAATGGTTCTGGGTTGGTTTCACAGTGGTTATGCTCCGCCCACAATACACACTCATCGCGCTCGTCGATACACGTGTCTGCAAGAAAGTACGAAGTAAGGCTCGACAGAGTTTAACTTGAAAGAAAATTGGAGCGTTTATAGTCAATGCTCAAAATTCAGATCCTAACAAAGTATCCACCTCGCGATATCCTGTAGTACAACACTGGATACCTACCATCTTTTTTAACCTTTGCGTCTTTTGCCGCGCCCACAGCGGGTTTAATGTCTTGAATTGTAAAAAAAAAATATTGTAAGACAATAATTATAAAATTGTAAATAAAATAAAGACGGCATAAATAAACAATTAATATAATATAATACTCATTAATAATTTACCAAGAAAAGACAAAGGAAATCAATGATGGAGCTTGTATATCTGATAGAACCACTGGATGCAGGATACAACCACTATAGTAGTTGTATCCGTAAATTACCACAAACATTTCCTTCGATTTTCTCGGCCAAAATTATGAATATTATCGCTAAACATGAACGTTCACATGCTACATTCGCCCGTGTTATATCGGATATACAATCTGTCGCCTTCGGCTCGAGCTTGTTTATATCCGATACAACACTTCACAACATTCTAAAAAGTAAATTATAATTCCTATAAAGCTGGTTGTTTTATATGTTTTGTTGACCCTTATAACAAGTCTTCCTTGAAAAGTTTAGGTCGATACAATTGTTCCTTCTTGAGTCACGGAGGACTCTGTCTCCATGTGTGCATGTCCTCAAATATGGGTGTGTCTATACATGTCTTTATAACTATATAAGCCTATATAAGCCTATAG